>CM038793.1:214450503-214965018 GCA_021764765.1 Vicia sativa
GAGAAACCTTCCGGCTCGGTCACTTACTTGATCCGTGATGTTGCCAATGTCGTGAATGGTAGCTTCAATCGTAAGATCTTCAATGGTCGAGGGTCTTGCTCGACGCCATGATAAACATCAACTCCATAGTTCCAAGGATGCTTTGTTAGAGGAATATGGATCCGGTCTTGGAGAAGTAATGATGAGAGCCACCTAGGCACAGGATCGCAGAGAAAACCTTATGGTGTTAACATCAGCATAATCTTCCGGAAATCGTCACCCATCCGGTTACCTTAACATCTTCAATAGGAATCTTGTGAAGCCAGAACAGGTACTTCACCATGTAATCATACTTTCCACTTGGCTGCCCCTAAGGTATCCCACACACGATGGTGTAGTTTCGTTCACGTCTTTGACCTTCAACTTGACATTCTTTCACGCTTCTACACGTGGTTTCGTAAATAGTATCTCACGGTTATCCATCATGCAATCGAACACGCCTCCTCAACCAAGACAACCATCGTGCGACAAGCACCAACGAAAATCCTCCGGGCATCCTAGATCGACACACCGCCTGTAGCAAATTCTTAACAATGAGGAATGGGTCATCTATGTTGAAAACATAAGTATCATCGCCAACAGCATTGGAACTCTTGTCATGGTTAGGCATAGGGCTGGATCACATCGCTTGAGTCTCAACAGGAGGGTCAAACTCAATCTGCTTAGCTTCAATCATGTCTTGAATTTTGTTCTTCGAGCCCAACAATCATCAGGTGTTATGTCCGGCTGTTGAATGGTAAGCACTTAGCATTAGGATTGTATCTCGAGAGGAAGTGTTGACATTCCGAGGAGGATCCCTCAAGGTAACAGCCCACTTTCAACATGTGTTGCAAGGCTTGACAATGGCATGTCGATCTTTTGTAAACTGCCTTCGGCGCTGTTCAAGCTACGCTGTCTCACCGAGGTCAGGCTGGATGTAGGATCGAGATCACAATCCCCCACGATTGAGCGGTCGGTCTTGACTCCGCTTTTGACCATACACAGATTAACTTTTCTTACCACCAAAAGATCTCTTCGCAAAGATTGAAGATGTCTCTATCTCAATCTTCCACTGATACACTTCAATGCGTCATTCGTATCAGCTCGGTGAATCCGGTCAAGAATTCCAATCGATGATTGAAGAACGGGTCTGCGTTGTTCTATAAACATATCAACCAACTCCTATTGGACAAGGGTGGCTGAACTCGCTAGATCTCTACTTCGAGCATACCCTTGAACTTCTCATCACGCACCCATAGATATACTTTGTAGTTGTATGCAGTGGGTGTCAATTCAGCATTGTACTATACTGCTTGTAGAAAGCATCAAGTTACTCCAAGTAATGATATCATTCTCTAGTCGATAATACCATTCCAATCGGGTTCCGATAAACTCTCTTGAAAATAGTGCATCCACAACTTTCTCGGTGTGGGACCGATCTTTGGACATAGGATTTCAAATGCGTTCAAGACATGCCATCATACTTAGCAAGAGTTGGAACTTTGAACTTGGAAGGAATCACAACACCAGGGACATCTTCTGGTTTTCCACGGATTCGGACGGTCTTCAAGTTGTTTGTACTTGTCATCTTCACTGAGTATTGGCCATTATCATAGTCTTTCTCAGGCTCATGCTGACTACTCCATCACCCTTGTCACTTTGCTCATATCCTTCTTGACACTTCCTTCGAGAGCTCAATCTTCGACTAACCACTTTAGGACCACCTTTGTGGCCCGCCCATGTTGAGAAGACCAACAACCTTCTTCTTCTGTTGATGAGCTTCTTCAGATCTTCTTGGCCTTGGACCAGTGGTAAACATCTCACGAAACCATTCTGAACCGGAGATCTTTGACAGATCGTTCAAGAGCCATTACGCTAAAATAAATAGCGAGCAAATGAGAAACCAATCTTCAATGTACCGTGATGCAATGTTATGCTATGATATGCAATGTTTATGTTGAATGCAATGTTTTCAAGGACCTTAGAGATTTAAATTTGTTAAGCAATGAACAAACATTTATTAGTACCTTTTTATCTTTTTCTTTTAAGTACAAAGGATAGTTCAAACAAATAAGAGAAAACATATAAACCTAAAGCTCTAAGTCTCCCACAACTTCCTCTTGAAATGAGGTAGGCGTTGATGTTTCCTCGTGAAGTAGCTTGGTCAACTCTAGCACATTCTTCTGCATAGCACCGAGCTTCAAAGGTATCCTCTCTTCTTTAAGTGAATCCGTGATCTCTTCAAGTCTTCAAAATCGTGAGGCATGTCGGGATGGAGAGTATAGGTACGCATCACCTATAGCAACAGTTCCATAATTACCGTAGAAAAGTGAATGGCATCATGAGGTTTTGAGCTCGAGCTCTCACCCATTTTCGGGTAAGGTTCCCAAGGAATGGAGTTCGTGCCCCAAAGTCTTGGTATCACTTCACCATGCCCCAAGCGTGTATGAACTTTCGTCGGTAATTGAGATCATGGTTGTATCGAACACAATATCTTGAGAAGCATATCATGTGGGCCATCTCTTCGAGCAAAACCAAACCCACGTGAGTTAGAGAAGGGTTGTAGGTACACTCCCTTATACCAAGTAGCGGTACATTAGGAATTTCCACAACAATGAAGGTGAAATCCTTTTGAGAGAGAAGACTCCAACGGATGTCGGAATGAGAGAGTGACATTAGCCTTTGAGACCATCTCAACCTTTGTTCATTCTTCAAAACTGATGGAGGAAGGTGCAAATAAACCAACTGAAAGTAACGTATGCAACATGAGAGTTCCTTGTCTCTTAGTAGTACGAGTGGAGAGAATGTAGGATGTCTCCGAGTTAGGGATGTCAATTGGGCGGGGGGCGGGGACACTTCCATCTTTTCCCGCCATCAAATTCATTCTCGTCCCGCCCGATCTCCACACGGGAATTTCTATCCCATCCCCGTTTCCAAGGATCCCCATAGATCCTACATTTATTCATTAATATTTTATTTTTTAAATGTTTATATTTTCTATAAAATAAAAAGCACAAGAATTCACATATTTATTATGTTATTAAAAATACTAGTATTTGACATTTATTATTTTTATTAAAAATACTAATGGAACACAAAATAATAATATTTTTTATAAATTTCTATAAAATGCTATAAAATTCAACAAATGAACTATAATACTTTTAAAGTAACAATATGCCTAAACAACTAAAAATCCAACAACATAATTATGCTTAAAAACTATACTTCATCAAAACTAATAAGGATAATTATAAAATTTAGCATCATGAGTATGCTTGAAAAGCTAAAAATACTTCATAATAAGTCAACTAAAAGCAAAGTCAACATATTTAAAATACTTCATATATTAAATTAACTATATTAAAATAATAGTGGGGCGGTCATGGGGCGGGGATGCCCCGTCCCGTCCCCGAATCTCTCGGGAATTTTTCTCCCATCCCCGCCCCCACGGGAAAATTCCCATCTGGGGCCCCGAACGGGCGTTCCATGGATCCCCAATAACAGGTCAAACCGACATCCTACTCCGAGTAAAGTAGGCACGGATTACGGTAAGAAACAACTTGATGGCGCTGACATCTATGAATTGATCCGAGTTAGGGAATAGAATCAAACCATAGATTAGCAAGGCCACAATGTCTTCAAATGCATGGAAACTCATAACTTTGAGGAATTCTCTTTCTTAATCGTGAACTTGGAAAGTAAACCCTTAACTCCACTTCTAGTTTCCCAATTGGCTTCAATGTCCGAGCTTAAGATGTAAGTATCGATGCAATGTCTTCGTACTTAGGAACCTTTTCTAAACCGGTGAATGGCATTTAGTCAAGAATAGGTACCCCAAGAAGCTTAGAGAATTCTTCCAAGGTAGGAACCAACTGATAATATGGGAATGTAAAGCAATGGTGTTTCTGATCAAAGAACCGAATAGGACATGCATCATATCTTCTTCAAACCGAGATAACCAATCAAGTAGATAACCATGTCTTTGATGAACCGAGCATGGTCGGGAATCTCAAACCAAATCTTTGAGTTGAGAAGGTATACCCATGAAGTTGATTCGGATAGTCTTTCTAGAAGCCATAATTCCTCCTACAAACCAGAGCAAAGATAAATCCCTAGGTCCTTGAAATAGTTAGAAATGATATGCAATGCAAATGATGTCATGATGTCATGTTTGGCACACACAAACAATTCACACAATGAGCCTAGGTTTAAGGTTTGCAAGAGGTATAAGTGATTACCCCACCAAAAGTTTGAGTTGGTTCATCCTGTCTATAATAGTAACGGGTTCTAGGAATCTCACATCATTGATCTTTCTCAGGGCGTTTATTTCAATACGACTACCAAGTGGTCGACGAAAATATCCCAAAAGTCCGATCTCAATGAGCGTGAGCATCGAGTATCAACCAACCTTAGTCTGCACCAAAGCCGACCATCTCACTACCTTCTAATGGCCAAGATGGGTCAATTAAGGTTCTAAAAGTTTAGTTAGTGCTTAATGACACCACCAGGCCAAATACTATCCTCAACTTGGGAATGAAGAGTATCGACATCCAAAGTGTCACGCTAACGTAGCCATCATGTTGACCGCTTCGATATACGCTAACGGTCGCGACGATTTATTTCTACTTACCTAAAAGGAAACCTGGATCCGGTGTAGGATCCCCACAAATATAATACCCAAGCAACCCTTAAAGATAAAGCAAGCAAGTCAAACAGAAAGCAATAAAGGTGATTTAGAAATCCTAAGGCATTCTCTTTTAGGGTTTTCATCAATTTCATCCAGTAGTCGCCACAGAACACGTGAACTGACTTTGTAGGTTTTTGTATCGCAATGTGCGAGAGAGCAAGAGTCGCCACCGCTTTTCTTTTATCCAATTAAGGGAAGGTAAAAGTATGTAAAAGACCTTCGTTAGATTCTGAGTAAGGAGAAGGTTATGAAAAGGGAAGGTATTAGCACCCTTTCCATCCGTAGTTATCTACGGCTCTTAGTTGCTCTTAGATCACTTTAAAATTGTGCTTCATGTGTTTGACAAAATGTTTTGAAAAGGCATTTCGCTTTGACTTTGTAATGATTCATGTAGGAATGTATACAAAGTGTTCGAAATGTTTCGCTTTTGAAAAGAGTTTGACAAAGTGTGAGGTGTGAAAAGTATTTTGATAGAGCAAGCAACTAAAAGTCTTATTACCTACTCGTAATGGTCTTGGTGTTTATTTCGCTCCTTTAGAATAGCGCTATCCATACCATTAGTTGGTAGGTAACTCTATTTGTTGGATGTAAGCGGGACATTCGAAGGGACATCGATGGTCATAGAAAGCAACTTGTAGGAAGTATCCCAGCACATTCGGGGACTATCATCATTTTTGTAGGCGACAATCGAGGGTCAAGATCATGTATTCGGAGGCGACATCGTGGGTCTTATGATCTTTGTATCGAAGGGACTATGATGATTTGTTTGAAGGCAACGGTGCTAGGATACCTCTACGCTCGAGGGACTTGACAATTGTATTTGTAAAGGCAACGAGAGAATTACCCTAAGGTGCGTGTGAAAGAGTGTGTTGATTTCGTTATTTATCTTGGAAATTAGTGGGCTATGTTCAATTTTATCTTGCCATACACGCTAATTACTAGCGCTTTATGAGGTGCGAAATTAAATGCGGAAAGGTAAAGCGGAAAGATAAATCCTACGCTATTACATGGCTTTGGGGCAAATACATAATTTAAACTTATGGAAAATAAAAGCCCTAATTAAAACTATTACATCCCATGAGCAATTACATTATTGGAAAAGAAAATAAAAGAATCGCTTCGAAACAGATAACCTGTGAAAGATGAGAAAATCGGAAAATACGATGAAATCGAATAAGAGAAAATGTTAGTAAAATGCAAATTTTAGATGAGAAAAATATCATGTGGAAATAACATTAATAAGCTAAAATAATTTTTGGGATTTTTGGATGCAATTTAATAATTAAAAACTAATTAAAAGTGATTTAAATGATAAATTAGAATAAAATAAATATGCATGCAAAATAATATTTTTAATTTTATAAATTAAATAAACATTTTCTGAAAATAAATGCAAAAGAAAAATATTTTTGGTATTTTTAAATGCATGAAAAAATTATGGAAGTAAATTAAAATGCATGCAAAATATTAAATAAAATAGAAAAAATATGAAAAGTTTGGAAGGAGAAAACATAATGGTCTTGCGGGATTCGAACTGAGACCTTGGTTTACAAGACCCATGCCCTTGCCATCCGATCGGAGCGCAGGTCCTTTTAATTGGATCGATTACAAGCACGCACCTTTCCATTGCCTCGCCTCGCGCCAAACTTGCTCTCCTCGATTTGAATTTTTGAAAAAAATACGGCCTTTGTTCGACGCTACAACCCTGACTAATTCAAAAATCAGATACAGATAATATAAATGAATTCTAAAACCATAGATCGATTGGAAACGTCATTCCGAATGCAATGGTAGTGGTCTCAAGGTCCAATTTTTCCGTTTAAGAGAAACCCTAAATCGTGTTCAGGAACCCTAGTTATGGCATATCACGTTTCCGGCCATGAAAACTCAATTGGATGACCCAGAAAGTTTTCAAACCTTGCTCGATTCGTGATTTCTTAATTCTGGATGCTTTTGGATGATGTGAGGGTCTGGATCGACTCAGGAGGTATCAAGGAATATGTTTTGATGCTTGGAATCAACTGAAACGATCCAAAACCAAGATTGCAAGTTGCTTGAAGGTCACAGATTTTTTGTGCTTCAATAGAGTTTCTCCAGCCAGTTTTTCTACCCTAATTCGTGTGGCATGTGTTGTATATATATAGTAGATGGATTCAGAGTTGATTTGAGAAAGAATCAATCACGAATCAATGCAAAACAAATTTCCATCTTTTTGATCAATTTTCAATCAAATCTTGCCATATCCAACCAAATTTCAAAATTTGCTGGTTTTATTGAGTTGCTTGGATCTCAAGGAAGAGAGAAAAATCAAATTTGCATTTAATTTTGATTTTATACTTTAATTTTGAATTTAATTTGCATTTAAATGAATAAAATACAAATTAAATAGAAAATTAAAATAAAAAATCGTGGCATTGGGCTTGGATATTCCTAATTGCATAAGGAACAAGTTGGGATGAAGAAAACGTAAGCCCATTTGCAAAAAAAATTATTTTTAGAAGTATTTCTCTTTGTGCACTTCTTCAAAATTGCCCAACTTGTGAATGGTGTATCTTGCTCAATTTTCCACATTTTTTAGTGTTCTTGGACTTTTTGGAAAGCTCTAAGAGTCCTCTAACCAAACATTTTCGTCTCATCTCAATTGGAGTTTCCATACTCAATATATCTTCAAAACAAAAAGTTGACTTTTTGTTGACTTTGAAAAGGACCTGTAATGTTTTGATCCATACCTCTCAAATGAAGCATTTTTTGAACATTCTTGTGAGACATGAAGTTGTAGAGAATTGAATTTCCTTCAAAACAAGAGGTGGTGGAAATCTTTTTGAGAAAGTATGAGAAAGTTATGATCAATCAAAGTTCAGTTGACTTTTCACCTAGAAACCCTAATTTAGAAAGTTTGACTTTTGAGCAAATCTTGAGTTTTCTTGATGAATCATGATCAACCCTTGATCAAATGATGAATGTAACTTCAAAATGAGGATGTTGACCAAAAATCATGAAGTTTGACTGTATGTTGACCACAGCTGACTTTTTGTCCAATACAACTGATTTTCAACCATCTGAGCAATTGTCTGAGGAAACTTGACTTGTGAGGCTTGAAACTTGACATGGAGAATCTTTGAAGCATATGAGGAAGCATGATGAACATTGGAAATGTTGGAAATCTATTTTGATCTGAGAATCACCAAACCCTAGTTTGGGTTGATTGTCTAGGAGAGGGCTTGTCTGATCAACCCTTGAGGAATCCTTGAGTATGAAGGTATGAAATATCTTGAGAGGATGGAGGGCAAATTTTGGGGTATGACATATACACTTTCAAATGCTTAATTCTTGATTCAATCAGTCCCTCGATACCAAATATGCAAGCCTCGTACTCATCCATGTTGTTTATGCAGTGAAAGCAAATTCTAGTTGTGAACGAGATGTGGAAACCACCTAGAGAGGTGATTACAGCACCGACACCATTACCCAATGCATTCGAGGCACCGTCGAACACCAAAGACCATTCCGATCCTAATTCGGGTCCTTCATCTAGGTCGGGAATGTTACAATCCCTGATATACATGATGTCTTCATCTGGGAATTCAAATCTCATAGGCTGCTAATCATCCACAGACTGGTGGGCAACACAATCCGCCAATAGACTACTCTTGATCGCCTTCTGAGTAGTATACTGGATGTCATACTCTGTCAAAATCATTTTTCATCTGGCTATCTGCCCTGTTAAGTCTGGCTTCTCAAATATGTATTTGATCGGGTCCATATTAGATATCAACAAGGTAGTATGACTCAACATATACTGCCTTAGTCGGGGAGCAACCCAAGCCAAAGCACAAAAAGTTTTCTCGAGAAATGAGTAGTTTTTCTCACAGTCGGTAAACTTTTTTCTAGGATAGCATATTGCATGCTCTTTTCGACCATACTCGTCATGATGCCCCAATACACACCCCATTGAGCTTTCAAGCACTGTTAAGTACATGATTAATGGCATACCCTCCATGGGAGGCATAAGGATTGGAGTTTCCTGCAGATACTCCATTAGCTTATCGAATGCGACTTGACAATCGTCATTCCACCTGACCACTTGATCTTTTCGCAGTAATTTGAATATTGGTTCACACATGGCAATCATGTGAGAGATGAATATAGAGATGTAGTTTAACCTCCCTAGAAAGCCACAAACCTCTTTTTCAGTTCTTGGTTTAGGCATTTCTTGTATTTCTTTCAATTTTGCAGGATCAACCTCGATGCCTCTTTCACTTACGACGAAGCCTAACAATTTTCCAGATCGGACCCCGAAAGTACATTTGTTGGGATTCAGCCTTAACCGGAATTTTCGTAGTCTGTCAAATAACTTTTATAGATGTACTAGGTGCTCTTCCTCATCTTGAGATTTTGCAATCATGTTTTCGACATAAACTTCAATCTCCTTATGAATCATGTCGTGGAACGGAGTCACCATCACTCGCTGATAGGTTTCCCCGACATTTTTCAATCCGAAAAGCATTACCTTGTAGCAGAATGTCCCCTATGGGGTGATAAAAGTTGTCTTGGCCATATCCTTTGGCGCCATTTTAATCTGGTTATAACTCAAAAAACCATCCATAAATGAGAATACCTTGGCATGAGTTGTTTTGTCCACTAATATGTCAATATGGGGGAGCGGAAAGTCATCCTTCGGACAGGCTCTGTTCAAGTCTCGATAATCCACGCACATTCTAACCTTTCCATCCTTTTTGGGCACTGGCACGATATTGGCGACCCATGGGGGATAAGAGATCACATTCAAGAACCCTACATCGAGCTGTTTCTGGACTTCCTCTTTGATCTTCTTAGATATTTCAGGATGAGTTCTTCGAAGATTTTTCTTAACAACAGGACAATCTTCTTTTAATGGAAGCTTGTGTACAACAATGTCGGTATCCAACCCAGGCATGTCTTCATAAGACCAGGTGAAGATATCCAAGTACTTCTTGAGTAAATCAATTAGTCTTTTCTTCACACTGTCTTCTAGAGCATCCACAATCTTGACCTCTCTGATTGCATCAGCAGTGCCCATATTCACTTTCTCAATTTCTTCCTGATGCGGTTGGATAACCCTTTCTTCCTGCTTTAACAATCTTGCTAAATCTCTAGGGAGTTCACAATCTTCCTCACCTTCTTCTTCGGCTTGGTTGATCGGATTATCAAAGTCATAAAGAGTGATAGTAAATTCGTTATCAAAGGGATCCATTAAGATAGTGGGATTATATTTGCATGATTGATCTTCTACTTATTTTACTTTTTATGAAAAAATAAAAACAAAGCATTGCCATTTTGCGTTTTAAAATTGTGATGTAAAATAGAAAGACAGAGAGCAAAATATTTGAAAGCAAAAGACGTTCTTTTATTTCATGATAAAAATTTGCATGATAAAACAAAAGGTGGCCCTACATATGATCCTCTGTGCCTTGGGCAGAGCACATGAATTATTGCATGATAAAGAAAACAAAAGAAAATTACTCTTTGACTATTGTGACTGGAGACAGTATTAAGCAGTCCAGTTATTCAATTCCACACCAGGGACACTATAGTGGATCCATTTGTCAAGGTCGCATTCACTGTCTAGAACTGACGCCAACGCTTGAAAACTTGATAGGAGTGGCCAGATTTGGCGCTTTAAGGATTTGGCGATGCAAAACAGGATCGAAACCCAGCCTGAACTTTTTAATATTGGGCGTCACCTCCACCACACTGCCCCAGGCATCAGGGCATCCTGCTTCAACCAGAGCCCTTGCATCCTTTAGAGAGGCTATAGAGGACTCAGGTTTATCTTTTTTCTTCTCCTTCTACTGAGGGGTTTTAAGCATATGAACAGTTTCAAATCCCTGGAGCAGGGTTTCATGCACTTTGCCGTCGATTTCAACATATCAAAACGAGGTGAGGTGACTCACGATGTACTCCTCTTCATCATAAACGGTAATAGGTTTCCCATTGACAGGGTATTTCAACTTCTGGTGAAGAGTGGATGTAACGCTCCAGCTTTATGGATCCATGGACGACCAAGTAGGCAACAATAAGCAGGTTGTATGTCCATGACGAATAAATTAACATTAAACAATTGGGGACCGATCTTGATAGGGAGATCCATCTCTCCAAAGACTGAACGTCTTGACCCATCAAAAGCTATCACAACTAAGTCACTGGGTCGCAACTTAAGGCCAGAGTAATCAATTTTCATCAAGGCTGATTTAGGAATCACATTCAGAGATGAGCCAGTGTCCACCAAAATACGAGATAAGGTAGTGCCCCTGCACTTCATAGAAATGTGTAATGCCTTGTTATGGTTCCTTCCTTCTAGCGGGAGATCAAATACTGTGAAACCAAGGCCATTACTGGAAGATATGCTAGCACAAACATTTTCAAACTGACCAAGATATATCTCTTATGGGACATAAGCGGTACACAACAGCTTCATGAAGGAATTCTTGTGTGCCTCAGAATCTCGTAACAATGAGAGGATGGAAATTTTAGTAGGGGTTTGAGCAAGTTGATCAATAACACGGAAATCACTTTTACGGATGTATCGCATAATCTCTTTAACATCCTTTTCCAAATCAGGATTAGGGACCTGCAACTCAGGTTCTTTTGTTGCCTGTTTACCTTTGGCTTTTTCCAAACCATCTGCATTTGTAGGCGGTGCGATTGGAGCAGCAAAAATACGACCACTTCTGGTTATTCTTCCACTGCCGACGAAATTGTTAGTATTGGCAATATCAAGCTCATCATCCTTCTTAGAGGAAGAGGACCTGTCTTCCTGTTTACCTCCATGATAATAGACATCTGATCCATAATGCCATGGTACAACTTTGTCACTCTCATACGGCATAGGACCAGGTCTTGTGATCAACAACAGAACAGGCTTTGCAGGTGCAGATATAATAACAGGTTTATAGGGAATTAAAATCATAGACACATCTTGTGCTTCACTCTTCTCACCCTTTTTATTTCGGTCAAACTGTAGCTGACCACTGGTGATCAAGTTCTGAATACCATCTTTCAAACTTTCGCATCCATTTGGATAGTTTCCACAAGCAACATAATCAGATTTATAGCCCGCAAAGATGCCTCTCTTGATCAGATAGTCTTTAACAAAAGGAAGCAGTGTCTTTACCAAGTTAACATCCATGATCAGATTTAGGACCTCACTGTCCTCAATAATAGCTTGGACTACACCTCTGGCATGCTGAGGCATTGGGTTCTGAATGACATTTGGACCGGGCTGTTGCTGATGTTGGGCGTCAAACTGAATGGATTTCGATTCAATCAGATCTTTTACTTTACAATTGAATGTATAACAGTTTTAAATGTTGTGACTAATAGTTCTAGAATGGAATGCACAGCTAACATTAACATCATAATTCCTTGGACGTCGATCAACAGGAGGAGAGGGTAATGCGGCCATTGGGACTACCAATTTCAGCTTAATCAATCGCTCCAACATCTCTACATAGGACATCGGGATTGCATCAAATCTTCTAATTGTACGATCATGAAGCCCTTGATTTTGCTGACGCAGGGCTTGTTGAGCCTGCGGTTGAGAAGCAGAAATAGTCATAGCATTAACTTGGGCCTTTCCCCTGTTTCCATACGTAGCACTAGTTTCTCCTTTTTCCTTCTTAGGATAACCAATGAATGCCTTCTTTGTACTAGAAGAACTTCTACCTTCAGTGTACTGGATCTTGCCGGATTTCAAACCACTTTCAATCCTCTCGCCACATCAAACCATTTCAGCAAAATTGGCAGAGGTGCTACAGGCAACATAGTAATGCCCAGAGAGAGTGTTGGTAAACATATCTATCATTTCTCTCTCCATCATAGGTGGTTGAACTCTAGCAGCGAGCTCACACCACTTTTGGGCATACTCCTTAAATGTTTCACCTGATTTTTAAGACAAGTTCAGCAATTGTGTGCGATTGGGCGCCATATCAATATTAAGTTGGTATTGCTGAATAACGGCATAAACCAAATCACACCATGTTCTGACATGATTTCTTTCGAGGTGCATATACCACTCCAAAGAAGCACCCGTTAAAATTTCTTGGAAGAAGTGCATAAGAATTATTTCATCTTCAGTATATACCGTCGTCTTGCGGAAGTACGCAGTGATATGCGTTTTTGGACATGTAGCACCGTTGTACTTATCAAAAGTAGGAACTTTTAATTTTGGAGGGAGTCTCACCCTAGGCGCCAATCCCAAGTCAGAAAGATCCAAACCGTACATATTTTTCCCTTCAACAACCCTGAGTCTCTCTTCAAGCAGACGGTATTTCTAGTCCTCAGCGGGAAAACTAGCCTCACTTCCATTAACAAAGTAAACCTCTTCGTTCTGATCAACATCATAACCCTGAGAACGGGGGTGACCCCAACCATGATGCCCCTGTATCATCTCATCATCATAGAAATAAGGTCCTGGAGGTGGGAACCAACCATTGAGATGCAGACCCTAATCACGAAGGTGATCATTGACGCCCAAATCATCATTGTTCTGAGCATTGACTACACGCGGTTGCGCCACGATGAAATCATCAAAAGGATTGTCATGGCGCTCAACCTTTGGACGAGGTCTTTCCACTAAAGCTCTCAGTTCTTGCTGGCCTCGGTTCATGGCAGTGATTACTTCCATAAAATGAGCCATATGCGCCTTCATTGCTGCCATGTCTGCTTGGATTCTCTCTATTTTAGGGCGTTCGTAGCTTCAAGTTGACTAACGGTGGATAGTTGAGTTTGCAATTTTCTGCTAAATAAAAGCAGAAGCCACCGATGAGAATTCTAATCATAACTTGTTATCCATGATTTATGAATGAATGTAATGCATGATGTATGAAATTATCATTTCCAGGATGTTCCTGCAATTTCTTATCAAGCATCAAATAATGATAGGATAGGTGACAACAATAATCATCAAGATCAAACAGAAAATCAATTTGAGAATCAACTTCTCATTGCATAGATGAAATAAAGGTTCATACAAAATCCCAAAATCAGAGAGTATTAATACAAACACAATGTCAAATGAATCTCATCCAACATGCTTGGAGGTTATTCATAAAAATCAAATACAGATAAACATCAGATAAAGTTTACATCAAGTTTGATAAGAAGCCAATCGCTCTTTAAGCTCCTGGATCTCGGCCATCAACTTGGACATGTGAATATCTCGACCTCTGAGCATAACATGTATTGCATATCCCTCATCTCTGGATGTCTGCAACTGAACTTTCAGCCTTTCAACCTCTCTAGAAAGGATAACCATCTGCTTTTGTCGACCCCGGACCTCAGCTTCAAGTTCTTTCTTTTATCTGAGCGACTCTTTGGCATCGAATTCTTCCTTGCAGAGTTGCTTCTTCAAGGCTTGAATCTCTTCACCGTGCTTTGCTTTCAATTTCTCATTAGCTACTTGCAAGTTTTTCAACTTTTCTTGGGTCTTTTCAAGCTCTTTGGTCAATTGATCGGAAGAGGAGGAACTTCCGCCTTTAGCCCTCTTGGTTTTCTCAAGTAATTCATAAGCACTTAGAACTTGGTCCTTTTGTCCGATCTCGATGGATAATCTCTTCTTATCTTGTTGAGAAAATGGTAGATCTATAGCTTGAGCTTGAAGTTGTGCCTTCAAAGTTGGATTCTTCGATTAGAGTTGCTTGTAGAGCTCGGCGTACACAAAAACTTGTATAGAAATAACATATGAAGAAGAGGAAGAGGCAACATTTGGTGCAAGACCTTCAATCATGGAATCGGGCTGAGGATATAATGGTGCTTCCCTTTTAATGGGTAACAAAACTTTGGCGACTCGGTCTTTCAACCACTTCACATAAGGATCAAGTGTATAGTTTCCTTTTTGGCCAAAGAAAATCGTGCCACTTCTATGAAGTAGGCGCTATGCAACAACAACCCGTTTCAGCATAATCGAATCCTCACCGTTTGTAAAGAAAACACTTTCTGTTACCTGACGAATAATGGGTGCTTCTTTAAAAGGATATCCTAGTTGACGGCAAGCCAATATAGGATTATAACTGATACATCCCTTAGTTCCCATCAAAGGCATGTTTTGAAACTCCCCACAACTGACAATAATTTCTGCTCTGCTTGACATCGTGTTCCACACTATATCATATGATGTGAGTGCAACGATCCGATTGGACCATTTCATGAACTTGGCACGGTCAACAAATGCACCATTCTTTGGCAAATGCATATTGAACCAACGATAAAGAAAATGTATACAACAGGTGACACACCCTTTCTTGCCATGGCGAGAATGAATAGCATAATATGTGTCAACCAAGATAGTAGGAATTGGATTGCTGTTCATGAATATGGAAATGGAAGCAAGATCCACAAACTGATCAACAGCAGGAAAGATCACCGTACCATAGATCATGGAGGCTAAAATAGTGTTGAAGTTCCCCCAATAACCATCCCTAGCAAAATCATCAGCTTTGGATAAGAGAAAACCCAAAGGGAGCCCGCATGTGAGATCTTTCAGAATCCAATTACCCCTCATTTCACTAACACGTAAGTCAAGCGCCTTAGCAATGGCTTTGAAATTTAGAGTATCCGGCCCTTTGATCAAAGTCATACTGCTTGTGATATCAATACCCAAAAGGAAAGAGTATTCTTCGAGAGTAGCTTCTAATTGATAATCTTGAAAAGTGAAACACCTAAGCTCATTATCATAGAACTGAAGCAGAGATTGCATGGCGAAGAACTCATAATATTCCATTAGCAACAACAATATGTTCCCATAATTCTCTCTAAAATTCCTTTCAATTGGACCTTCCACAAGAGCACCTCGGGCTCTCACTTCGGACATGTCAAATGAGCAGAAAGAATACACGGAAGACTTCTTGAGAACCTCGGTGTTGGTATGGTTGTTGGTATCCATCCCGATGCTAACAATAATCACATAAAGTCCTAGAAATGATATGCATGCAGGGTTAGATAAATAACATATTTTTCTGACATTTCTTTTGAAAGAATAAACATGCAATGATGCAAGGTGAAAATTGCATTGATATGAGTTTACTACTTCCATAACATTGCCTGAACTGTTGTGCTGTTTCTGATCTGGTTGAAGAAAATACAGATCACATATAGAGGAACGCCTAGAAAATACCACTGAACAGAGCCATAGTCACCAACAGAAAGTACCAAGTCACCATCAGTATCAATTCACCAACAGTTACCAACAGTCACCAACGGTACCTACAATAATCATGATGATCCCTCCCCACTCACGAGTAAGACTAAGGCTTAGGCAAGGTCAAGGTAACTCCAGGATCAGGTCTGCCTAGGGATACTATCACCGTAACAACTACATGATGACGATAACACCCTGCTTGAAACCTTCCCTGAGCATGGACGACATGACGAACTACAAGATCTACACTTGTATCTATCATGTTCCACTCTAGTCCTAGGTGTCCTATATGTCTCTCGGCCGGGGTATGGGGCCTTTACCTCTTGTAACACCCACCCAATCCAAAAACAGATCACATCACAACAGTCATCCAATGTTTGAAAGCAGTAAAATGTCACATAGGATGCAATGCAAACATACAAAGGATGGTGCGATAAAGCGAGTAATAGATAAACACCCAATAGACAAGAAAATAAAAGTTAGGATCGACTCCTGATTGGACCAGCAAGAGGTCTTGACGGTCCTCAATGAAGTCGCCAGTTGAAACCACCCGGCTGAACATCGACTGATAGGATATATCAATGAAGTCGCCATCGAAAAATTTTATCTCGCGAAGGAGAAAGGAAACTATCGAGTAAATCTGAAAGGGAGAAATCACGGTCTTACGACTGAGAGATCGGGGTAAGGGAGTATGTTATGCGAGGGAAGGTATTAGCACCCCACACGTACGTAGTACTCTACGGTATCCACTTCTATTTTCTAGATAAGGGGAATGTTATATCTATCTATTGCTTAATCGCTACAATGCATGAGAAAGAAAAGGAAAATAAAGAAACCACGGGGAAAAGAAGGAAGTTTTTACAAAGTTTTTCTCGATTGAGCCCCGTGATAAGATGCCTATGTATTCCCTCATGCAATGGGAAAGTCAGAGTGCCATAGTTCGGCTCACTTGTTTTGGTGGGTTTTGTGTTTTTTACTTGTGAAAAAGGTTTTAAACACAAAAGAAAGCGCCCGTAGGTGAAAAAAAAGTTTGCATTGGTTGGTTGCTTTTACCTTTAAGAAAGGAGTTTTGAACCATTATTAGGTGATTTAGTTTTCAAAAGAAAAAGAAAGCAATTTTTAGTTTTAATTACACGCTAGGGTGCAAAAGAAACAAGCAAAACAAAAGGGAAACTAACTAGTACTACCCCTAATGTTGTCATGCAAAGATTGGACCTAAAGGTTGAGGATGTATAGGAATCTCTACCTATGTTGACATGCAAAGGATGTAAGTCCTAATATCTAGGCTCAAGAGTTATCCTAACCGAGTGGTCCTAAGGGAAAGCTATCCTAATCCATCTTGGTTGTAGAACTAAGGGATGCAAAGGATGAAGCAATCAAGTGCTTTAGCAGAAGCACACAAGAAATGCGATGCACAAACATATGTCACACATGTACATGAAAAGAAGGAAGTCCCATAGCTTGCGGCAGTAATGAGTATACCAGAGTCAAACAGGAGCCGACCATTCGATTTTCGTGAAAGGTAATATATCATGACATAAATTATTAAGTGTGAAGAGCAGTGAGTGCTAGTATCAATAGTAAATGTGAACCCCGAGAAGGCTTGAAGAGTCAAAATAGGGAACTCTTGCCACTTTATTATTAGACTTGATAAAGGAAGCAACATGATTCGTGTGTGCTGAGCTGACACGGACTAGAACTGTGCGGGTTCGATTGCGGACCCTTTCCACGTGCCCATCATATC
Source organism: Vicia sativa (assembly GCA_021764765.1). Lineage (NCBI taxonomy): Eukaryota > Viridiplantae > Streptophyta > Magnoliopsida > Fabales > Fabaceae > Vicia > Vicia sativa. The sequence continues at coordinate 214,468,132 of CM038793.1, forward strand.
ATCATCATATGTATCAATCAGTATCAAAGTAGGACTTTTCTTGTTGGTGCCACTCTGGGTTGCCTAACCACTCATGACCTATACAAGCACAAATGTAAACACTTACTGAGAATTACCTCCCTATGCACACAATTTGCGGAATGCATAGATACAGGTCTTTAAACAACGACTTTGAGCCAACGCTCCTATCCTAAATCATGGCAAAGAAAGCAGTAAACCCTTACTTCTCATGATATCTAGGAAAGTTGTAAGAGAACGCGATAAACAAGGTATAACAAATACCACATGGATAAGAATTTGTAAGCTACTACAAGTTGAGAAATACTTCGGAAAACTTCTAGTACTGCAGCCATGCAATAAAGAAAATCAGTGAGTAATGCTCGGAGGCGTCAAAAGCATGAGTGGAATGTGCGTTTATACACATCCGAATCAAGTAAACCTGCAAAAGGTAATGATCCAGACAAAGTATTGCGCGTTCGTACGCAAAACAAGTATCAAATTATGCGTTCGTACACATTTGATACACATACACCTGAAAGAAAGGAGTAAAACCTAACAAGCATACAATATGATGCGCTTTCGTACGCAAACAAAGATCGGAATGCGCGTTCATATGCATTCAAATCACATACACCTGCAAGAAAGGAGTAAAACCTAACAAGCAGACAATAGGATACGCGTTCGTACGAAAACAAAGATTGGAATGCGCGTTCATACGCATTCAAATCAAAAGCACATGCAAGAAAGGAGTAAAACCAAACAAGCAGACAATAGGATGCACGTTCGTACGCAAACAAGATCGGAATACGCGTTCGTAGGCATTCGAATCAAAAAGCACCTACAAGAAAGGAGTAAAACCAAACAAGCAGATAATAGAATGTACACATATGTGCACAAGCAATGGAATACGCGTTCTTACGCATTCAAACAAGCGGACAACCTGCAAGAAGGTGTCAATCCCAACAATATGCAAATAGTATGCGCGTTCGTACGCATTCGAACAAGAATATAACCTGCAAGAAGGTGTCAATCTAAATATCACACAAGTAATGTGCGTTCGTACGCATACAAGTGTTAGAATGCGCGTTCGTACGCATTCGAATCAAAGGAACCTGCAAGAATGGAGTAAAACCAAACAAGAAGACAATATAATGTGCACGTATGTGCACAAGCGATGGAATGCATGTTCGTACGCATTCAAATAAGCGGATAACCTACAAGAAGGTGTCAATCCAAACAATATGCAAATAGTATGCGCATTCGTACGCATTCAAGATCGGATAACCTACAAGAAGGTGTCAATCTAAGAAAACAGACAATAGAATGTACATGTATATGTACAAGCACAAAATAAGGATGCTAGAAATCCAAATCTCATGCAAAAGAGGTCAAAGTACCGTGCACATGAAATAAAGTGGCAGAATTAACAAAGCAATTGCTAGAAATAAAGCACCGAATGCAAAACCGATTGTAAATATGATTATAAACTAGTATAAGCATGTAAGAAGTGAAATAAATCACAAATATCGGCTTGGGTGGTTTTCCAAAATCGGAGCCAAAAAGTCAACTTCTCAGAATCAATTAAGAATCCCATGGTTGCTTGCAAAAACATCAACGGATTCAAAAACGTGAGCGGCTTTAATTAATTCCGAGTGGAAATGACATTTTTTGGACCTTAACGTGACGGGGAAGCCACTACGTTTTAGGTATGTTGTGCTCAAAATATGGTCCCAAAACCTCCAAAAACGGTTTCGGAACATGCCAAAACATAGGGGACATGTGCCATTACTTAGGACTTTTTAGGGAAAAGTGAGTTTCGACACACGAAAATACAAAAAAAAAAGCTTGCGGAATCACAAAATTCATATGTTTAATTAAATTTCGATTCACCTTTTGTTTTGGTTTTGAAATGTGAGATGAATCGGATTTGAATTCACTACATGTAATCAATAAGCCACAACAAAATGAATCACAAGTTATGTACAAGTTTGATTGAGATTAGAATCAAAAAGTATATAAAAATGCATGTTTATGTACATTTTAATGGTGTGTAGATGAATTAAATGCAAGTGCATGAGATATCATATGCATATGATACGTATTCAATGTAAATCAACTCTAAATGCAATGCATGTCATGAATTATGTCATATAATAATCAAGTTTGTGATGTGTTGAAGTGTTGTGAATTCATACATGTGAAAATGGGTTATCAACATGTGAAAAAAGTGAGTGAAAGTGAATTTTCGATACAATTTAATGTCATAAAAATTAGACACCGACACATAAACTCGGTTCTTTTATTCCATATTGTCATACCCCAAAATTTGCCCTCCATCTACTCAAGAGATTTCATACACCCCTACTCAAGGATTCCTCAAGAGTTGATCAGACAAACTCTCTCCTAGACAATCAACCCAAACTAGGGTTTGGTATCTCTCAAGTCAAGATGGATTCCCAACACCTCCAATGGTCTTCATGCCTCCTCATATTCTCCAAAGATTCTCCATGTCAAGTTTCAAGCCTCACAAGTCAAGCTTCCTCAGGCAATTGCTCAGATGGTTGAAAATCGGGTGTATTGGACAAAAAGTCAACTGTGGTCAACATACAGTCAAACTTCATAATTTTTGGTCAACATCCTCATTTTGAAGTTACATTCATCATTTGATCAAGGGTTGATCATGATTCATCAAGAAAACTCAAGATTTGCTCAAAAGTCAAACTTTCTAAATTAGGGTTTCTAGGTGAAAAGTCAACTGAACTTTGATTGATCATAACTTTCTCATACTTTCTCAAAAATTTTTCCACCACCTCTTGTTTTGAAGGAAATTCAATTCTCTACAACTTCATGTCTCACAAGAATGTCCAAAAAATGCTTCATTTGAGAGGTATAGCTCAAAACATTACAGGTCATTTTCAAAGTCAACAAAAATTCAACTTTTTGATTTGAAGATATATTGAGCATGGTAACTCCAATTGAGATGAGACCAAAGACATTGTTTAGAGGACTCTAAGATATTTCCAAAAAGTCCAAGAACACTCAAAAATGTGGAAAATTGAGCAAGTTACACCATTCACAAGTTGGGCAATTTTGAAAGAATGCACAAAGAGAGATACTTCAAAAAATCAAATCTTTTGCAAATGGGCCTACTTTTTCTTCATCCTAACTTATTCCTCATGCAATTAGGAATGTCCAAGCCCAATGCCACGATTTTCTATTTTATTTTCCTATTTAATTTGGAATTTATTCATTTAAATACAAATTAATTTGAAAAATAAAGTATAAAATCCAAATTAATTGAAAGATTGATTTTTATTGCTCCCTTGTGATCCAATTAACCCATAAATGCCAGCAATTTCGAAATTAAATCAAATTTGGCAAGATTGGATTGAGAATTAATCAAATTTTGAAAAATTGATTTTGGACAAAAATCAAAATTGATTTCCATTGAATATTGATCAATTGTTTCCCAAATCAATCCCAAATCCATCCAGCATATATACTTGATGCATACCAATTGCAAAGGGACGAAAAAATTGCCTTGGAAACCCTAACCTAACTCAAGAAAAAACCGTGGTTACATGACACTTGCATTCTTGTTTTTGTTTCGATTCAACCAGTTCTAAGCCTGCCAATCGCTTCCTGGAGGTCCATTGATTCATTCATCAAGAATCGCGAAAGAACAATCACGGTTTGCATCACTTTTATCAAAACTCGATTTCTATGATTCATGCATTGTAAATACATTTTGATTGCATATTCTTGTTCGTGTTGATGTTTAGAATGTTTCTGTATAAGCCGATTTGATTTTAAGTACCAGAATCGTGATCTGCCATTATTAGGTTTTCTGAGCTCTGAATTGGGATCAGACGATTCAGGAAAAATTGGCCAAAACCGAAGCCATATTCGTACTCAGGAGGTTGAAAGCAATCGATCTGGGTCCCCATAACAAATTTATATTGCGTATTTTTGGACTTTTGATTTCGCAGGGATGTAGCTACGAAAATAATCCGTGGGTAAAGGCTATAGCGTCACACTGAGGCCGACGCTATGTGTTCAAATATTCAAATTGAAAAGATGAAGTCCGCGAAGGAGGAAGCAATGGGAGATGACGCGATAATCCACTTATTCCGTTTCCAAACAGTTGACATGCCTAGCTCAGTTGGTCAGCGCGTTGGGTTTCAAAGTTTGAGGGCCAGGTCCCCTGTTCGAACCAGCCAGGGACCATTCTTTTTCCCTTTTTCCACAAACTTGCATTTTCTAACATATTTTCTATTTTCTTATTATTTTAATATTTTCATCATATTTTAATTGTTTTCATATTTTTATTATGCATTTAAAAATTACCAAAAACATTTATTCTTTTTGCATTATTGTCACAAAAATCTTTATTTAATTTTATAAATTAAAAAACATATTTTTGCATGCATATTTATTTTTATTCATATTTTTGCATTTAATTCACTTTTAATTGCATTTTAATTATTAAATCTTTTCCAAAAATCCCAAAAAAATTATTTTAGCTTATTTATCTTATTTCCAGCATGTAGTAATTTTCCCATATTAAAATTTGCATTTTTCTAATATTTTTTCTCTTGTTCGATTCATATTGCATTTTCCGATTTCTTCTTTTTGTACAGGTTGATCCGATTCAGACGATTTTCTCTTTATCATTTTATCATTCTATTTTTCCAATAATGTAATTGCTCATGGGATGTAATAGTTTAATTTAGGACTTTATTTTCCGCATTTTTAATTATGTATCTGCCCCAAAGCCATGTAATAGCGTAGGTTTCTACTTTCCGCACCTTTACGTTTCCGCTTTTACATTCCGCGTTTTACCTTCCGCACCCTTATCAATTGCTAGTTATTAGGCATGTATGGCAAGATAATAATGAACATAGCCCACTAATCTTCAAGATAACATATTCTGAAATCAACACACTTCTTTCACACACGCACCCCTTAGGGTAATTCGCTCTCGTTGCCTTACGAATTCAAAAATGGTCATGTCCCTCGAACGTAGAGGTATTCTAGCACCGTTGCCTTCCAAACAAATCATCATAGTCCCTTCGATACAAAGATCATAAGACCCACGATGTCGCCTCCGAATACATGATCTTGACCCTCGATTGTCGCCTACGAAAAATGATGATAGTCCCTTCGAATGTGCTAGGATACTTCCTACAAGTTGCCTTCTATGACCATCCGATGTCCCTTCGAATGTCCCGCTTACATCCAACGAATGGAGCTACCTACTAACTAATGGTATGGCTAGCGCTATTCTAAAGGAATGTAGAAGTACAACAAAACGACCAATTCTGAGTGGGTAAATAAGTCTTTTAGTTGCTTGCTCTATCAAATACTTTTCACACCACACACTTTTTCAAAGTTCAAATTCTTTTCAAAACAAAAACATTTCCGAACACTTTGTATACACTCCTACATGAGTCATTACAAAGTCAAAGCGAAATGCCTCTTTCAAAACATTTTTTGTCAAACACACAGAAAGCAATTTTAAAAAGTGATCTAGAGCAACTAAGAGCCTGTAGATAACTACGGATGGAAAGGGGTGCTAATACCTTCCCTTTTCATAACCATTCTCCCGAACTCAGAATCTAACGAAGGTCTTTTTCTGTTACTTTTACCTTCCCTTAATTGGATAAAAATAAAAGTCGGTGGCGACTCTTGCTATCCGCACATTTGGATACAAAAATCCTACAAAGTCAGTTCACCGTGTTACACATATGCAAATATGTGAACACGTAAGGATGCAAATTAAGTCCTAAGTGTGAGTTTAGGTGCATGTATATGTGTTATATAAATGCAAATGCACCTAAGAATCAAAATGCATCTAGTTCTACATTTTGACACAATTATGTATGTAAATTATGACTTAATTCACATGTTCCAATGCAATTTAATCAATCTATATGCTCTCTAATGCATGAGCATGTCATAGATGATGCAAAATGCACAAATTAATGGCCTAAATGCAAAGGAGAACAACTACACAAGTGTATGTGTGTGTTATGTACAATATTCCTTCACACCGACACACTTTAACGTCACAAAATCGAAATCAAATCAAATAATTCGACAATATAAATTCAAGAATCGGAATCCACGCGGAATTTACAATCAATTCGACTATTCAATTTCAAGAAAAGCTAAAAGTGAAAAATCACTTAAAATAAGTGCTTAATTGAATTAATCACTTACTTGAACTTGAAGTTTGAGTCAAATTGAAGAGGAATTCCTTGCACTCTTCAAAGAAAATACTGAATTGAAGTCGAGTTGATGATAATAATCGAAATCGGAGTAGAAATCGGAAGGAGAAAGGCTTGATTCTTGAAAAATTGAAGGAAAGGTGAAGAGGATGATCTTCCTCTTGCAACATCGAGCCAAGGAAGAGGATGAGGAGAAAATTCCGACCTGAAATGGCCTTGGAAGGGCGGAGGAGAAGGCCAGAAGGCAGTCCGGGAAGAAGAGGAGGAGATCGGCGCGTGGAGAGGCCAAAGGAGTTGGCCGTTGCCGAAGGTCGTCGGGCAGGAAGGATGTGTCGCCGGGAGAAGGGGTGACGGCCAATTGTGGATGCCGAAGACCGACCGGTGACCGGTGGAAGAAATTCTGGTGGTTTTCCTTGGGAGGGTGTTGGTCGGCTAGAGAGAGGGTGGAGGGAAATTGAGTTTCCTTTGAATTTTTCGCTTGATTTTTTATTTGCTTTGACAGAGAGTTAGAGAGAATTGAGAGTGATTTGAGGTGAAAATTGAGAAAATGATTGTGTGTCCTTGAATTGTGAAGGATAAAATTTATTTGTAGTGTGAAAATTTGGGCATTAGAGTGCCTTGGATCCACAATTAAGCCCAAATCGCGATTATCCAAATAATTTTTGTAATTAGTCCAAAACAGCCAAACTCGTGCGAAATTTGAAGTCGGGCCATTTTGTTTGGGAGAGTCAAAATTTCGTATCGATCGGGCGAATGGTTCAGGCTATACGAATTTTTGAAGTTTCAGCATAGTTTTCAGGCGTCTAACTCATGCAGAATTTTCATTGCGCTCTACGGAGAAATTGCCTCGAATGAGGGCTTTCTGATCAAAATTCAAACTTGATTATCTCTGATACAAATGAAGCCAACAAAATTTGTGAACTTTTGACACTGGTCTCATCTCTTTTCGATAAAAATAGAGCGAGATATGATTTTTCGAACTTCGCGTATCCGATGAAAATTGCTCAATTCAGCTCAAAATCAAGTTCGAAGAATAAAAACAACTACTCTTAAACGGTAAGGAATTGGCTCCCGACTTGTTCCTGAGAGTTGTAGAGGACTTCGATACGGATTTTTAGAAATCGGCCCCACTCAATTTCGATTTTCCGGCCGAGATTTATGAATTTTTTGAGTGCGCATAGTACACGTTACAACACTAAAATTCAGTTTTTCCCACTTGAGAAATCAATTTATTTGAGGCCTTTCTTCATAGAATTTGCTTCCGGCTTGTGAACGAAAGTTGTATATAATAATGAGAGGGACTTTACAGTCAAAAATCATCAGAAAATACCCGACGAGCTGAGAGATATGCCTTCTAGAGCGCCCAAAACACACCAAAAATCCAAAATTCACTTTATTGAGAAATAAGAAAATAAAGTCTTTTTCTTGGCGAGACGACCTTTGATCTGAATAGATAAACTGGAGAATAAATTGATATTATCCTAATGCTTAGGGAACCAAACCAAAATAGATTTCTTACCAAAATATGTTGCTTCAATCACACGAACCGAAAAATATCGATATTGGACTTGAAATGATCTAAGATAGCCGAAACACACAGTTTCTTTCACAAATTGAAGTGCTTAGAACCTGGGAACCATATGATGGATTCTATGCATATGTATACATGTATTTTTATGATAATGCGATTATAAGCCAAAAACACCAAAATAAGGAGGGTAAATATTTGGGGTACAACAGCTATTACATGGCCAAATCTTGGAGGCTGACCTGCTACAGTTGTATCCTCTTATGTCCCCTGCAAGAGTTATGTATGGACTCCCATGGATATGGTAAGTCCATGTATGTTATATGGATGTCTGAGCTAATGTTGGAACATTCATTCTGCCCCATATATCTTCAGCAAAGGAAGATTGTTTTGGTCAAGGTGGAGTATAGACTCACTGCTCAAATCTAGTGTGATCTGTGGTTTTGATATCTTATGTGTCTGTCAGGTGTATTGAAGAGTCCACTTTTACTAGTGTTCCTTAACAAATTTTGAGAAATTAGTACTAACTACTATAAATCCACCCGAGAGGAGACTGTGGAGAAAGTATTCTGGTGATAAAAGATATGCATATAACTGACTACAAATACCCTGTCGAGAGCTGAGTAATTGTATGATTTGTTCATGCAAAATTGTGTACTGAATAGTGATTGAGAGTATATTAATCTTCGCAAGTTTATGATGTGTGATAGGTTTGTCTGATATGAAGATATAGTCCTCTAATGAATATGTGTATGCGAATTATGGCAAATATCTTGACGGGAGCTGGATATTTGTTTGATTGATGTGTGCAAGTCTGCAATTTGAACTCCTTACATCATAAAGGATGTGAGAAGTCATGTTCTCTTGGTAATCAGGTGTCTATGATAACCTGGATGAGTTGGGATGATTTTGTGACTTTTGAGCTTCTTGAAAGACTTTTATGTACAATAAGTCTTTTGAATAATAAATCAAGAACCAAAATGATGGGTTCTGTGATATGGAGAAGCTGATGTTTTATATGATGTTGTAACATCATAGTTGTTGAATCCCATATGTTGTTAGAGTAAAGTTGAAGTTCAAAAAGAGACGTCTCTGGTTGTATGGATTGGAATGTACAGATTATGATCTTGATGATGGCAGAATGTGGATGGAAGGGATGAAAAAGAGTATCAGACAAGGTGATCTGATCAATATGCTTGTTATTCACGTTTAAAAGTGACGAACGAGGAAATCGAATCGGAATTCGAATCTCTGGCTCGAAACGATTTACTCTTTTGATTTATTTTTAAAGATGTCGCGAGCATCAAGATTTATTGTTTCCAAAACAAGAAAAATGAGATGAAAAAGGGGAAAGCTGCAATACCCTCAATAAATAATGATATGCGGTGCGACTAGCGTGAACTAGACGCAACACATTGGGGAGAGATCTGAGCAAGGGGATTTGTTATATAACGGGAATAGATGTGACACCCTATAGAAATATAGTTATTTATAGCCTTATATGTATATATGAATATTTTTGATATGTTTGTGTGTTTTAATTTTCTATTCTATTCTTGGGAAAGTTTCTCCTTTGGATTTTAAGAAGGATAGGTTATGTAGGATCCTAGGTTTTATTATTATTGTGCTCGCAAAGATCATTGGGATCTTCTGCATACATATCCCTTTATGGGAAACAGAGCATTTGTATCTCGGATCTAAGGGAGCTATGGTTTTGTTTGGTTTGAGGGAGAAAGAAATATGCTCGCCAAGGATGAGACCTTGTGCCTACGTATTCTCAAAGGGAGGTTGAGAAAGTTAGAGCAATCGTAGTTCCCACTTATGCTAGTGGAAGCAAAGGGTATTTATTAAGAGACAAAGACAAATGTCATCTTAATGAAAAATGTATCTAATCTATTTTATCACATACATTTTGAAGGGTTGATTGATTGAATCTTTCATTGTAAGTATTAGGTGTTTTGCTTGAGTGTACAAGCGTTACCACTTACGTGTTAAGAAAGATGTTTGAAAGATGATTGAATCTTTAATTGTAAGTATTGTGTTTTGCTCCAGTGTACAAGCGTTACCACTTACAGTTAAAAGATGTTTTTGTTTGAAAAGAGTGTGATTTATATATGATGTGATAGATGAGATACTTCTTCCATAGAGATGATAAATGTCTAAATCTCTTAGGAGAAATTGATTAGATTAGGGGGATGTTTTAAATAAGCCTGTGGGTCCTTGTATTGTAAGCCCAAGAGAAGGCATTTCGAGGGTCATCAAGGGTCCTTGTATGAAGCTCAAGAGGAAGCTATAGGGTATGGTTGGCTTTGGCTTTAAGAGTGGTTTCACCGGGAAACCATCCTGTTAGGATTTCAAGAGTGATTTCATTGGGAAATCATACTCTCAGGGTTCTATCCTAGCGCTGGTGATTCTTTGTATTGGAAACCCAATAGGAGGCTATTAAGATATTTCCAGGTCTCTTTCTTGTTTGATGCCTAAGAGAAGGCTAAACTCAACGAGGGAGTTCTTTTGAACGAAGCCCAAGAGGAGGCTAACTCAGCAGGGAGTTGTCTTATATGAAGCCTAAGAGGAGGCTATACTCAATGAATGAGTTTTCTTATATGAAGCCTAAGAGGAGGCTAACTCAATAGATTAGTTATCTTATACGAAGCCTAAGAGGATGCTAAAAAGGGAACCTAGTTGTTAGGCTAGTTGTTATGTTATAACTTGAACAGTTATATAAACAGATGTGTATTCACAGGAGTTTATGAAGGAAATGTATAAACAAGTGTATAAAACAAGCAATTAAAGAAAGTGTAACTTGAATATATACAAGGGATTTGGGACTTACACCTTAAGGGAGGCCCATTGGTTTTAAGAGCAGTTTCACCGGGAATAATGCTTCTCTTAATACCAATGGAATAGGTGTATAAACAAGCGGATGAAAACAAACGAATGAAGTTTGTTTATGCTTGAATATTTACAAAGATGATTGAATGTGTACAAGGAAATGAATATGTACATAAAGGGTTGATATGTACAAGGAAATGAATATGTACATAGGAGGGTTGGGACTTACACCGTGAGGGAGGCCCATGATCAATTAAGAAATTCAAGGAGAAACCTGATTTGGTTTATCTTTAAATCTAATCGATCATGGAAAAAGGTGTGTAAGTTTATTGAATGGTTTTTGAAAAGGTTTTGAAAATGATTTTGAAAATTGAAGGATATTCACAAGAAGTTTTGAAAAAGATTTAAGTTTGAAAATTGGAAAGAAATCCTTTTTGAAAAGTATTAAAAAATACTTAAAATGTTTCATTTTTAACTTAATAAAAATATAATCAAAAAGAAAATATTTTTGGATTTTTTTTGACATAATCATAAAATAGGTATATTAAATGACAAGTGTGCAAAAAATCATCTCAAAATGAGAAGTTTTGATTAGTTTTTGAAAATGTTGAAGTTTGTAAGAAACTTGAGAAAATTAGTGATAAAAAAGAGTTTTTTGGTCATAAGGAGGTTTGAACCTTGGACTTTTGGCTTAGAAGTGAAGAGTTTTTCCACTGAGCCATGTGCTTGACTTGTCATTTAATCACCTTGTTTTGAAGGAGTTTTGAAAAATATTTGAAAATGAAGTTTCTAAAAGAAAGGTTCGAGCTAGAATTAAGGGATCGGTCGGCCGCGAAGGGGTTAGAAGCATATTGCTTCTGGAGAAAGCCAGAAGCGTGTTTCTTCTAGAGAGTGTGGAAGCATGCTGCTTCTGGAAGTATTAGAAGCTGGCTGCTTCTGGATGAATGAGAAGCACGTTGCTTCTGGAAATGTTAGAAGCTTGATGCTTCTAGAAATGTTAGAAGCTTGATGTTTCTGGAGGGTGAGAAGCTTGATGCTTCTGGAGGTAGAAGCTTGATGCTTCTGGAGGTAGAAGCACTAGAAGTGCTTTTGAAGAGTGTAGAAGCTAAAAGCTTCTAGAGGCAGAAGCATCAGAAGTATTTCTGGAGGGTTGAGCCTCAGAAGCGCTTCTGAAGAAGCAAGCATCAGAAGCTGATGCCTTTTATTTAAAAAAAGGTCCCAGGGGGATTCGAACCCTGGGCCTTGAGGCAAAGGAAAGGATTAAGAGCGTGCTGGCAACCGCTGGGGTGGTGATACTTCCGTTCGTTTAATCACATCCAACTAAATATATTATATTTCAAGTTTTGAATTTCTGTTTTCCCACTTTGTCTTCTTCGTGGAAACGGACACGAACATCCATGGCTCAATATTTGAGATCCTTCGTTTCTCAACCAATTCAAAAACTTCAAACATCAAGCATGATCAGAATTTCAAAACGAGCTTAACCATGTAAATAATTAAAGTTGTAAGTCAGGAATGAGCTTTAATTTTGGATATTCCCAAACTTGACCTAATTGAACAAATCCACATATCTCATGACATGGTTGATTTTAATTGCAATTAAGGGTTCAGTTAGCTTCGGAATGATCAAATACACGTTTCTCTTTTCAAAGTTTATGCTAAAGATACATGAATCATGATATCCAAAAACTCATAAAGTTCACCTTGGCTGGAATTTGCAGAATCCAGATATGGAATTCCAGATTCGTTTTGATGATCCCAGAAGTTTCCTTGAGTGTTACTGAGTGTGTTCCATCACTTACCTTGCTTTGAAGGTCTCTGATTCCTCCTACCCAAGTCCAGTTGTAGGCTGCTGGTTGTGAAATAGAAGATGATGATGGAGCTGTTCCAAAACTTGTTTAAGTGTTTGGATAGTTTCTATATGTTGTATAGAGTATGTTTGAAGTGAAAAATCAGAATAAGCATGAGTGAATTAAGAGTTTGGAAGTTTTGGCTCAAAATTGCAATTTATGGATTTTGGAAATGGTTTCTGAGCAAACTGACTCTTGGCTTGTTTTCTGATGGTTTGAAGCTTCAAACAACTTCTAAATGATGTTTAGAAGAGGTTTGAATGACACCTTTGGTTAGAACTTGCAGGATTTGCAATTTGGAATTCTAACCTCTTTGAAACTTAGAAACTTGCAAAATAAGAAATGAGTGAGAAAGGAAGTTTGGATTATTTTAGGTGTACCTTTAAATGAAGTAAGAACCTCTATTTATAGGCCAAAAGTTATGAATGACAAGGCAGAATAAGATTAGAAGAGCTTTCAACTTGGAGCTTAAGGCTTAAGAAAGGAATATTCCTTCATTAAATGCAAATGGAATCTTGTAATCATTGGTTAAAAAAAACTCAAGTATTTTTATCTTTTCCTAACCATTTCCATCAGATTTTTTATCTTAAAACCTATCTCATTTGGTGACAAGGCTTCTAGAAGGGAAAAAGTTGCAAAATAACTTGTAATTTTGATGCATGATTTCAAAAATCCATGGCTTTGGAGCTCTATGTTTCAAAATCAAAATCATAGCTATACAAAGTGTTTTTGCAAGTTATTGGACATTTTAGAAAGCTTGTAACAATACCTACAACTTTCATGTTTTGAGTTTTTCTTGAATCAAAATGGATCTAGGTGAAAAATAGCCATGAATGTAAGGAAAAACCATGTTTCTTAACACTTGAAAATTTTTCTAAGTGTTAGAAAAAATTCAAATCTTGACTTTTTGTTGATTTTTTCACATTTCTTGATTTTTTTATGATCATGATGGATTATTTGAAATTATTTGATGATTGAAAAAGTTTGGACTTGAAAAAGTTGACCAAAGTCAAAGTTTGACTTTTTGAGCAGATGAATTTTCATCAGATGATTCAGAATTTGTATGATGAAAAAACATGGATTTTGTAGTGTTTTGAACTAAGAAATTAGGTCAAGATGTTGCATTGAAGATGTTAAGATCAATCTTCAAGCAACTAGGTCATCCATTGAGCAGAAAGTCAATGATTCACTATCTTTAATCAAAACCCTAATTAGTCGATTCAAGGTAGATCATGAGAAAAAGTTGGGAATTTGAAGATCAAATGATGATTGATTAAGATAGATCAATTGAGTTGAGTGGAAACTCAAATCCTAATTGATTATATCTTGAACAGATGAAATTTTGATAAAACCCTAACTTTGACTTCAGGAGCACACGCACGATCTATCCTGTTCTGAAACTGTTAGTGATGCAATGATGCATATGTGAATAATGTAAAGTGGTATCTTAGGTCAAAAATTGGGGTATGACACTTGTATATAATGTGGTTTCTTCTACTACAAGTGACAGAAAGTGGAAATCTGGATCTTGTATAGCAAGCAAACTAAGGACCTCTAGTTTGGAACATGTGCGAAATTCCAAATCAAGAGTTCTTATGGTATTGTGAGGACCCTAAAAAATGTGTCCTTATTGTGTGTGACTCAGGAAGTTTGCAGTGAAAGGCTCAACAGGGGTATTCATGCAGATATGTGAAGTAGTTTCCATTCATTGAGAAATTTTAAAGGTTTTCGTGTACCCTTGACTTGTATACAAATGATTATGTTTAGCAGAAGCATAACTTATCTTTGATAGGGGGAGTCAAATGAATGTTTATGAAAGACTAATGAGTTCACCTAATGGAAGGTCCGTGTGGAGATAACATTTGTGATGTTTTTAGTGTTATAGAATGTAGCTCTCTTAAAGACTAAAATGAGAGCATGATTATGGATAAGCCTAAAAGCTACTTCAGATTATGTTTTTGAAGAAGCTAGCTTGGGCTGCTGGATTTAATTTCTATCTTCGTCATATTATTCCTAAAAAGAGGGAGTTTGTTGTAGGATATTTAGGAAGTTTGTTAAGGGGAATGGATGGAAATAGATCCCTTAGATAATGTTTCCAGAACCAAAGCTGATAAGTTCTGTGATAATACTGTGGATGTCCCATATGATGTTGGAACATCATTTTGACTGTGAATTTCAATATTTTAACTTCACACTCATCAGTGGCAGTTCTATCTATTGTGCTAAATGAAGATATATTGAAGAGGTAGTATGCTCAAACAATGCACAACTACTGTTTTGAAGACTTCACTAAATATCAGCAGCCATTAGTGAAGGTCTTACAAAGAAGAATACTTAATCTACAAACTTATTGAAAGAGAAATTCTTCTGTTAAAAGTATGAATATTAGTAAACTTATTTTCAGTTGACAATTAATTTCAGACTATAGTATCATGACACCATGGTCATTCAAAAGTCATGAATATGTGTGGATACTCAAGGATATAAACCAAAAGTGTCCTTGTAAAGTTTACTCATGTGAAGGAGTTATGTACATATCTGTAGATTGATATTGCAATGGTACAAATATTACTAAGCCAGAATATCATTCTCCATTGATGAAGGCTTGTGAAAGGATAATCTCGAAGCAACATGTTATGACACTGTGAAATCGTGGATAACTTAATGGAATATCCCTGATTAGTGGGAGAAAAAGTGTTGGTCACATGATACAAGAAAACAATGGCGGACTAACTGTCAGAACATTATTCATGACATGTCTCTGCATGGTAAACAAGGGTGAAGTGATCGATGCATGCATTGGGACTGATTCAGGCCAGCATAAACAGTCTAGAGATATTAAAGGTAGTCAAAGATATCTTGGACGGTGCATCGTGAGTCATGCGATAGTTTCTCAGCCTCAATTAACGCTACCTTGACCAAGAATTAAGAAATCGTTAATTTTTAAGTAACTGATTTGCTATATATAGAGGTTACCTCTACCCTATACCGTCAAGTAAGTATTTCCAGTCCATCATCACCATGATTTTTGTTAGAATTTGGGAAAATTGTGTCTGGGTCTGTTTTTATAAGGGCCTCTTTTTCCAAGTTTTGGCTAAAAAGGGGGAGAAAGGTTATGTCACTCAAATATTGAAACAGGAGAGTATGAGATTGTCTAAGAATATTATCCAAACAAGTCATACCAAAATGCTCTATCATGTTGTTCCTGTTTGGAATCCTTTTTGTGACTTGTGATATGAGTTATGAACATAGTTGTGACCTGTGTTCTAAGTTACCTGGGGAAATCATAGGATACCTCTTGAGTTTCCTCTTATGCTACTTAGGGGATAGTCTATCTCCCATGGTCCTCTTTTTCCACTTCCTATGATAAGAATTGGTCTTGGGTTAAGGGGGAGTGCAGGCTATATTCTTCCTCGTGTACATCGGGATTTTCCTTACATTTACCCTGCATGTTTGGTGTTGGTTCGATGGAGAAACTTCAGAATGCTGCAAAGAATATGTCAAACATGGTGCTGAGGGCGAAGGTGAGGAAGATTGCGAAGTACCATGAGAGCTCGCTAGATTGTTACAGTAAGAGGAAAGAGTTATACAGCCGCATGAAGAGCCAGTCGAGGTCGTGAACTTGGGTACTGAAGAGGACAAAAAAGAAGTCAAGATAAGATTTGGGCTTGAGAATAGTGTCGAAGAAAGGATGATCCAGATATTGCAAGATTACATTGAGATTTCCACTTCCACATATGGATGTTCTGGTTGACAACACCTCTCGGAATAAGGTGTTCTCTTTCTTTTACAAGGTTATGTCGTTCGGGTTGAAAAATGTTGGGGTGATATATCAGCGTGTTATGGTAGCTTTATTCCTTGATATGATCCATCACGAAATAGAAGTCTATATCGACGACATGATAGCCCGCTCTCAGACTGAAGAAGAATATCTTGATCATCTATGCAAGCTGTTTGATAGATTGAAGAAATACAAATTGAGACTGAACCCGAACAAGTGTACCTTTGCGGTTAGATTCGTTAAATTCCTAGGTTTCGACGTCAGTGGTAAAGGTATAAAAGTTGACCCCGCCAAAGTTAAATCCGTTCAAGAAATGTAGGCTCCCTGCACTGAGAAAGAAGTCAGAGGTTTCCCAGGATGATTGAACTACATTGCCATATTTATTTCACACTTGACTGCTACTTGTGAGCCAATCTTCAAATTATTGAAGAAAGATCAAGTAGTAAAGTGGAAAATGATTGTCAGATATCCTTTGACAAAATCAAGGAATACCTCCAAGTACCTCCTATTCTGATGCCACCAGTTGAAGGAAGACCTCTGGTCATGTACCTAACAGTATTAGAGAACTCAATGGGGTGTGTGTTGGGGCAACATGACGAGTCTGGTCGAAAAGAGCATGCAATATACTACCTTAGCAAAAAATTTACTAATTATGAAACAAGATACTCACTGTTCGAGAAAACTTGTTGCACTTTGGCTTGGGCTGCTTGCCGACTAAGACAGTATATGTTGATCCATACTACTTTGTTGATCTCTAAAATGGATCCGATAAAATACATATTTGAGAAACCTGCTCTCCGGGGAAGAATAGCAAGATGGAAAATGATCTTGACCGAATACGACATTCAATACACTACTCAGAAGGCAATCAAAGGAATTGTAATAGCCGATCATTTGGCTCATCAAGCTGTAAACGATTACCAGTCTATGCATTTTGAGTTCCCGGACGAGAATATAATTCTAGTTACTAATTATGAAGAACCTGGACCGGATGAAGGACCTGAGCCAAGATCCCGATGGACCATGGTTTTTGATGGAGCGTTTAACGCACTTGGCAATGGTATTGGTGCAGTAATTATCTCTCCCAAAGGTGGCCATACACCTTTCACCGCCAAATTATGTTTTGGTTGAACCAATATGGATGAATATGAGGCGTGCATCATGGGTATCAAAGCTACTATTGATTTAAGGATTAATTTCTTTAAAGTATATGGAGACTCATCTTTTGCGATTAGTCATATTAAGGGCGAATGGGACACGAAACATCCAAATCTCATTCCGTACCGAGAACATGTATTGATTTTGATGCCCTACTTCGAAGAAATTACTTTTGAACATATTCCGCAAGAAGAGAATCAGTTGGCAGGCGCACTAGCTACTATGTCATCTATGTTCAAAGTCAGATGGGACAGCGAAGCTCCTTAGATTACCATTGAAAGACTAGACGAACCGGCACATTATTGTGAGCTTGATACTGAAGGAGTATAAGAAAAGCCCTGGTTTTACAAAGTGAAGAGATGCCTCGAGGCTCAAGAATACCCCGAGGGGAATCTCACAATGACAAGAAGTTTATGAGGAGGTTCTCTGCCAAATTCTTTCTAACTAACGGCATTCTATACAAGCGCAGCCATGATTTTTCTCTGCTTCGATGTGTAGATAAGAAGGCAGTGAAAAGAATTATGGAAGAAATGCATGAAGGCGCTTTAGGTACCCATTCCAGTGGACATACAATGGCTGAAAAGATTCTGAGAGAAGGTTACTATAGGTCCACTATGGAAGCCGATTGCTATCGTTATTTCCGAACTTGTCACAAATGTCAGATCTGCACCGACAAAGTACATATGCCTCTGATTCCGTTGAATGTTTTAACCGCTCCCTGGACTTTTGCAATGCAGGGAATTGACATGATTGGAGAGATTAAGCCTACCGCTTCTAATGGGCATTGCTTCATCCTCGTCGCCATCGACTACTTTACCAAGTGGGTAGAGGCAACCTCGTTTACGTCTGTTACCAAAAGTGTTGTGGCTCGATTCATCAAACATAATCTTATATGTTGGTATAGTGTCCCCGAAAGGATTACCACATATAATGGTACCAATCTCAATAACAAGATGATTACCAAACTCTGCATGTAGTTCAAAATAAAGCACCATAACTCTTCTCCATATCGGCTAAAGATGAATGGCGTTGTGGAAGCCGCTAACCAGAACCTTAAGAAAATTATACAGAAGATGACAGTGACATATAAGGATTGGAACGAGATGCTACCATTTTCTCTTTACGGTTATCACACTTCAGTACGAACGTCAACCGGGGCAACCCCATTTTTTGTGTATGGTATGGAAGTTATCTTACCTATCAAGGTTCAGATTCCTTCATTAAGAGTTATGAAGGATGCATAACTAGAAGAAGATGAATGGGTCCAAACTCAATTGTACTAGATAAATTTGATTGATGAGAAGAGGCTCACAGCCATCTTCCATGGATATATATATCAGAAGCGCATGACCAAATATTTTAACAAGAAAGTCAAGCGTCAAGTATATCAGGTCAATGATCTAGTAGTCAAATGTATCATCCTGACGCAAGGCGATCCTAGGGGAAAATGGACTCCCATATACGAGGGATCATTTGTAATCAAAAGAGTATTTTCCTGTGGATCCATGATATTAACCACTATGGATGGGGAGGACCTTCTGCACCCTGTGAACACGGACATAGTCAAAAAATACTACGCATAAAAGAGACCTGCTAGGTTGACTGGCCTAGGCAAAAATAAGGGCATAATTAGGGATATATATAAAAATTGTACACCTGGCATGTCAAAAACCTGAAAAGGCAACTTGGGCCAAACAAGGTATCCCGGTGGACTGAAAACCCGAAAGGGTGGTCCAGGAAAAAAATAGGGATTTAAGCGTATAACTATGTCCTGTCGGATCATCTATTTACATACTACATTGCTATCAACTTCAAGATTGAATGGAAAGATCAATCCAGTCACCTTCTTTTGGCAGCAAGAAGATGAAATGTTCGAAGATATATGAGCAATAGCAGAGTTGAAACTCGATGGGATTGTTTCCAAATAGCTCTTTTACCACTTTATAGTTTTTCAATGTTTTTGACGATTTCCTCTTACTAGGATATGTCTCTTTGTACACAAATTCCTATTCGTAGGCCAACTCCTTTCAATGAATATAATTTCTATTCCAATTTCAAAACTTTTATTTTCTCTGTTTTGTTTGCACAAGTCCAATGATTTCTTTGGTGATCATATTCATGTGACAATAATTACTACTTATGAATATATACGAAATAAACAAATATAGAGGTTACTATAGGCTCTAGGAGTTGAGATAACGACCCAAGTCACCAATACATCCCCACAAAGTCGGTACCACAAAAATACTCCCACATAATGACTATCACAACCCCCGCAGAGTTATCGCCCCTCGATAGAGGCGGGATCACTACACCATCGTATCCTCAGTAGGGTCATCCTCTCATAGCATGGTTGACCAACAATCTATATTTTATTCTTGTTACATTGGTCCCAAGTGGTAGACAACCAACTTTCAACTTATCACGTCAATCCTCGCGCAATGATCATCAACTTTCAACTTATCACGTTAGTCCCTGCGTAGTGATCGTCTATGTTTCAACTTATCACGTTAGTCCCCGAGAAGTTATCGTCTATATTTCTTCTTGCTACATCGATCCCCGAGCAGTAGCAGACCAACTTTAAACTTATCACGTTAGTCCCCGAGCGGTGATCGTCTACATTTCTTCTTGTTACATTGGTCCCTGAGAACTAACATATCAACTATCAACTTATCACGTCAGTCCACGTGCAGTGATCATCAACTTTCAACTTATCACGTCAGTCCCCGCACAGTGGTCGTCTATGTTTCAACTTATCACGTTAGTCCCCGAGCAGTGATCATCTACATTTCTTCTTGCTACGTCGGTCCCCGAGCAGTAGCAGATCAACTCTCAACTTATCACGTTAGTCCCCGAGCGGTGATCGTCTACATTTCTTCTTGTTACATTGGTCCCCGAGAAGTAACATATCAACTCTCAACTTATCGCGTCATTCTCCGCGCAATGATCATCAACTTTCAACTTGTTACATTGGTCCCCGAGCAGTAACAAATTAACTTTCAACTTATTATGTTAGTCTCCGAGCAATAATAGGTTACTTCTTATTCAAAATCACGTTATTCCCCAACAGAGGTTTATTTCCTCAATACAATTCGCAGGATTTAATCCCTCAACCAGATTTCATTTAATATTTTTCATCCCCAACTAAGTGCTACTCAAGGCTTATCATTCCCCAATAAAGCCGATATTCATCCCCGGGACTTGGTTAGATACTGCATCGAAGGAATTTGCATCTCTTTTATCCCCAGTCAGGGTCTCCAACAATCATTCTCTTCCATCCCCAAGTAGAAGTCGAGGATCCCCAGCAGAACATTCTTAGACTAAACTAGGAATTTCCAACAAGAAATGACGAACCGTTCTCCTTAAGATGGGTATGTTTTGAAATACAAGCATCATTTACAAAAGTCATAACATATGCATACAAAATGAATATATCATTCTCATTTATTTTGAGAACATCATTACTCATTACATGCATCATGATATACATAAAGCTAACCATACCTTTTCAAGTCAAATTTCTCCATCTGCAAGTTGCTGCATATCTGGTTAAAAATCAATATATGACTGCGAACACTCTTCTTCAAAAATGATCATGGAATGCATTTCTCTCCAGAAGGCTATTTCGAAGATTATCTCTCCGAATGAAGTCTAGTGTACTACTCATTCTGGTACAAGTCACAACATCAATTCCTTCGGGTGACATCTTTAAGCCCATTCAAGTATATTATCAGTCGACTGCTTCACTCTACGCAACAACGAGTGCAAATTTCAGGGCACTTGAGTGTTCAATCATCTTCCACCTTCAGGTCACGAATGGCACGCACTCCAATATAACCCCTCGGGTACAAGAAGATTTAACATGGGCAACTGTTGTACCCTAAAATTTGCCCTCACAGTTTAAAGTCAAGATACCTCCTCATTTTTTAAATCTTCCTCCTAAACAATAAACCCACAACTAGGGTTTTGTTTCTCCCAAAGAAAAAGTAATTTCTAATAGCTCAAGTGAATTTCATGCATCCTCATGTGTCCTAAAGTATCTCCATAACAAGTTTCAATCATCATAGCCCAAGTTTACTCAGTCAATTTCTCAGATGGTTAAAAATCAGTTGTATTGGATAAAAAGTCAACTATGGTCAACGTACAGTCAAACTCCATCACTTTTAGTCAACATCCAGATTTTGAAGTCACATTCATCATTTTATCAAGGGTTGATCATGACTAATCAAGAAAACTCAAGAATTGATCAAAAGTCAAAAGTTGCTAAATTAGGGTTTCTTAAGGGAAAGTCAACAGAACTTTGACCAACCATAACTTTCACATACTTCATCAAAAATTTCTCAACCACAGTTCATTTTAAAGGTAATTCAATTCTCTATAACTTTGTCTCTCACAAGAATTTCCCAAAAAATACCTCATTTGCGAGATATGGGCCAAGACATTATAGGTCCTTTCAAAAGTCAACAAAAAGTCATCTTTTCTCAAAGAAGTGTACATGAACATGGAAGCTTTAATGAAGATGAAACCAAAGAGAGATTTTAGAGGACATCTTAAGCTTTATAAAAAATCCAAGATCATCCTCAAATAATTAGAATTGATAAAGATATAGTTTGTGCAAGTTTGGCAATTTTGAGAAAAGACATGAACCAAATATTGAGCAAAACTTAAATTTAGGACTAATGGGCCTAAGTTTTGAGTTTCAAGCATGTCCATTACCATAAATAGGACCTCTAAATCCATGATCATATTTTTGTGATTTTTATTCATATTTATTTAGATTTTTATTCAATTAAAAGCTAAATATATTAAGTAAAATACAAAAATAAAGAATTAATTTGTGGGGTTTTGTTTTAAATCATTTGGAGGCCCAAACGATCAGCCCTGGAAGCCAAGAAACCGAGCTAGCATGATTGGAGTTGATTGGGGATAAAAATAGCAAGATTTGATGATGATTTGAAATCAAATATTTTTGCATTCAAGGCCATGGATTTCCTTCAATTTTGTAAACCTAATTCATGTTCCTATATATGTACAAACGATACCACATGCTCAAGGACGATTTTGCTGCCTCAAGAACCCTAATTGAAGCTTCAAAAAAATCGTGAAATAGGGCCACATAGAGGACGAAGTTCCAGGCCAATTCAAGCCATTCCAAGCATCAAACAAGGTTCCTCGACGTGTTTTGAAGCTAACAGGATCATTACCAACATCCAAAGCTTCAAGAATCCCGACCACCACAACCACTGTTTGCTCTTTCTTTTTCAAAATTGATTATAAAGTTTTACGCATCATAAATGATATTTGATTGCATATTTGCGTTTAGAATGGTGTTTGCAAGCTTTCTAGATAGTTCAATTTGTGTTTAGATGCAGATATAGAGATCCACCATTATTAGGGTTTCGACCTCATGAATTGGGGAAACTTGGTTAGAGGAAAAATTGGCCAAAACCAAGGGCACCATTGAACTCAGGGGACGATTTCCAGTCGATCCATGTCCCTGAGTTGGATTTATAATTTGTATTTTTGAGTTTTGATTTTTGTAGTGGCTATAGTGGCGCACAAAATCGTGGGTAAAGGATTTACCTACGAATCATTTGTAGGTAAAAGTCCCAGGAAATTCAAAACTGACGGGGAAGATGAACAGTGGATGAGCACGCGTTTTTTAAATTAATTTTCAAATTTTCGTTTTAATATATAATATTCCATTTTCGTTCCAATAACAGCAAGGCAACGTAGCACAGACGACAAGGAGGCAAGGTTGGTCACTCATAGGACCTGGGTTCGATACCTAGGGGATGCCATATATTTTTGCTCCATTTTCTTTTCACATTATTTTCCTAACTTCTTTTTCTTTTCAATTTATTTTCTTATTTTATTTCTTTTTCACAAATTATTTTAGCTATTATAAAAAACCCTAAAAATATTTTGGTTTTAGATTTAGGTTTAAAAAATGTTTAATTAATTTTAAACACAAAAATATTTTATTTTTCTTTTCATTTAAAATTATTTTTATAATTAAATTCTAATTAATCTGGAATTGGGTTTTCTTATTTAAAATCAATCACAAAAAATATATAAAATATTTTCTCTTAATACTTAGGGTTTAGAATATTTTTTACATTTATTAAAAATATTTTCTCGTTATTTATTTATTGTTATTGCATTTAAATATTAGAAATCGATGTATAGGTCGCAAGGATATTTTTTGTAATAGCGTAGCTCTTTATTTTTCTCGCATTTTCCTATTATGTAGTTGCTCATGGGATGTAATAGTCTAGGTTAAATTTCTTTTCTGCACCTCCTTATTATGTAACTCCCCTAAAGCTATGTAATAGCGTAGGACTTTATCTTTCCGCAATTTACTTTTTTGTAAGTAAATATTAACTGCTTAGATGTGTGATTAATAGGATTGTATGAAAAGATCTAAAATCAACCATAGAATAACCCTAATTCCATGATAAAATATCTGAAAACAACACACTTCTCATACTTGTACCCCTAGGGTATCCTCTCTTGTTTCCTTACACAATGGTCATATCCCTCGAACGTAGCGATATCTTAGCAAAGACGCTTACGAATAACATCACCATAGTCCCTTTGTTATAAAGATCATTGTCCCTCGATGACCCTCGATGTTGCCTATGAATATATGATCTTGTTCCTCGATGTTGCCTACGAAAAATGATGATACTCCCTTCGAAATGCTAACGTATCCTTACAATGTTGACTTCAATGACCATACGATGACCTTACGCATGTCCCTTCACATCCAATGGATGGGGCTACCTACCAACTAATGGTATGGATAGTACTATCCCTAAAGGAGAAGGAAAATAACAAGAACAACCTTTGAGTGGGTAATAACTCTTAGTTTCTTGCTCAAAACAAATACTTTTCACACCTCACATTTTCGAACAAATATTTTCAAACACTTCGTATACATTCTTGAGGACTCATACAAGAATCATTACAAAGTTAAGTTCAAAATATTTTCAAACAAATCACACACACACATAAATCAAGTTTTCAAAAGTGATATAAGCAATTAAGAGCCCGTAGATAACTATGGATGAAAAAGGTGCTAACACCTTCCCTTTTCATAACTTACCCCCTGAACTCAGAATCGATAAAAGGTCTCTTATGTTCTTTTCACCTTTCTTTATTGTATAAAAGAAAACTCGGTGACGACTCTTGCTAACAACAACATTTGCGATAAAATGCAAAACAACTAAGATAGTTCTCCCACTGTGTTACACTGTGAAACAAGTCTTTTGGAAAATGAACCAAGAACCAAAATGATGGGTTATGTGATGTGAAGAAACTAATGTTGTATATAATGTTGTATCATCATAATTGGTGAAGATACCAGATGTTGATAGAATAGAGATGAGGCTCGAGAAGAAGTATCTTTTGTGGTATGGATTGGAGTGTATATATTATGGTCTTAATGATAGAGTAATGGATGAAAAGGATGAAAAAGAGTATTAGATAGGTTGATCTGATCAATATGTATGTGTATGATGTGATTTCTTCTAATTCAAGTGACAAAATGTGGCAATCTGGATCTTATGTAGCAAGGAAACTAAGGACATTTTCTTTGGAATATGTAAGAAATTCCAAATCAAGAGTGCTTAGAGTACTGCGAGGACTTAACATATGTGTCCTTATTGTGTGTATCTTAGGAAGTTTGAAGTGAAGGTGTTCAACAGAGATGTTCATACAAATGTGTGAAGTAGTTCACAGAGAAAATTTGAAGTAGTGCAGATATGATGGAATTTGGATATGTTTCAGGGATACTTATGCTCTTAACTGGGTCTTTGATACTAGCCAGGAGAAGCTAGTATATACTATTATACTCCAAAAGATTGCATGGTTTATCCTTCCCTGTAATGCTAGATGGCACCTAGTGTAGACCTATATAGAGATAATGATTGTGATTGTTTAGTGGCCTGAATTGTAGATATCATGAAGAATGAAAGGAGTGCATTTCAACATCAGTAGAGACGTTGTGTACATGATTTCGTGTCTACGGATAAGTCTGGGAATTATCTTAGATCATTCTGATGAAGAAGCCCGTTTTTGCAGCTATAATTAAGTGTCATCTTCACTATATTATGGCTAAAAGGAGGGAGGTTGTTGAGGGATACTCATGGAGGTTGTTAAGGGGCATGGATGGAATTAGATCTCTTAGATAATGTTTCCATAAACGAAGTTGATAAGTTCTATGATGATACTTTGGATGTCCCATATAATTTTGGAACATCATCTTGACTATGAATCTCAATATTTTAACTCCACACTCACCAGTGGCAGTTCTATCTATTATGTTAAGTGAAGAGGCATTAAAAAGGTAGTATGCTTAGCCAATGCATAACTACTATTTTGGTTTAGAAACCTCACTAAGTATCAACAATCGCTAAGAGAGAAGTTCACACAGAAGAATAACTAATCGGCAAGGTATTGAAAAGGAAATTCTTCTGTTGAATAGTCTGAATATTAATGAATTCCTTTATACACTAAGAAGAAGTTAGTGATTAGATTCAGACTACTATCGCATGACATCTTAGCAATTCAAAAAGAGTCATGACAATGTGTGGACACTTGGGGATATAAATCAGAAGTGTCTTTGAAAAGTTTATCTCTCTCAAGGAGGTATGCGGATATCTTTATTGTTGTAACACAAATATTATCAAGCCAGAATACTTTTCCATTACTGAAGGCGTATTAAGGAATGATGTCGAAGCAACATGTGATGACATTGTGAAATCATAGATAACTTGGTGAAACATCCCCGATCGGTAGGAGAACAGGTATTGGTCACATGATATAAGAAAACAATGTCTAACTAAGTTTCAGAACATTGATTCAGGACACGTTCCTGCATGATAAACAAGGGTAAAGTGACCTATGCATTTATTGGGACAAATTCCTCTCAGAAGAAACAGTCTAAGTGACATTAAAGGTGTTCAAAGTTGCTATGAACGGTGCACATTGATTCTTGCATCAGTTATTAATTCTCAATTAACGATGCATTGACCAAAAATTAAAGAAACATTAATTCCTAAGAAACTGATGTGCTATTTATAGAGGCCACCTCTATCCTCTAGTCACAAGTAAATACTTTTCACTCATCACCACCATGAGTTTTGTTCGGGTCTAAGCAAATTGTGCCTGGGTCTGGTTTTGTGAGGTCCTCCTTTGCCATGTTTTGGCTAAAAAAGGAGATAAAATGTGTGGTGCATGTATTGCATATGTGTTGCTTAGGTACTCAAACAGGAAAGGGTGTTTACAAAAACTTGTGTCAATCATGCTTGAACAACATGTGGTTTTATTTTGTGACCTGCGATCTGAGTTATGAACACAAATGTGACTTGTGTTCTGAGTTACCAGGGGTGGTGGTTGATTTGGCTGGACACTTGGTTGTTCATTTCACAACTAGTAAAAGTCACACATTCCACCATTGAAGGTAACAAGATTGAAGGGGACAACAAGCTAGCTTCTGTTATCTTCTTCCTCGTGTGCATCAACATAACCTTGGGACTTTCCTTCCTTTTATCCTGCATGTTTGGTGTTGGTTCAATGGAGAATCTTCAGAATGCTGCAAAGAAGATGTCAAACAAGAAGTTGAGACATTACCTTTGACTGAAGATTTATTGTTGTATACAGTAGACCTGGGATGCTGCTGTTGATAAAGTTTTTGTTGTAATCTCCTGTTGTAATTTTTATTTATTTGTTTTAGCCAAAATTGGCCAAAGGGGGAGATTGTAAGTTCCTTAGTTTAAGGACTAGCATTAATTTTTGTAGGAAAAATATTAGCAACAAAATTGTAATGTACAATAGGATGTATAAACTTGAATAAGAAGAACGGGTACAAGAAGAAGTCATATTAGAATGTCAGGACATGTTGTATTGAACTACTCAGCAACTGGAACAACATGTCGAAGAAGATGTCCTATGAAGGAGCATTCGACTTCACGCCTGCTGAACTAAATAAATGAGATTTAGTTTTGATTTAAACTATGCAGAATATTCAGAGAATATTATGCATCATATGTAGCGCATATTTGCAGGCATACTTAAAGGTCTTAGAAGATTCAATCAGAAATCAAGGAGAACATTTAGGAAACTGAAGATTCAAGAATTTACTTGTAGCAGAAGTTTCTGCAGCTTGTTACAGCTGATATACTATTGATTGAAGGCCCAAATCCAATTGGGAAGAGGTTATAAAATAAGGATATGTAACCTAGTTTAGGAGCTAGCTGAAATTAGTAAGAATGTAATCATTATGGCTAGATGTAGTGAACCACCCGGATTGTTTGATGGTCACCATGCACCTCGAAACTAGTAGGTGAGAGGTAGTATATATTGTTCTTGGAGGAAGCTGTGAAGCAACTCCAAGATGTGTCCTAAGTTAGAAGAAAACTGCTTTAAGACTTAGATGGGTTGTGATAGAAGTGTGCCTTATGTTAATTGTCATTGTTTTATCACTATGAGTGATTGAGGGGGAGTGAGAGCGGTTTCTCGTATCAAAGAGGTTCTTAGGTAGAAATTGAATTGGGTAGTGATTAAGTGAGGAGTTATAAAGGGGAATTTAGCTCTGAATTGATACTGCTTATAGTGGATTTCATCCATGGCTTGGTAGTCTCCAGATGTAGGTGTGTTGCACTGAACTAGATAAGAAATTTGTTGGTGTCATTTATGTTTTCTGCACTATTATACCTTGCATGTGTGTTTATGTCAAAAAAGATGTCTCAACATCCTTATGAGAAATCTGAGTCTGTTGTACTAGAATTTCAGTTTTCAAGTTTTATTTATGGAAGATATGATATTTTTAAGTTTGGTTTAGTTGAGAAATAGTGTTTTGTAAATGAAAGATGACGTTTAGAGATTGAAGATAAAGTTCATCTAAATTGGAAGTTCGTCTAAGTTTTAGGTTTCACACGGATCACTAATGCTAGTGTCTTGAACGTTAATAATCACTAAATCGACGACCAAGATTTGTTTAAGGATGGTGAAAAAACTCAATAAACAGGCTACATGCAACTATAATTGTATTAAACAATCATTGTTGTATGTATTTTAATAAAATATAAAAAATGCAGCGGTAGAACAACAACAATAATAAGATTCAAACTCATGATCATGCACTACATACAACTGTTGTATTAAACAACCGTTGTTGTATGTCTTTTAATAAAATCTTAAAATACAGTAATAGAACAACAACAACAACAACAACAACAATAATAATAATAATAAGATTTAAACTCATGATCATGCCCCACTTTTCATCACGTTGGAAGTTCCCATGGGCGCTTCTTCGACCCGATCAGGATCGGAACATGCCCAGGCTCAGGCCCAATAACTTTTTGGATACATATGTGTTAAAAAAATGATAAAAAGAAAAAGATTAACGAAATGAAAAATGGGAAAGAGAAGCCACAATGTGCCGGACTGAAATGAAAATGAAAACAAAAGCGCAAGCGCCGGACCGCCAACCATTGGGTTTGCTCCCTCCCTCCAGCACCTCCCCATCTCCTCCCTCATCTTCCTCTCGGTCTCCTCCCTCATTTATGTCTTCTCCATCGCTCTACCATTTTTTGTAACCTTCGATATCCCACGTTCCTCCTCAGCGGCTTAGTTGGGCTAGATAACTTGGTTATATTTGATTTACTCTTGATTTATGAACTTGTTAGTGGATTTATGAACTTGTTGTTGGTTGATTTACTGATTTTGGTTCTGTTTTATGAACTTGTTGTTCAAAACAAGTTGAATTTATGCTTCTTTGTTCTAAACTTCTATGATATATGCCCATTTCAATTTCACTTAAGGAACTTGAGATTTGTTTTTTACTTTAATGATCATTTGTTTTGTCACTAGCAACATTAAGAAATTGATGAAATGATAACAACTCGCTAGCAACATTAATTATTTATGTTAATGGTTTAAATTTAATTTGAATATGATTGAATAATTGAAATGGTTGATATTTATGTTAATGATTTAAATTGAATTGGAATTTTTATGTTAATGATTTAAGATGAATTGGAACTTTTTATATTAATGATAAGTTGTTGTTGACTTGCTTTTAGAGATCATGAGATTTTTGGTTGAATCAGAATCAGAACTATTAACGAGTTTAACCCAAATGTGTTATTTAACATGCTATTGTAAGATTATGTTTCAACTCTTTTATTTTGTTTGATGACTATTTATATATTATATACAACGAATTTGTGGTTTTTAAATATTTGTCCATATTTTATAAAAAAAATTGACTTTGCCACTGTAAGTTCCGACTGTGGTGAAAAATAGATTTAAAAATGAAAATAAAAAGAAAAGTGTCTATTTGAATAGATTATACCATGTAAGTTCCGACTGTGGTGAAAAATAGATTTAAAAATGAAAATAAAAAGAAAAATGTCTGTTTGAATAGATTATACCACAGTGAATTCTTTGACAGTGGTGAAATATAATTTGATGGCGTTATGAAAGGTATTTTTGTAATAATTATAGGACATTTCGAAGAGTAGGACTATATTTAAATTTTAAAATGTGTTTGATATTTTAAAAATAAATTTAAAAAACAATATTATTATATATAAATAGAGTCATTTGTCACATGCCTATTGTCACAATATGATGCATTCTGAGATTTTTACGGTCGTTGAATCAACATCAAATAATTAATATTTTAAATTAATTCTTTTATCTAATAATAAATTAAAATATATATTTAAATTTAGACCATTAGATCTTGATATAGTAAAAGTACCAAATGCTTGAATGAAATGTGAAAAAATAATGCAGTGGATTTGAATTCATCTCCCTCACCTTGAAAATTCCAAAATAAAATCAACTTGCAACCATACCCATAGTAAATTAATTGGATGTCAATTTCCAATCCGTTCTTTTTCTTTTCAATTTGGCAACTAGTAAGTTACCCTGTGACTAAGGAAATCTTTTCAAGAGAAGCAACATGTTTATTTCATTAATATGCTGCCTTATTTGTATCTAACGTTTTACTAAAACAATTTGTAGTACAACTCTGACCCCCGCGTAATTAATTACGCTACTTAAGAAAATATTTATCTAATTGAACTTATAGACATCTCTATACATCCACACTCTACTTTTTCAAACTTATCATAACACAATTATGACTAGAGAGTGGTCAAAAGTGAAAATAGTTAATTGAATTGAATCAAATTAAAAATCGTAAAAATTGTTTTTAATCCGGATGTATTTGTGCAATGTTTTTAACAAGTTGTTTTTGTTTTGGATGTATTTATGCAGTTTTTTTAAAACAAATTATATAATTTAATTTGATTTATAATTTATATTTTATAAATTTTAAATAAATCAAATCAAATTGTATTATATACAAAATTTATATATATTTGCTAGAATATTTCTATGAGAATGTTTAGGGATTCAGAGCTCAAGCAAATATATTTGTGTTCTAAGCTATATGTTTTGCTTATCTCTCAGTCGGGAGTCCTATTTATAGAGGTGCAGAGACCTCATTAATCACTGCATGTAATATTTATGGTCTTTCAAGTTATGTAACTGTGGTTATCTTTAAGACTCATAATGTATGCCGCTAACAATGATGGCCAGAAGTTTAACGCACGCCGTCAGGTACAAAATGGCAGTTACATCCTTAATGAGTTGGTTTGGACATAACGCCACCATAATGGTCGGGACCTCCATAACTCTTAGGACCGGGTTGTATGCCCGTGAGAGGTCTTTTCACCTTACTGCGCCTTATAGACGTCGGCTTTTCCGGCCTCTCTTCCCGCCAACTATTATCACTCCTGTCCTGAATTAGTCGGCCATATATCTCGGCTCATGGATTTTATGTATGATCATAAGCCCTCTGAACATATGATTTCATGCCTTGAAGTTTTATGGTCGTCAGAAGAAAACATAAATTTTGAATGAGATGTACATCGACTTTGAGTAACCACGAGCGCGTGTACCCAATGCCCTAGTTAGTCCAATAGTCACCTACCTATTTTTAGGTATAATGATTACGGTAGTGGATTTTAAATGGGAACACGTTACCTCTTTCCTTTTATAACATCTCTTTTCCTTTTTTGAAAATATTTTCCTTTTCCGTTCTTCCTTACAAACCCTTCTCCTGTCGCTGTCCTAAATCTATCCCTCGTTTCTTCTTCAAACGAATCTTTCAGGTATTCATCTTCTATTCTCCATTTATCTTTTCTTTTAATTTCGCGAGATGGTTATTATTAGAGAATGCGATGAATTAGGGTATAGAAAACATCTTAATAGCGATGAGCGTAGAGCTTTCTGGGGAATGCATGCGAGAGATGAGCAATGCTTTAGGGGTAGAGGAACTAGAGAGGGTGATGAATAAGATTAACTTTGAAGTTCTAACCTCTGATAGTGATTCTGACCTGATTCTTCAGGTTCTGTGGAGCTTCTAATGGAAACGAGCAAATCGTTTAGTGGAGAAGTTCTAGGTTTCAAGCAAAGCTCCATCAGAGACATGGAAATTGCTACGCTTCGATCACTCTGGAACATCTCCTCGATTGGGAATGAGGATGATGTAGTTCTTGAAGCTTGCGAGGACGGAGAATGTGTTTGCATGTCCCGGTAGAAGGGGATAGACCCTGAATGGTTATATTTTTATGCTAGAGTGTTGGAAGACATTAACATTCGTTTTCCATTTACCGACTTTGAATCAGACGTCCTCCGAACAATAAACGTGGCCCCTTCCCAACTCCGTCCAAATAGTTGGGGCGTTATAAAGGCTTTTGAGATAATATGTAGGGCCTTGAGTATAACTCTGACTATTGGCCTATTCTTCTCCTATTTTGAAGTAAAGAACGCGGATACTAAAAGTTGGATAGCCCTAAGCGGCATTCCAAAAAGAAGCTTTCTTTAGGCCTTCACCTCAAATTATAAAGGCTATAAAGAACGCTTTCTCCGAGTTAGGTGTGATCCTCGGTTTCCACAAGTCATTTACAACGCTGACGGGCACCCCAAATTTCCTTTATACTGGACGAGCAACCCGCTCCCTATTTCTGGTTTTGATTATGACGCACAAAGTGAAAGTGAAATTCAATCTCTTTAAGTGTTAGACTCGTTTCGACCGATCAGGTTAAAGACTTGCTGACCCTGCCCTATGATGAAATCCCAACTTTTTGGGTAAAGTTTTTCCTATTTCTCACCTCTACATAGGATTTTGTTTTCCTAACTAATCTTTTTCTTCTTATTTCTTTTACGCGGACAAAATGACTAATTTATCTATAAGAGTGCAAAAGAAGTTCATGGCAGCAACCCGTGTTTCCCGGAGGGGTTCTGGTGGCCCCTGTGAGGCCAAATTCAACCTGGTCGGCCTGGAGATCCGGATACCAAAGAAGAAGAAAAATGTTGGTCCGAAAGGAGGTGCGTTGGAGACAGTGGTGATCTCGGCGTCATCAGTAAAACGTCCTTTAGATGCGGAGGTGGTGACTGATGAAGTTCCTCCCAAAAAGCACAAAACTATAATGATTAATGAAGTCAATTAGGTCGACTAGGAGGTTTCCACTTTGATGAGAGAAGTCGGTGTTGGTTCAACCCTTCCCTCTGATGAAAACAAGTTTTGGTTTGTTGACTTTGATTGGATGAAATTTCTTTATGGCCATCTTAATTCCACGGAGGATGTGAATAAGGTAAAGACTCTTGGGCCTCAAAAGATTACCCAACACCTCAACGCATCCCTAATGAGGTGTGTTGTTTTGGCCCGGGGCCTATTTGAATCTGGGGAGGTCGCGGACAAAAAAAAATCCGAATTGGAAAAAGAGATCTAGAGGCTATCTGATAATGAGAAATCTCTCAATGAAGCGATATGAAGGCCAAAGCACATGAAAATGCTGAGAAGGCACGTGAAAGCGCTGAGAAAGTAAAAGCTCTGGAAAAAGAACTCTCTACAGCGAAAACTTCTGCTGCCGAGCTAACAACTAGCCTCAAAGAAATTATGCTCCAAGTTGAAAGAGGATTTGGAGAAATAACGATTGGACATCCTCGATGCCATGGACATGGATTTAGACTGGGCAAAAGACCAGGTTGCATGTCTGTACCCCGAGCTCGACCTTACTCAAGTCGGTTTTTCAAAGTCATAGTAGATTGAAAACTAGTGGAGGCCGACGACAATGATGAGGATATATTGGATAAAGAACCAGTCACCATGGATACCACTCATCTCAAGACCCCCTAGCTCTATCTCGTGTTTACTTTTTGAATTTGTTTCAAGTTAGTCACCCTTTTGGTGGGTGCATTTTGTAATTTCCTAACAATTTCTCTCTGGGCGTTTAAATACTGCTTTTACTTATCTTGGATTTGTTTAAAATTGTTACTCATTTTGTATGCAATTGTCATGTGCAAAAACAAGATTATGCTTGTATATCAGCCCCCCAGTCGAGTGGCTACCTTAAAAAGCCATACCGACTTTACATAAGAGTCACTTAGCTTGTTTTGAGCATCTTATATGATCCAGCCACATAGCCCCCGAGTCGATTTATAGGGTCGATCGGAGTGGACGATTTTGATGCCTTGGCAAGATATTTGGATACGTTTGATCAAAGTACATATTAAACCAAATTAGAGATGCAACAATGTGCAGAGCCCCTAGCGACTATGAAGTCGTGGCGTGAAGCCGACTTAGGGATGCATCAAGGTGCAGAGCCCATGGAGACTATGAAGCCGGCAAATACAAGAAGTTTTCATACTTTGTCTAGGATCAATATCAACCATGTTCACCTTGTGGTCTTCCGAATCTTTAGCCAAAATTGTCTTTCGCTTAATTTTCATACTGTCTTTGTAACATTTCCAAGCTAATCCCTGGTCACCCGGACTACACCAACCCGACCTTCTCCCAACGGATACTTCATAGTAAGATATAGTGTTGATAGGGCCGCCTCCAACGCATTAAAAGAAGGACGTCCAATAATAATATTGTATGGGGACGGTGCATTCACCACCAAGTACCAAACACAAACATCTTTAGCATTCTCGTTAGATCCGAACATGGTCAACACTAGGAGATGACCCAGAACTTTCACTTGCTCCCCAGAAAATCCTACCAAGGTTCCACTGAAAGGCAGCAATTCCTTGGAGTCAAAGTCCATTCCTTTGAAAGCCTCCCAATACATGACGTCAACAGAGCTACTTGGGTCTACCAAAACCCTCTTAACTCCCCAATCTCTGATTTGTACTTCAATTACCATGGGATCATTCTCATGTGGAAAAATTCCTTTTGCATCCTCCCGGGAAAAAGCTACCACCTCGGGATCACTGTCGGCGGGACCGACCTGAGTCACCTGTATTACTCCCCAGGCATACCTCTTTCGAGCCGAACTAGTGGAACCTCCTTCGGGAAACCCACTGGAGATGGTATTCAAAGTGTGTCGGGTAAGCCTTGTCTCCCGTACCTCTTCGACCACTTTTCCTTTCTTTTTTGAAGGTGATCTAGAGGTGTCGCCTCCCTTAGGTGGAGAACTACGTTTGTCAGGTTGATCCTTACTATCTTTGACGAAGGATGAAAGCTTGCCTTCTTGAATCAGCCTTTCTATCTCCCGACGTAAGGCCTTGCAGCTTTTCGTTGAGTGTCCCTGAATTCTATGATAGGTACACCACGCCTCTGTATCTTTACCCATCACTGCGTTTATTGAACGGGGTCTCCATGGGACGATAAATAGATTCAAATGATTCACATCCTTCCAGATGTCCTCCCTTCTTGCATTCAAAGGAGTAAAGGTTTCATCTGACCTGCTCGAGTGCCGAGATGACTGTTGAGGCCGCCTTTCCCGGGGCGCTCCTTTGAGTGTGGATTATCCCGAGGACGAGATCGTTATCCGAAGCCTTCATCCCGGGCCTTCCCCTTTTCTTTAGCATCTCGGGCCCTCTTCTCCATGTTGCTCTCCTCACCCTTCACATAACATTATGCTCGGGTGACGATTTCATCCATGCTCTTAGCTGGATTTTGAGCCAGAGATTCATTGAACTGCCCGACACGGAGTCCGTGCTGGAATGCCGCCAAAACGATTTCCTGATTGGGATGGGAAACCTTTATAGTTTCTTTAATAAATCGCGTTATTTAGTCCCTCAATGACTCTGTTGGTAGTTGTCTGACACCGAAAAGCGAGGTATTTGCCACCTTTCGATGGCGGTTCTCCGAGAACTGCTGAATTATTTTCTTGCTGAAGTCCTGATAACTGATCAATGAGAGCCTAGGCAAGCCCATGTATCATCTCAACGCGGATTCTCTGAAAGTGTCATCCATAAGCTTGCATTTTAAAGAATCACTGGCCCATATCAAGGCCATTGTATTATTAACTGAAATGATGTGCTCCTGCGGGTCTGTTTTACCGTCATACGTTGCAAGGACGAGAGGTTTAAAGTTTTTTGGGACTTGGTCCTCCCAGATGGCCTAAGACAGAGGTTGTGGCTCTAAAAGCTCTGTCTCTTGTTCTTCAGCTTCTTCCTAGCTCCGTTGTTGGAGAGCCTGAATGTTATCCTGCAGGGTGTCATTATGTTGACGTAGATCATCGATCATGGCCAACAAATGCGTCAAGTCTGGCGGTGGCGGATCTTTTTCAAGCGTCATGGACATTGTTTTTTGTAATTCAAATGCGGTGGCCTGGGAATATTTTACTGAGGCCCCACGGTGGGCGCGAAATGTTCTTGCTAGAATATTTCTATGAGAATGTTTAGGGATTCAGAGCTCAAGCAAATATATTTGTGCTCCAAGCTATATGTGTTGCTTATCCCTCAGTCGGGAGCC
Source organism: Vicia sativa (assembly GCA_021764765.1). Lineage (NCBI taxonomy): Eukaryota > Viridiplantae > Streptophyta > Magnoliopsida > Fabales > Fabaceae > Vicia > Vicia sativa. The sequence goes on from CM038793.1 coordinate 214,504,301, forward strand.
CTATTTATAGAGGTGCAGAGACCTCGTTAATCACTGCCTGTAATGTCTATGGCCTTCCAAATTATGTAACCGGGGTTATCTTTAAGACTCATAACGTCTACTGCTGCCAGTGATGGCCAGAAGTTTAACGCATGCCGTCAGGTACAAAATGGCAGTTACATCCTTAATGAGTCGGCTTGGGCATAACGCCACCATAATGGTCGGGACCACTGTAACTCCTAGGACCGAGTTGTATGTTCGTTAGCGGTCTTTTCATCTTCCTGCGCCTTATAGACGTCGGCTCTTCTGACCTCTCTTTCCGACCAAATATTATCACTCTTGTCTTGGATCAGCCGGTCATATATCTCGACCATATATATATATATATATATATATATATATATATATATATATATATATATATATATATATATATATATATATATATATATATATATATATATATATATATATATATATATATATATATATATATATATATATATATATATATATATATATATATATATATATATATATTGGTTTCAAATAATTTAACTACGTTTTAATTTTTAAATTAAATCTTTAATAAAATATGTAATTTTTTTTACTAAAAATCATATTTTATAAATAACATAATGAATATTAATAACTTATTTATAAAAGTTTTCACTTCATTTACAAATAATAAAGCTGCATTGGTCATTTACAAATTGTTTTAACATGTCTGGGCATTTTTATTTTAAATTAACAATTAAATTATCCAAATATTAAATAAGATTCAAACGAGAGACTTCAATTTCTCAAAACAAACTTCTGAAGGATTAAATTATTTTAGATTAGTTGTTAATGACTTGAATGAAATTGGAGGCTCTTTGCGGTGGACCTTATCATACATCCAGGATGGATTTTACATATTAACAAAAGAAATAAAATTCTTTTTATTTATAAATATAATTATTTTAACATGATATAAAAAAAAAAATTATTTTTTAACTGTTATAAGAAGAAAAAAATCAATGAGTAGTTGCTTATCAGCTATAATAATAATTTAATAAATTTCAAAAATTGAAACAAATTTAGTTGCATTACATATAAAAATAACCAGGCTTGCTCCAACGTAGGCGACCCAAAAAAATTATAGATCTCAAAATTTTGAGAAAATTATATTTAAATAAATTTAAAAATACAAAAAATACTATCATCAGGATTCAAATCCTTGACCAATTTCTAAATCCAACTAGTAAATATCAACCGAGATATCCCATCCAATTTCTCTTTTTCTTTCTTTTTTTTAACTACTATAAATATACAAATCACATATAATTTACATATATTTTATATTGGGGGTGGATAAAAGGATTGTATCATATTTTTTTTAAAATTTTTAATTTAACTCTTAAATATATAATGGTGTAAGTGGACCATAAAAAAAATCAATTAGATTCTTAAATTAAATCAAACAAAATTAAAATAAAATTATTTTTTTGTTCTGTTTTAAAATTAAATTGAACCAATAAAAATTGATGTGATAAGATTTGATTCTTAGTTTTAGTTTTTAAGAATCGTTAAATCGGTCAACTGAACTAATAAATATAATTATGCTCTAAATTTTTTATTTCTTCTATTATTAAGCTCAAAATTTATATTGATCCAAACACTATTCAACTTTATTTACATTTTCTTCTTTTCTGCAAAATACACATCTATAACAAAATTCAAAAACATAAAACATATATAGGAAAAAAAACCATAAGGCACAAATATAATTGTTGCTCTCATTACACGCTATAATTGTTGCTCTCTCTACTTTCTTTATGATATGTTATAGTCACATTTTTATATTCAAGTTCTTTTTTGTTAATTTTAATATATTTTTTATCGTTTTTATTTCTTCTTCTTCAACAAATTTTGTTAGAATCTTGTTATAAAATAGTTTTGATACGTATTTAAGGTATGAAACATGTTAGTTGATGTATATTTTATTTTTATGGTGTTAAGTGTCAACTTTTATATTTTATATATTAAATTTATTTCATGATACAATGAAAATTATATTATTATTTTTTATGAATTAAGAATAATTTATAATTTGTTTAAAAAAATTTAACATAAAATAAATTACTTAAAATATAATATTTTAAAAATTAATATAATAAAATATATCAAAAACACAATAGTGAACAATATAGATATGAATATAAATTGTTTTTCAAAAACATTACAAATGGATCAACCAAAACAAACCAAATTAGTTAGCTTGATTTGGTTCTATTTTAAAAAAATGTTAAAAACCAACTTAAATCAAACTGGTGAAAATATTAATGATTGAGACCCTTTTTGACTAAAAATCGATCCTACCCAACCAGTTAATTACACATAGTTTGATAAGCCATTTAATAAAAAATTTAGATTTTTATTAAATCTATTTAAATAAGTAAGTTAAATTTAAATTATTAAAAATATTTATGAACCTTATTATTAATATATAAAAACATTGAGAAACATATTAAGTCAAAATTTAGCTTACATGCTTTAGCCTGATTCCAACTCTTTGTAAAATTAGACGTCACCTAAAATTTTAAGATGATAAATAAATAAATTATCTTATTTATATTATAAATATTTAAATTATCACATTTATATTTAATATTTAATATAAAATTCTTTTTTTATTTACTCAAACTTGTTATTATTCTAATAGTAACCAACTACCTCATCATTAAGTTATATCAACCCACTATTTATATCTATACAATCTCAATGATGAACTACTCAATAAACGTAAAACCAAAATCAAACAAAATGATCCATAAAATTGTGCCATGCATAACAAGGGATGATTTTCAAGTTGTTAAAACAGCATCATTTTCAAGTTACACCGACACTTTACATAGTATTTGACTTTATTATATGTCATCAATTTGTATAGATAATCAATCGTTATCCTCACTGAAATTTTAGACTTTTTAGCAAGTGGCCATTATATTGTCATTAATTTTTAATAAGCATCTTTCAGCATCCATGCATGCATAGTTTTTATATGCTTAATATTTAAAAGAAAAATTAAACCAAATAATAAAGACAATACATTTAAAAACAAACATGACTTCATCAAACGAAAGAAGGAAGCAACGCAGAAATAAAGCTAAATATTTGGATACATAAGTTAAATTAGTAAACATGATAGAGACGTGAATAAATGAGAACGAAATAACTACGTAAAGGTAACTCCAACTACTAAAAAATTAAATTGAATGTTAGTTTACAATCTTTTGAATTTTGAAATAACAATTTAAATTTTTTTAATTAGAATATATCAGTTAATTTAGTTATTTTCTTTAAAAAGTTACTTAATAACTTTAAATATTTTATATTTGTGTTGATACAATAAAAGACTGTTTAAATCAATATGTATCTAATTGTATTGGATTTGATAACTATATTTTTCAATACTTAATACGGTGAATCCTATTTCGGTTATTTGAATTCTATTTTTAAATCTAAATCATATTATTTTTGTGAATTTTTTATTCTATCCCATAGATTTCTAGTATATCACGTGAATTTTCAATAATACTCTTAAAAATCGAAAATATATTTTCGGTTCGCACACTATATCATGCAAATAAAGTTGAAAACGATTTGGTGTAAACCGGAAGTATACCTCCGGTTTCAAACCGTAAGTAAATTTCTAGTTCCTGGACGCACTTTAAGGGCGCCAGAACCTCTTCCCCTCTCCATAACAGCAAACTTTTTAAAAAATAAACAAATACTCTCTCAATCACTCAATTCAACCATAACCATTTAACCAATTATCACATTTTCAAATTCAAATACACATTCATCAATATGCATAAGACTCCAATGCGAATGAATGTGACTCAATTAATGCATGTGGTACCATTTGCGAACCCAAAGTTTCACCATTTCTATTTCCAATTAAGGATCAAATTCAACACATGTGAACTCACAGTTTCACCACCTCTATTTCCAATCAAGGATCAAAGCCCCATGTGAACCCAAAGTTTCACCACTTACTATTTCCAATTAAGGGTTAAAGTCAACACATGTGAACCCAAAGTTTCACCGCCTCTATTTCCAATCAAGGATCAAGGCCCCATGTGAACCAAACATTTCACCACTTACTATTTCCAATTAAGGATCAAAGTCGACCATGTATGCATGTGCAATTCATTAACAACATATGCAAATTAAGATTTTCCACCAATCCTAATTATCAAGCATATCACAATAATTCGACACCTTGAATTATTCACCAATTGCACAACAAACATACATCATTATCTCAATGCAATTCATTTAGCATTTATCATCACATATCCACAAATAACATAGAGCACACAAGCTAACAAACGTTATCTTCAACAATCATCCAAACACGACATACATCTACTAAAATAAAGTATCTTGTTCATAGAATTTGTCAACTCAATACACCATAATAACATATAGCAAACAATGCCAAAACATGTTATTTACATTCTTCATCAATTCATAACACATAACAAATAGTACGCAAACTATCATTCCAATTCAACACCATTTCACAGTGTACATAACACATATACCTATCATTTTTCCAAATCACACAATGATTAGATCACATAATGTAAACAAATCTATTTTTATCAAAAAAGTTATTTCACTAGCTTTCTAACGCTTAGAACGACACTCAAAACGGATTTACGGTTTGTAAGTTATGAATATTTGAAACTTTTACAATTTGCAAATCCTGACATCCTACACTAACACCACAAAACCACTTTAACAAGAAAGTACACTGTATTAGATTTCCACAGGTTCGAACGACACATCAAACTGACACTTGAAACTCAAGTTATGAATTTTTGAAGTTTTGGAAAACTTTTACGGTACAGACCACGTTGAGCCCGATCTGAATTTTTGACAGAAAGTTTTCTGCGAAAACAGCAACTTCCCACACAAACTTTTGACCTAAAACCACATTTAAACATGAAATTTTCTCCAATTTAAGGTGTTATAACCTATTTCTAACACATAACATCAACTACTAACATCTAATCATAATTTACAACATCAATTTGGGATTCTAATTATAACCTAAGTGAATGATAAACCTAAAAATTGAAATACTCAATCCTAATACATGTTATTAATCATTAACGGGTATCATAACATGTTTCTAATCATGAGTTATCATTCCTAAGTAGAAGAATACAATTTCTCTTCAAACCCTAACATTCAAAGGTTCTTAGAAATTGAAATCAAACAACCTAACATGTTACTAATTACTACCTAATCAAATACAAGATAACAATAAGGATTCTCCCTCTTACCTCCGTAAGATTCAAATTCTAGATTCCTTCTTCCTCTTTTCCTCTTTTCCCCCTTTTTCTCCTCTTTTATTCTATTCTTCTCTTCTTTCTCCTCTTTTGTGTTATGACAACATAACTCTCATTCTCTTCTTACTACTCTATTTTCTTAATGGGCTTAACTTACTTATCCACATAAATTCTAGCAATTAGGCCCATTACTAAATAATTACTATTCTTACCCATAAAATCCAATTATCTAAATATCACATATATTCAAATAATCCAAATATTCACCAAGTCACACCATTTAGTTATTTATCATATAAATAATAATTAATAAATAACTATGAAAATTTGGGATGTTACACAGGCCACACAGGCTCCTCCGACATCAGACAGGCTATGTCGGATGCATATTTTTCTAGTTTTGATTCTACCCCCTTTTGCATCTTCCTTCCATAGCAGACGAGAGTCTCCAAAACATTCTTCGACGCCTCCGTTCTACCGTAGACGCTCATCCTCACCATCCTCACCACCGCGTATTTTTGTGACAGTATCATCATCTGCTTCATAGGTTGGGCCATCTAAGGCACCTGTTGCTACACCCCCCACACCTGAGGTACTAGTGCCACCCGAGGCACCAGTGCCACCAGAGGCGGCACCACCGACAGAGGCGGCACCGGTGACAGTGACAACACCCAGGCCCCTCAGGTCTTTGGAAGGGGACCTTCTGACTTGTCATTTCTTCCTCATTATCACACTCATGTGGCTAGATATATATGGGATGGACATGTTTGAAATTTACATTCATATTACAATTATGAATTTTCTTATGAATATTATTATGATTTCTAACAATGGATTTTTATTTGCAAGATCGTGATACAATGAAGGTCATAAACCATGGGAGGAAGATTAGCAAGCTTATTCCCCCTCTCGAGCCATGATTTGATGATCTTCTACGCCTTACAGGGTTGAGAGATTTGACCCTCTGTGGATATAGCATGGTCAATTGGGGGATGATCAACACTTTTGTAGATACATGGCACTAGGAGACGTCTTTGTTTCATCTGCCACATGGTGAGATGATGATTACACTCGATGATGTTGCATGTCTGCTTCACTTGCCGATCAGAGGGCGGTTTCTAGATAACCTGATGTTAGAGAAAGATGAGGCCATTACTTTGTTGGTTGATAGGATGAGAGTTTCGGTGGAGAAGGCCCTAGCAGAGGTTGATAAGACACGTGGTTGCCACGTGCGATATAGCTGGTTGAAGAAAGTTTTTACAGATGAGCTTGCATGTGCTACAACTACTGATGGTGACCCCGAGCAGGGAACCCTTCACAGGGGGTATGCCATGAGAGCATACCTCTTGTATCTTGTTGGCACCCAGATATTTGTGGACACCATTGCCACTTACACTAACATCATGTACCTCTAATTCTTTGCTGATTTTGAGGCGTTCAGTGGGTGGAACTGAGGGGCTGCCTACTTGGTTTATTTGTATACCAAGTTGGATGATGAGGTTAAGTGGAATATGAGGCAGATCACCGGGAGCATGTCACTCATGACGGTATATATTATTTATCTTAGCTTCCTATTTTAATTATTTTAATTTTGAAACTAACTGGTTTAATTTTTTTTATTTTAGGGATGAATCCTACAACACTTTCCCCATATTTATGGATGGTCACTTGTTGAGGGTTATACTGAGGAGATGTTGCGTGCCTATGCATACGAGTCACTCAGAGGGAACCATGTGACACAGTCGTTTCGGGTTTACCTGGACCGGAAAATGCATGAGGACATTTACTTATGTTCCTACGCCGACCACGACGATACCGTTTGATGAGGTTTCGCTATTTACAGGTTGGTTGGCCTGCGGTACTCGGAAGACTACTGCTTATATGCCTGAGTGAGTGATGCGTGAGTTCTGGTATACCCAGACCATTCATTGATATCCTACTGTATGTTCCCCTCCGACAATGAAGAGGAGGGAGATGGAATAGATTTTTGATGATTTTGCGAATTATCTTGTACCTAACGATGCTAGGAGTACTGTGGCTCCAAATGAATGGAGTTACACGTTGGTTAAATGTTGTGGTTCTTCAGGGTGTCTCATCCATACATGATAAAGGATGCTCCAGGTAACCCACCCAGGTCGGTTCATCAGGAGATCTTGGAGGAGGAGCATGCGAGGAGGGATCATGTTCAGGATGTGCTGCCTAGGTGCCGTCGTATCATGGAGCTTCATAGGGATGACATTGATAGATGGTTGTTTCCTAAAGTATCTAATGTTAGAGGAGTTTTGGAGGCCATCATGGCGGAGGCTTAGGGTGTTTTGTCATACACGAGACAGCAGAGGGACGCCTCGAGGGTGACAGGCCGACTCATCGTCCTTCATACCCAATAGTTTAGGTTGGTTGTATTTTGACTTTAGTTTATTGATTTCATATTGTATCGAATTTGTATTTTGGATACCATTATTATGAAATGCATTTTGGATAACATATTTGGTCTTTTATTCGATCTATAAATTGTAGGTCTTTTATTCCATTTATAAATTGAAAATATTGTTAAATTTCTAATTATAGCTTTTTCAATTATTACTTTAGTTAAATTTTTCTACTAATTATCATGCCTGGAATCGGATGTATACTTCTGGTATAGAATTGGAGATATACTTTCGGTTTTCACTCAAATATTTCAGAAAGTGGTGTGCACGGAAAATATACTTCCTGTTTTAGAGGGGCATTTTCGAAATTGCACAGGATTTAATTCCACCCCATGGGGTGGATTAAGAAATTCACTTATTTTTTTACGGGAATTTCACTTAATTTTTTCTTAATCATATCCCAAACATGTTCAAATAGTTTATGTTATTTCAATGTAAACCTATCAATTAACATCTAATTTCACCAAAATCTTCATAACATCTTTGTGAGAGACACACCACTTATCCAGGTCATAGGTGAGTGGATTCTCCGACTTATATATGCTTAAGTCTCCACATTCATATCTCCTACTTATATATGCTTAAGTATCCACATTCATATATCCTACTTATATATATGCTTAAGTCTCCACATTAATATCCAATGTGGGACTATTTCTCTACTTACTCACACTTTACTTGTGTCAGACCAACAACAGGTAAATTCTGACAACTCTAAAGTAACAATCATTTCTCTTAAACTTATCAACATAACTCTAAAACTTGTCAGAGTTGCTCAAAGGCAACTCTAAAATATATCAAACTATCAATTACACTCTCACAGCTCTAAACAACTCAAGGCTACTCAATAACAACTCTAAATTACACCAATTTATATTCTAACAACACCAATATAATCATCCTCTTTTAATAGACATAAACATATCAATTTCTCATGATTTAAGCATTTAAATTCATTCATTGATACATCCAATTTCACATCAAAATTCAAGAACATAATCACATAACGACAACACATCATTACAATTAGGGATGGCTAGCAGACCCAAACTCGTGGGGCTCACTCGCACCCGAATATGAGTCAACGGGTAAAAACCCGAGTTGACTGAGTTTGGGTTCGGGTGCCACCCGATATTTTGGGTGCGAGTTTGGGTCTACTCAAACCCGCACTCGATACCACACCCGCTTAGACATTACATTACATAAGTATCCCTATATATATATATATATATATATATATATATATATATATATATATATATATATATATATATATATATATATATATATATAGTGTACAAATTTAAGACCTTAATTTTAATTATAATGTTACCAAACTTGATGAAAACTTGTAATTTAATTCCTTAATTTCTTTGTCACCTTGATGAAATTCTTGTGTTTCAAATTTCAATGTTGTTATTGTATTTTTTGTGTTTTTCCTGCGAGTTCGGGTTTGGGTAGAAAAACTTGAACCCAACGTGTGGGCTTGGATGTTACTTTGCCACCTGATTAGTCTTTGGGTTTGGGTTCGGGTTCAAGTGGTGATTTTGGGTGTGGGTTAGGGTAGTGTGAAACCCGCACCCGACCAGTTACCATCCCTAATTGCAATTTAAATTAACACATACATCAACAAATTCATCATAATATATATTCATCAACGTCCATAAAAATAAATGGATAAACAAACCCTATTGGAGGTTAATGACTTCTCTACCCTACCCCTCATGCATAAGCCTTTTTATTAAAGGTTATTCTTCTCTTGCTTTAGATTTTGTCTTGCAATTTTTTAAAACTTTTTCCAATGGATGCTCTTCTATGTCTTAGCATTATCTCTCATCTTGCCTCATTTTTCCTTTCTTTCTCTATATACTTTAAACCGATTCTCTTCCTAATTCTCTTGTTGTGAATCAGATGACATAAAAACAAAGTATATACTTGTTCCTTAATGATCGAGAAACAAACAAAGGTAGAAAAGATGATAAAAAAGAAGAACACAAAGATTGGTTATTAACTTCTATTATTTCCTTTATCTTCAAACAAGATTACAAGTATACAAGAATAACAAATAACCCTCTCACCCTAAATTAGGATTTGCAGTATGCAATGATGAGAGAATAATATGCTATTTGTAATAAACCTAACATACTAAACTAACGAGATTTTATAACAAATACCCATTACAAGCTAACTTAGGGTACAAGCTAACTAAAATAATTGGATATAACAAATATGCCCAATTTGAATTACTAACAACCCTAGCATTTTGACACCCATATACTAGAACACACTTCGACTATAGTATGAAGGTCTTTGACATCAGCATGTGAATAGACTTCGACGACATGCTCAATCCTGTCGAACTAGAAACTACTCTTTGACCCAATAGAGTTCGATCTAATATCTCAAATCTCCACCTTGGAACAAACACTATTATGAAAGAACAAACTAGCTTTCTTCATGCAGCTTTATCAACTGCATACAGTTGAAAAACTTGCAACTTGCCAATGTCTTAGTGATAATATCAACCACATGATGATTTTTCGAAACCTTCAGCACTTGGACTTCTCCATGCTCGATTACCCCTCTGACAAAATGCAGCCACACATCAATGTGCTTGGTTTGCTCATGATAGGCTGAATTCTTCGACAGGTGTATTGCACTTTGACTATCACATTTAACAGTGATAACTTCACCTTGAATTTTCAGCTCGTTAGCAAAACCTTCAAGCCACAATGCTTCTTTCACAACTTCAGTTAAAGAAATATATTCCACTCTAGTGGTTGATAATACAACAAACTTCTAAAGTGTTGCTTTCCAACTAATTGTTGTACCAAACATAGTGAAAAAATATCCATAAATAGATTTTCTAGAATCCATACAAGCTGCATAATCAGAGTCGACATAGCCTTCCATTACTGCTTTACTATCTTCACCTAAGGATCCACCATAAATCAAGACTATGTTTAAAGACCCATTTATGTACCTTAGAATCCACTTAGATGCTTGTCATTGAGTCTTTCCAAGATTCACCATGTACATGCTTACAAGACTTACAACATATGCTATGTCAGGTCTAGTACATACCATAACATACATCAAAGAGCCTACTACATTTGCATATGGGATTCTATTCATATAAGCTCTTTCGACCTTAGTAATGAGACATTGATTAATACTCAACTTAAATTTAGGGTTTGTTGGAGTGACAACAGGATTCGGATTCAATATACCATACTTTTTCGAGAATCTTCCGTAGATATACCTATTGAGATAAGCATAATTTCGACTTTTTTATATCTCTTTGAATGTCAATCCCGAGAATCTCGGAAGCAGCTCCTAGATCCTTCATTTTGAAATCCTTATTGAGTTTATCCTTCACCCTCATTACCTCTTCAACATTGTTGCTTGATATGAGAATATCATCAACATAAAGCAACAAAATAACAAATGAATTACCAGGTCGAAATCTGAAGTAAACACAGTGGTCGAACTGACTTCTAATGAAACCTACGAGTGCCATGAACTTGTCTAATCTCATATTCCACTGTCGATGAGATTGCTTCAGTCCATATAACGATATATTAAACTTGCACACATAATCTTCCTTTCCCTTTTCGACATACCATTCAGGTTGCCTCATCAAGATTGTTTCATCTAGATCACCATACAAGAACGCAATCTTCACATCCATTTGTTCCAGTTCAAGATCAAATTTTTCCACTAAGGAAAGCAACATTTGAATGGACCTATACTTCATAACAGGAGAAAATATATCATTGAAGTCTACACCTTTTTCTAATTGAAACCCCTTGCAACCAACCTTTGCCTTGTATCTTTTCAACGCCACTCCTCCTTCGATTCCTTCCTTAACTTTGAAAATCCATTTATAGTTGACTAACCTGGCTCCAGCAGGTTTCTTGATCAATTCCCAAGTGTTCATATGATGAAGAGATTTCATCTCATCATTCATGGCCTTAAGCCATTCAGTCTTATTTCGACTCCTCATAACTTCCTTATGATCTCTTGGTTCTTCGTCTAGAACTTCACTTGTAGAGATTAAGGAATAAGCTATAAGATCTTCATACCCAAATTTTTGAGGTGGTTTGATGACTCTTATTGTCCTATCATTTTCCAGTAGGTAGTCATTGACAGTTTCCTCTACTTCATCAGCATCTTCTACTTATTCGACTTTATCTGGGATACACAATTCTGCATCAACATGTTCCACCTCTACATGAATCTCTACCTGTTCCAGCTCTTCGTCAAATATTTCTACATTTCGACCAACATCATTAGTTTTCTTGAAATCCATTTCAGCTTCATTGAAAACTACATCTCGACTGGTGATAATCCTTCTATGACCTAGATTTAGGAACCATAACCTATAAGCTTTGACTCCTTCTGGGTATCCTATAAACATGCATTTAAGAGGTCTAGGTTTGACCCTGTCTTGCCTAATATGAGCATAGGCTACGCAGCCAAATACTCTCAATTTATCGAGATCTGGTGGATGTCCCGACCAAACTTCTTTAGGTGTCTTCATATCTAACATAGTCTAAGGACATCTGTTTATCAGATATGTTGTTGTCATAACAGCCTCATCCCAAAATATATTCTTTAACCCAACACTAGTTAACATGCATTTAACTTTTTCCAAGATGGTTCGATTAAACCTTTCATCCAAATCATTTTGTTGTGGAGTCCCTACAGTAGTTATGTGCCTTGAAATACCAGAGGCAACAAAAAAGTTATCGACCAGACCTCTTTCACTGACATGGTCCAATCTTATGTGTCAAATTTCTGTCTTCGATAAAGGTTTCGTGGATGCAACATTTGTCGAACCATTTGCAACTTCAGCCTCAAGGGTATACAAGCCTTATTTCTTCACGCCTCTCAAGACTTCCTTCGACCCTTCATGACTTTTAGGATATTTTTCTCTCCTTAGAAAACATATCCTTTCTTGTCAAATTTATCAAGAGAAATCAAATTTCTCTTCAAATCAAGTACATACCTGACTTCAGTCAATAACCTTATTGACTCATCATGATGTTTTAGCCAATTCATGTATCAAGCGGTCAATTTAAATGAACCCTTGAAGTTTTCTCACCATTTCCTCGTGAGGAGATTTTCTAAAGTTATCTTGAAGTTTGAGGGTGTACATATGATAGAGGTTAAAAAAAATTAGAAACATTTTATGAATTCTCTAGAAATTCGTTTATTAAATGTCTAGTCATTAAAAATTATTTTTATAAACCTTTTAGTGGAGTTTAAAAATATTATCTAAGCTAATGAGTATAATCTAAAATATTATTTTCTCTACTCCTTTCTTCTCACAGTCATTGGTGATATCATTTTAGTTTTGATGATTTTTCAATTTGCGTGTATACATATCATTTGATTTTTTGTGTGTTTATATTTTTTCCATTATATAAATTTATTTTCATTGTTGTAATTCATTTGTAATAATAATTTGTATTCATTTTCTTTTTCTATATCTAGTTTTGTACCTTTGAGAAACCTCTTCATCCATGGCCTTAGTTAGAGCTGGAAAAATGGACTACCCAGCCCGTGACGGGTTCGGGTCTTTGGTGGACCGAGCCTAAACGTCCGAAATTTAAACGAGCTATAATTTAGTTGTCCAAGTTTGGTCCTTCACGTGCTACGATTATTCGGGCCGACCCGAATAATATTTAATATTAATTTTTTACTACAAATATAACTTTTTAAATTAATTAATTAACTATAAACTAAAAAATTAAAATATATATGACTATTGATCACTAAAAAGTATAAATCAATTTTATTCATAACATCTAAGATAAAATATCATTAAAAAGGTATTTTAATTAAATAATCAAGATTCAAGTTGAGATATTAGTAGTATAATGTATTATAAAATGGACATTAATTATAATATATATATATATATATATATATATATATATATATATATATATATATATATATATATATATATATAGTTTTTTATTAAAATGGACATTGGTAGTAAAATATATTATAAAATAGACATTTTTATTTTTATTAAAAAATAATATGGATATTAGTTGTATAATGTATTATAGTTTTTATAAAAAATAGAAAAAAGTTTAATAAGTGGGCTACTCGCAACCTAGTCAGGCTAGCTCGGTTAACGTCGGACTTTTAACGGGTCGAACTTAAAATCCTGGATGATAAACGAGCTCTAATTTTTTTGTTCAAGCCCATATTTTTTGACGGGCTTTCGGTCCGTCCCGATTAGTCTGGCTCATTTTGCCAGTTGTAGCCTTAGTTGTTATATCCATGTAATTATCTCCTTTTTTAGCCTAGCAATTGGTTTTGTATCAATATATTAAGTATTTCTTGAATCCCAAATTATAATGCTTGAAACAATGTCCCAAAGATGAATGATATGAATCACACATAGTAAGACTAGAATCATGAAGTCTCATGAAAGTTGGGAGTTACATATGCCTTATTTGAGTCGAATCAAGAAAGAGTATGATTCGAATAACAACTCTGATTATCTCGAATCATGGCCTATTTCCCTTATTTCCAACCTTTGATTCAAGTTGATTGTTTCTTTGATTCAAATTATTACTTTATCCAAGAACCTTAAGAGAACCTAGTGAGTGTGTTCTTCATTCATCAAAACCTAAATCCTTGTTGATACGCGTGATTAACCTCCTAGATTGTGGATCTTGTGAGTTGTAGTTGTGAATGCGATTCTTCAAATTTTATTCATAATCTTAAACCTTTGTTAAGAACCATTTTTATGGACCTTCAACTTTACATATTGAGTGTGAGAGGTATACTAAATGTACATTCCAGAATCTAATGTTTTTATTGAAGTTGTGTTTTTGTGTAACACCTGGAAGAAATGCTTCTTGGTAATGGATTTTGGTTGTGTGTTGTTCATAAAGAGGGAAGAGTGTATTTATACTTCATTGAATACTTTGGTGAAATCATATGAAGGTTTTCTTAGAACAAAGTTAAGAGTTATCCAATTATTCGAGGCTAATGGCAATCGTACAGACAAGTCTTTGTTAGATTCGAGGAAATAATGATGTAGAAAGGAAGCTTGGAGAAGATTATTGTGAATTTCAAGATTATTGGATCAATATTGTTTAGGATCTTGTGTGTAGAATTTAAGTATCTGCATCAACATAAAGAATTGTCATTGGATTTGTGTGAAGAGTAATGAAGTGTGGCTATTAGACTTTGAATTGATGATATTTTGTTGTATCAAAATACTTGTATATTAACTCTTGAAAATAATGGAAGACATGATTATTTCCCAATGGTTTCAAACCTTTTAAGAGTGGAGTGGGCACAACAAGGACGGTTTCCGAACCACTATTTATCTATGTGTACATTATATCTTCCCTATATTTTTATGTACTTTCTATCTTCCCTATCATTTAAAAGTTAAATCTTAAAATAATTTGTATGTACTCTAGGCTAGGTCATGCTTGTAGTGATTTATTATATAAGCATAGTTCTTTGTTGCATCAAACCTATCGAATCATGCTTATGTTGAATTGGATAAAAGGCATGTCTATGTTGAGATGTTAAATTGATTAGATTATGCAAGTTGAATTGTCCTAGTTAACTTAACTCCCTTTTTAATTATACTCTTAGTGTTAACATTGAAATACATTGGTTATAGTTCATATTGACGGGATTCTATGCTTCCATTCTATTATGTTTTTAGCTTATTCCCATCAAACTCTGATTTTATATTGAAAGTATTGATATAAGTTTTAAAGGGGCTTGGTATATTCATCTTCCTCCTTCTAGGTCTCTCTTAATCTTATATTCCCAACCAACATCTGTCCCTTGAAGAGTTTTCTGAAATATGCAATCTTCCTTGTTTTGGCTCATGGTACTAGGAAATTAATTAAAAGTGAGGATTAAAGTACCACTACTTCATTCTCATTTCCTTCAAGATCCAAATTATAGAATTCCAACGCTTTTCCTTAAAGGTAGTGTATGTCGAGATATTAAGCTAATTCACCATGTGGTAAATCACATCCTCGTCCCTAGAAAATATAATTTGGGTCTGGGACACCTTGAATATCCATATCATGTAACCAGTGAATGGCCTGGGTAAACCCAAACTGACGCATTACTCGCTCAGGCATATAAGCAGCAGTCTTGCAAATCCTACAAGCCAACCAACATGTAAACAACGCAACCTCGTCAAACGATATCGTGTCACGATGGTCGAAGTATGAACTTAAGTGAATGTCCTCATGCACTATCCGGTCAATGTAAACTCAGAGCGACTCTATCACCTGGTTCCCTCAGAGTAGGTCGTATGCACGAGCACACGGCTTATCTTTAGTATAACTCATAACATACGACCAACCTGAGATGCTGGGAAGTGTTGTAGGATCCATCCTTGAAATGACAAAAAATAAATAGTTAGTTTCAGAATCAAAATAATTAATAAAGGCTACAAAGACAAAGAATTTATGCCATCATGAGTGACGTGCTATCGATTATCTACTTGGTATCCCACTTAATGGCTTCATCCAACTTGGTATACAAGTAAGCCAAGCAAACATCCCCTAGTTTCAGTGGCTTATCATCTCAAAACCGTCAAAGTACCACAAGTACATGATATATGGAACACCCCCACTTTTAAAATTACTTATTTGATGAATTATTAGATGTGTTTGTGGATCATTGTCGAAATAGTTGATGTTTTATATGATGAATGTAGATACGTTGTTGTTTATGATGTGGAGCAACATGTGAATTATGATGGTTATATGTGTTGGAGTAATTAAATAATTATTTAGTAATTATTTGGATTTATTTATTTAAAAGGTTACTTTAATTAGAATGTTATGTTGGTAATTAGTAGAAAGAGTGATGACATGACGGTAATTAGAGATTGACTAAGTGAGGGAAATTGAGGAAGATATTAGGGGTCCTTTGTGATAAAAGAGAAAAGATCGTTGTTATTCTCACAATCAATTGTGAATGTTGGAGAAGAGCGGAGAAAAGAAGCTAGGGCACAGAGGTTTGGAGAATCACCGTAAGAGGCACGAAGAAAAGAATTGGTCGCTTAAAACAATAAGGTAATGGGGTGTTTATCTGATTATTATATTTGATTTAAGTGGTAGATAGAGGTAGGGTTTACCTTAGGTTTCATGGATGGCGATTCGATGTTGTTTGATGGAAAATTGATAGATTTGTGATGAACAATGACCCATTAATGTTGTCTAACTGATGTAGTATATTAAGTTGTTGATAGATGATGAATTCCTATGATTAGATGATGTTTTAGGACCCATAATGCACTGAAATCGCAGAACAATTCAACATAAAATAGCATGTGTCGACTCAAAGGGATTATGTGTCGACTTATGCAGGTTCAAGACTCAGTTTGTGTCGACTCATTGGGTCGACCTGAGCAGACTTGAGGCAGACAAAATACTGATGCGTCGACTCAAATAATCCATTTTTTATAGATTATTCAAAAGGCCATAACTTGAGTTTCCGGACTCTATTTGAGGACTCGTTCGAAGTAGTGTATAGTTAACGCAGTAGAATTCAATTAGATGAAATAAATGCGGATTTAGGAGTATTTTTCCATTACTTAAAATTATAATAGAAATAGATTTCCCGTGTCGAACTGCAACGATGACTTGTTTACCTTGATGATATATTGTTATTATGATGATTTCTGTTTTATATGATGATATAATGATATGATGATGATGCTTTGCTTATATGAGTACATATGATGAGGTTTATATGATGGTGTTGGTTAATACATGAATGATGATGTGTATGACTAGCTATGATCATTTATAATTGTTGTTGCGCATCATGCATTAATTGGACAACTTTGATCCACTTATGATGATTTAGGGCGTTGGTCTAGTGTTGGTATCAATCCCATTGTGTGGATTGGGATGTTGATGATGTGCTCCGGTTCCAAGTGAGAATCGATCCTATGATGGGGATCTTTGGAGGGTGATGGCCCAGTGTCCATCAAAATAATGATACCACATGCTTAAGTTTATGTCCTTGCACTATATCTTATGTGACATTTCATAGTTGTTGATTTGATGATGTTATATTATGTTGTTGTACTGGATGATGGTATTGCTAAGTTTTTGTTGTGATACTTATTGGTTTATTCTACTATGTATATTCCTTACATCTTATAAAATGATTATGATTTACTCACCCTTTCTGCTTGAATGTTGCCTCTACGTGGGTAACGTGCAGGTGATCAAGAGTAGTTCATAAAAGCTTGGAGGAATAGCTTTGGAGTGTGTCATTTAATTTCGTTGATTCTAGAAGGTCTTTCTCTGATATGTAACAATGGGGACGAGAACGTTTGATTTTGAAAACTATTATGTTTTGGTTTTGTTATGATATTTTGAATTACTTCTCATTGAGTTTTAAGTTGTGTTGAATTACAAACCATGAATAACAAACCATGAAGTACTATGATGTGTCTTTGACAAATATTTGTTTTTAAACTATTATTCCAGTGCAAGTATATTTAAGTGTTAATGTTTCTATTTAATGATACATGAGTTATAAATGATTTCGAAAACCCGTGTTACGCAGTAAGACTTGCATATATGTCGTTTATGAAGTAATGTGACACCCTTTTGGTGAATTACTCTAATTTATTTAATTGAATATTATTTTGGGGGTTTAGAACAGTGTTACAATATCGGAATAAGTGGAATTGGTGTCCAAAAAATTATGTGTGCCAACAAGATACAAAAGGTATGCTCTCGTGGCAAATCCCCTGTGAATGGTAACCTGCTCGGGGTCACCATCAGCCGCTTGTGCACGCATAATTTCATCTGCGAACAATGTAGCCAAATAGTTATACCTGACGTGGAAACCACAGGTCTTTTCAATCTCTCCCAGGTCACTATCAAGGGTAACTCTCAGCTTCTGAACCAATAAATCTAATGCCTCACCTTTTTCGATCCTATCATGATCCAAGAAAGTTCCTCTGAGCGGCAGATGAAGCAGACACGTGACGTCGTCGAGTGTGATCGCCATCTAACCATGTGGTAGATGAAATGATGACGTCTCATGGTACCACCTCTCAATAAAAAAGTTGATCATACCCCAGTTGACCATGATGTATCCATAAAGGGCCAAATTTTTCAACCTTGTAAGTCGTAAAAGCTCATCAAACCATGGCTCAGCAGGCGGCCCGAGTTAACTGATCTTCTGCCCATGGCTAATGACCTTGAGCATAACATGTTCCTGCATAATAAAATTCAAGTCAAAATTCATAATAAAATTCATAATAGGAATAAAATTGCAAAATTCATACTTGTCAGTCCCAGGTATATCTAGCAACATGGTTGGGATAAAGAGGCAGAAGTGACAAATAAGAAGTCCACCTCCAAAAACCTAAGGCGTCGTAGGTGCATACCGAAATGTGCAAGATCGTGTTGTCGTGCACTGTGTGGTGCGGCCTCGGGTCTCGCCTCAACTTCCTGAGATGATTGAGGAACTACCTCAGGTGGCGTCTGTGACTGAGGTTGTGATGATGCATGGGCCCCAGGTGTCTCCTGAGTACCATATGTGGATCCCGCCTCAAATACCTAGGTGAGGAAGCGCGTATACGGGAGGACGGGGTGGTAAAGGATGAATTGGAGAATCCCGCCTGTTGTGGGAGGTCAATGTCGAAGGAGTAAAACGGGCACATCGGAGGTTGAATCTGTATGTGGTGCATTCGGTACTGGTGTGGCAGAGGCAGGAGGAGGTTGGGTAGCCTAACTTATTTATCTCCGTACATAAGCATGTTGTGCAACCCTACAGTGCCTCAATCGTGACAGTCTCTCATCCATATCTCTTGTAGAAGTGCGGAAAAAATTTAACATAAGGTCCAGTGTGCAAAACACGCCTTAAAACAGACACAAACATAAATCGGAACTATACTTCCGGTTTTGTTCTTGACAAAACCGAAAATTTAATTCTGATTTCTACTGCGATAACAGAGCCACGAAAATGGCATCCCAGTCCCCTCAATGAGCAAAAAATGGCATTGATCCCGAAATTAAGTTTACAAACACATTTATAATGACTCCTAATGTTGATAACAAGCTACAATATCACATTTTAAACCATAATTCACTAATTTGAGTAGAAATTACATAAATTGTAAAAATTTAAAAACCAACTTACTTGATTGATTGATATTGATTTTGCTTGGTTGATTGTGTTAGAATGCTATATTTAACCAATGCTTGATGGTTTTTGATGATTTTTTGATCAAATTTATAATAAGGGGTTGAGAGAGTTTGAGAGCGTTAAAATATTACTGTAATGAGAAGGGAAGAGACATGGCCATTTAGTGCCTCCACGAATCAGAAGTATATTTACGATTTACATCCAACCCTTCTAACGTAATTCATATATAACATGGTGTGAATTGAAAATATACTTTCAATTTTGAGAGACACTTATGAAATTTCATGTGATGCATAAAAAGAATATATGATAGATTAAGAAATCCTGAACAAAAACATCCAAATATCTTAATTAATAATTGTTACTAGAAGGCTTTTATTCAGAATAAGACATGAGATAAGAGCAAAAATAAAATTCAGCAACATTTTAGGATGTTGCCACTTTTTTATTCCACAATTATATTTGCACACAACTTCGCCATAATTTGTTGACCCATTCATTGGAGTATTAATTTGTAACAGAGCTTACTCTGATCGATCTATCTGATACGCGACATGAGAGTGCAACATTTTATACACTTATTCTTTTTGGTCTAAAAACATTCTTTTATGAGCCTGCGTTCATAGGAGTATATTTTATTTAATAAATCAATCATCATTTTACTGTTTTTGACATTTCAATCATCACTTTCCTTTCTTTGTGAAAATTAATAAATCATCTAATATGGTTCGCGTATCCAGAAGTTTTCAATATAACTATGATCAATACAAAAAATAGTATATATTTTATTTATATAAGACTAATTCCTTGGCGCCATTTCAATTGCACTTATTACTATTATTGACTCTATTATTTGACTAAATATAGTATATACGTTTCTACTTGGTGACTAGGTCACTTGCCGAACAAAACAAATGCCCTATTTATTGGACGCTACTTGCTCTATAGTACCTTCTAACATATGTGATGAATCCATTCATGATTCATTGACTTTATATAGTACAGAAACCTCACCTGTTTGGGCACATTAGTGAGGATGTAGCATTTTAGAAATTTTGGAAGATGTTTCCTGAGTAGATAGATAGATGCATTGGTTTGAATACTTTATGACAGTTTAATTGATTAATAAAAACTACTCCATTAATTAATAAAATAAAATTGGACTAGTAATCTAATTAGGTGGACACTACTCCATTCATTAATAAAATAAAATTGAACTAGTAATCTAATTAGGTGGAATGTCCGGTTAAATTTGGACTAGTAATCTAAGTTGTGTTTCAGTGTTATATATACAAAAGTTAAAGTGAGTCCAATCCATTGGAGCGGTTCATAAGCCTTATGTTTTAGCACGAATCGGACTATACAATATATAAAAGAATTTTTTACCACATGCTATATTGGGAAAAAGGACCTTACAAAATTCTAAAAATGTCATTGGCAAATCGAAAATGTATTTCCGTGTGCATCCTTTTTTATTGAGAATTTGTTAAAATCGGAACTATATTTATGAAACAGAATTAGATATGTATTTCCGATTACTATGTAGGCAGTAGTGTGTGGCAGGAAATCCTATGCACACACTAGTTATTTTTCGCATTATTTCGCATGTTGTTGGAAATTATTATTACTGAAGTTGATAAAGACGGTAACCTAAAATATTATCCAAATACATCCAAAAATCAATAAACAAAATAGTACTCTAACCAAAATACATCAATGAAGACTATTGAGTATGACGGACTATGATTCGGCCCGTTATGCTCCCGACATTCCTCCGCTGCCTCCTGTACAATAGAACCTCCGGAGCCTCCATCATAATGGCATCTAGAACACCTCTAACATCAGAGCCATCAAATAATAGACCTCCATCAATACCTCTTTATGATATCTCCATGATATGACGACACTTAGGCAACACATCAGCCGCATGATCGACCATAGCATGCTCCTCATCTAGAATTTTTGCATGAGCTAGCCTCAGTGGATTACTTGGAGCTTCCTGTACATTTCTGCTTCGTCAATGGAGAAGCTCAGCCCCAATGACCTAAAAAAATAGTCATTATCATATAAAAAAAAAAGCATACATAACAAGTTTGTTATGACTCCTAACATTGCAAAAACTAAACAAAGTTGAATTTTTTACCCTAAAACATAATTTGTAGGTAAAATTACATAAACTCTAAATCTCAAAAACAAGTTACAAATGATGTTTTTTTGCTTTAATCTGCTTGAACAATGAAATTTGTCTGATGCTTGGTAATTCTTGATAAACTTTTTGTAAAATGTGATGACTTTGACACAATGGAATTTGAGAGAGTTTGAGAGGTTTTTTTTATTTCTCAAATGGTTTCTAAAATAAGGAAGGGGAGAGGCAACATGTGGTTAACTGACAACACGAACTAGAAATTCACATACAGTTACAACCGTAAATGCATTTCAGGTTCGTATTTGCATTATATCTTGTTTTTCTCAGTGTTAAACATTGTGTTTATTTGGGGTGCAACCGGAAATACAAATATGGTTTAGACTGTAAATGCATTTCCAGTTCGTGTTCCACCTTTTCATATGGTCTAGGCAACAATATGTTCGTTCAGGTGCGTACGAGAAATGTATTTCCAATTTCTAGAGAAATTTACATCTTTTCGCGCGCTGAACTAGAGATATATAGAGTGCTTTAAGAAATCCTCTAAAAAAATACAACCCTATCTTTTTGAGACAACCCATCGAACCTGTGTTTTTTATGGGCTGGATCAGATCAGCCAAACAGGCTGGCTCGCTAAAAAATTTTAAAATAATAATTTATTTTGAAAATAATTAAAAATTTTGTTTTTGTTAATTTTAAAGGGAAATTGAGCTAAAATATATTTAAGAAAAACCCGATAACTATTTTAAAGGGAATTTGGGCTAAAAAATTATTTTTATTTTAGGGTTAGAAGTTAATAAAACAAAAGAGAGATATTGTTTGTGACACAGTAGCAGCAACATGAAAAAGCTTCCTAGTCTGATAGTCCCTTCTAACTTGGTGACGACGGCGAACAACATGGAACCGAATAACGCCATCATATTTGTGACTGCGACTTGTGAGACTCAACGGCGATGAGTGTTTGATCTTATAAGTTGTATAACTCTGTGTTTTTAGAATCCTCTTGTAGTGGCAAAAATCTTCAAGACTAAGCCATTGATTGACTCAACTCGTAAAAATAACAATGAAGTCACCACCGCACTTTTATTTTATCCAAAGGACTAGGAAAGAAGAGCGAATAAAATCCTAAAAGAAAATAAAGATCAAGGTACGGGGGTTAGTTATGCAAAGGGAAGATATTAGGCACCCTAAACACCTATGGTACTCCGCAGGAACCTCTTTGAAAATTTGTGTATATCGCTATAAAAAAGTATGTACAAAATAGATGGTGGAGATGAGAAGAGAAGTATTTTTTATAATTTTTGATTTGATAGAACTTCCAATGAGTTATAGGCCTACATACCAAATATGTACAATATTGAAATCAAAACTCATGTAGTTCGGGTAAAAAAGACTAAAACTTGTGTGTTGGTTAATTTTAAGAAGAATAAACATCTCATCATATCTGGGTGGTAAACATACTTACTACCCAAAATTATGAGAAATGAGCATTTCATCAACTCAAAGTGAAGGATGGAGCTCAGATTTTTACAAACAAGCATCACTCAACACCAAGTGGAAAATGTCTCACTTCACTATATATCGTAGAAGTATAGTAGTTCGCGTCACAACAAAGAATCGACAAGAGTCTAATATTTTTGAGAAATGGTTTTAAGGGAGAAAAGCCACAATGGGCTCAAAAAGTTTGAATGAGGTTAATTGACTTTTAGTCTTAAGAAAAATGTCAAAGTATTGTTAGATTGGTTAAAGGTTTATTAAAAAAAAGAACTTTGAAAAATGCATGGACCTAAGTCTAAGTTTATTATGAAAGCGGTTCGAATTAGAAAACAAGAAGCTTTTTGAAAAGAGGGAGAAGATTTTGAAAATTAAAGAAAATGGGAGAAGATGAAGGGACTATCCTATATACAGAAAAATAAAAGGTGAGGGTGAAAGAAAGATATAACCGAATAGGAAACCAGTACTTGACATCAAGAAGCCAATACAATATTCTCACCCTTTGGATTATCAAACAAGCCAAAAATTAATCAGACAAAAATACCAAGTCTAACATGAATCTATGCCTCAGATGAAATCATGTCTTCAAAAAATTGGGCAGAATGACGACTATACTTAAAGTAAATTCACTCATAGATAAGTATAAACAGAATAACATGCATATAGAAAAGATAACAACCCAAGAACAGACAAAATAACAACATGATCACAGAGTCTCCGAGCTAGGGTCAAAGTCCTAATTCTAAATTCAAGGATCAATCTCCGAGCACGGGAAAAGTAACCAAGTCCAAGTTAATAGGTTTAAGTTTTTTATCTTTTATTAAAGAATCAAACAGAGTTAAAGTAAAAGGTCTAAGTGTACAAAAGTAAAATAGCAGAAATATAAACATGATAATGAATGCTGAAAAATAAAAAATAAAAAAGCGGTAAAGAAAAGCATAAAAGTAAAGAGCGAGAATTTAAAATTTAGTAATTAGTGATTAGTTGTTAGTTGGTTTCATGTGAATGATCCATAATGATTTGGACGTTGAGCCTAAGTCAAAGGTTATGAGGGTTCATCAGAAGATTGATAGAATCAAAACCTCTACACGATGAACCGATAATTTTATTGGCTACATCTCAAAATCTAATTATCCTTGGGCTTACAAGTTCAAGTCTTTGGCCACGAAGAATCAATCATACATTGAAAAGAAAAGAAAAGAAAATAAGATCGTATGGTTCGTGATGATTTAAGCCTTAAGCCTAGGTCAAAGGTTATGAGAACTCATCAGAAGATTGATAAAATCAAAACAACTACGCGATGAATCGACAATTTTATTGGTCGTATCCCAACACTTAATCATACTTGGACAATTTCAATCGTCAAGCTTGGGCCACGAAGAACCAAATTTCTTATCCGAGGGACAAACTGTAGAGCTATGTTAAGAAATCGCCAAGTAACCTATATAGATGCCACCTTACAACGAGGCCAGTCAAGCATGATCTTTGTGTTGAAAAGACAAACTAGAGGAATGATATATAAATCAACCTTTGATGTTTGCAACACATGTAAAAAAAGAATGGGATAAGATGAAGAAATGGGGGGATAAGTCACAACATCCACAATGTGTCAGATGAATTCATCAGGTCTAACTTCATCAAAATCAATCAACCATCTTGGTGGATTTGGTCTTGAGACCTATCAACATCCAAGTTCCATTGATGTTGATGAAATTTATGACTCCAAATAAATACAAGTCAGAAAAAAATATTAAATATTTGAAGAAAATAAAATAATAATTAAAAATGTTTAGAAAAATGGATTATTTAATTTGATTTGTATTGATGAAATATATAATGGTATCCATACATCAAAATAAAACTCCAAGAAAATTATCCAAGCTCAAACAAAGGTCAACAAGTGTTGACAAAAAAATTTCAGAAATTTTAAATGTCAGAAACTATTTTAAAAAGATAAAGAAAATAGTAAAATAAGCCAAAAATTAACAAAATATATTAAAATCAGGAATAAAATTAAAATGCGGTCATCAATATTTGTCAAAAGACTATCGGATCCTTCCCTAATTTTTTTATCATTTAAAGATATCAAAAAGTATTTTTAAACATTTAAACAATTCAAATAAAAGAGAAAAATCATTAAAAAAATATCAAATATTAAAAACAAATTATGAAGAAATAAAAATTAGAAAGAGAATATTTGAAAATATTTTTTTTGTGAATTTCTTCATAATTTTTAAGTTAGAAATGAATTTTTTATGAATTTTCAAAGTTTAAATTATAAAATCAGAAAATAAAATAAAAGCAAAAAATATATGGACGATCAGATCATAGTCAAAACGCGTTAGTTAGCTGATCCAAAGGATCAGACGCGATGTGCTTGATATGTACCTCACTGAAAACTACATCTGATCAGCTTTTAAAATTAAAAAATAACAAAAAAATATGGACCATCAGATAATGTCAAAACGCGTTAGTAATGACATCCAAAGGACATGGCGCATTGTGCATATTATGGACTCCAAGTAATAAAATTTGGACCAAATTATTTTTAAAATTCGTTTGAAAAAAAATGGCACAACATCATTGGTTGAAGATGACACATTGGTCGTCTTCAACCTTCGTCCAAGCTCAGTTTGCAGGTTTTGCAAATGGAAAATTACGAGCTCAGACCGGTGTCATTCTCTTCGTCTCTTCAAAACGATTTCAATGGTACCTTCGCGAAAAACTTATTTAAACTGTACAAAGAGAAATTTGGAGAAAATCAGAATAATAGCGAGCACTTGTTTTGTGAAATACATTTTCAATTCTCAATAAAAATGAAAATGGTGAAAACCACAAGGATCGGAGAGATGGGGAGAACAAGTTAGACCTTCGTTTGGTTTGGTTAAGAATTCTACCTGAACGAAGTATGTTTTCAGATCTCTGAAACTGGACATAGATAGAACGATTTAAGACACCTCAAGGCACGATGCCTGTGACACCCCAAATTAATTCAATTATTTAATAATTAGAAATTTAATTATTAATTTAATTAAAGGTTTAATTATTAATATTTTTGGGTTAATGGATTTAATTATTTAATTAAATAAGAGAGGTTGGGGGTGTAAAGTTGAATTGGAGGTGTATGGAGTAAAAAGCTCTACTTAATCTTAATTAGTTATTTCTATTATTTGGCAAATAAAAAGGAATAAAAGGAAAAGGTGAGAAGAGGGAAAATAAGGATTTGCATTCTACGTGAGATTGGAAAAGAGAAGAGAAAGAGGAGAAAAAGCCAAACGCCGAGAATTCGAAGATTCATCGCGAGGTAAGGGGGGATTGAATCTGATTATTATGCCTTATAGGTTTTGATGATCAATAGAACGAATCAATCCGTTAGGAATCTCGAATTAGGATAATTGAATATGCCCTAACGTTATAATCTGACGTAAAACCTTGATTGGAATTGGTATGAACGGTGAATTTGTGTAATATGAATATAAGCTAATTAGAACACTTGATTCTGTGATCAATTGGGTGAAAAATTGCAGTAATTAATTCTGTTTTATGATGATATGAGGTTTGGTGAAGTTTGGATGTAATGGTGATTCGTAACAGTGCAGAAAAACTAAGTTTTTGGTGAAAAACAACAGTATGAGTCGACACATAGCTTTATGGGTCGATGCAAGCAGCAAAATTTTGGAAAACCAGAGGCGTGGAAAACACTTGCATCAATACATAGAGTCATGCATCGACTCATAGGGAAACATCTGCACTCTTGTATCGACACAAGAGAGTTATGTGTCGACTCAAGTAGTTTTTGTATCGACACAAGAGGGCTATGGGTCATGCATACTGAAGAAACTTTGAAAAATGGAAAATTTTATTACGTATGAGTCGACACATACGTGTTTTGTGTCGACACAAGAAGTTCATGTATTGACACATGAGCTTATGGATCGACCTAAGCTGGACAGGAATGGAAAGGATTTTCTGAAACGATTTTAATCATATCTTATAAACCGTAACTCCGATTTAGGCGTAGTTGGTATCGTTGGAAAGCTTAGAACGAGTACTATCTGTTAATAACATTTTCAAAACCAGAAATTGAGATCTTGAAGGGTTAATATGGTTTCCTTAATAAGAATTTGTTGTGATTCGTGTAATATTCGTTGTGTATATGTGTTGTATGTTAATTCTATGTGTTGTGATTAACGGCATATAATTATGATTGTATTGCTATTATATGTTGTTGTTGATGTTGTATATTCATGAATTCTTGTTGATCTCATGAATTTTTGTTGTTGTTTATACCGGTGATAGTCTTACTAATCGAAGGGTAAGCGTTTGGAATATTTATGCTTTGTGATAATTGTTTCATGATTGTGATGTACCTGTTATCCATTATGATTGAGTTGTTATCATGTGATATATATTGGTGTTGGCATTGTGTGGAATTATGTGGTGATTATATTCCGTTGATTGAATGTTGCATGCTTTTATTGTGCATGCATAAGCATTCTGGTGATGGTTCATTCCCATTGTGTGGAATTAAACTTGCAGGGCCAATAAACTTACCTAATGGACAGAGGTAGTGAGGCTAGATTCTTGACCCAGTGATGTATGGGCGAATCATTGAATTGACGCTGTTTTTCGAGGTGTAAGCGGAACAGGGTGTGGACTTGGTTCACGATTGGTACCACATACATTTGAGTCTGCATTGCATATGTGATTGTAACATGTTAGGATGAATTCCAGTGTTTCAATTGCATTTAATTATTGTTGTATGCATAATGTATGTTTGGATTGTGTTTTGCGAATCGTATGCTAATGCTGTAAATAAGGGTGAATAATGAATTGATTGTTTTATTGTCTTGAGAAATGTATAATGCGTCTTAATTTTGATGAAATCTCACCCTTACTTTGATGATTTCAGATTGAGGAGTATAGCTGCTCAAGAATTGGTGAGGACAGCTTCTAGAATTGTGCTACTTAGTTAATCCGCATGTCAGTGTCATGCTCTGGTAGTTGTAACACTGGGGAACGATTGATTGGGATTCTTTATGGATTTAAAACTGGCTGTTTCGTTATGTTTTGGTTTATGTTTTGGAACAATTATTGAATGAAGTATTCCAGATCTTTATGTTATAATTCTGCTGTTTAAACATAATCCGTGTTTTCGTTTTCTTTGATAAGTTCTTTAGTAGAAAGGCATGATTACTGTTTTTGGTTATTTGAATTATTAAATTATGACGCCTCTTATTATGTATAAAAATCTGATTAAATTATATAAATCGCGGATAAATTAGAAGGGGTGTTACAATGCCTGCTCTATTAGCTTCAGTGAAGTTCAAGGAAGCTTATAGATCACTCAATTTGGAACTGGAAATGCTCTAACTATCAATTCAAAATCTCAAAAAAATGGAGTGTGGAGGAATTTTGGGAGGGTGTTTCTGGATATCAAAGCTTGAGGAAATGAGTGAAATACATCCCTCTATTTATAGGAGAGTGAATGGAATCAAAATGAGGGGTGAGGGGTGAGGGGTGACATTTGAGTGGAAATCATGCACACACGTGTTCATGAAGAATGTGTGACTTTGTGTGCTCAAAACTCAATCATTCCTTGTGTTTTGATGTGCTAATTAATCCTGGGAAGTTGTTAAATATCATTAGGCACAAAAACAAGGCTTAAGTTGTCTTTTAAAACGAATTATGAAGAAAATGAAAAATTGGTAGTGTACTTGAAATAGATTTTTGTCACAATGTTCACACCAAGGCCAAATCCAATTCCCTCATGTGTTTTCAAATATTTCTCAAGCCAAATGAAGCTTTCATGGAGTAGAACACAGTTCAAAAAGAATCATCTTCAACAGATACTTGATCTAAGAGATATGGTTATTAGGATTTGGAGAAAACTCACTAAAAACTAGGCCAGGCCTTTGATCAAACATGTCATGCCTTCTTGAAAGCTTAAAGTGACCTATAATGTTTTGCATTAAAAAATGATTTTTCACTAAAAAAATTCTCTTGAACAACAAATATGGCATGAAGTAGACCCCTTAAATGGCATTGTGAAAAAGTAACCACTCAAAAACTCCAAAATTTGAGGAAGTTATGGCCTTGTGAAGTTGATGGAAATTCATGAAATGACCTATAAATTTTTGGCTACTTCAAGCATCTTCCAAAAATATTCAAGCCTTGAAACACAAATGGAGCTAAATTTCGCATCATCAATATTATTATGGAAAAGTAATGAACTCAAGGTGATAAACCATGACCAAGTTATGATCTTTTGAAGTTAATGATCAAAAAATGGAAAAGTTCACCAAGGACCCATAATCTTTTGGCTTCCCAAGTGATTTTACAAGCATTTACAAGTCTTTCCAATTGAACTAAGTTTTAATGTATATCCTTAGGTTCATTTTGAAATAAAAAAAGATGAGCTAAAGGAGGAAAAGGATGACCAAGTTATGATCATTTGAAACTACACAAGCAAGATGAAGGACCACTCTATAGAACTTGTGATCTTTGGACCCTCAAAGAAACTTTTAACCAAACAACATCCTTGAAACAATGAATATACTTGTTAGTGACCCTTTTAAGATACTAATGGATTTGGAATCAACCAATAATCTCAAACAACAACCAAGATATGGTCCTAAGAAGTCCAAAACCCTAGTTCAAAGAGCATTGGTCATGACATAGGAACTTCTTCAACTTTTGATGTTTTTTTTGTACATGGTTTCTTATCACATGAGTAGAGATCGTTGTAGATGATAACAATAAACCATATCAAGAATAACCAATCCAAAACATTGAGAAATGAAGCAATTATGCACTTGTGATCAAAAGCTCAAGGACTTGCCCAAATTAGGCCAACCACTTGAATCAACTTTGCATCTTTGAACTTCTTTTGTAAGATAAAACATGATGATCTTAATTATACCTCTTCAATTATTGTAACATGAGGTACACCACATGATAAATCTTGATAACTCCTTGAGAGTTGGTGGAGAAGGCATGAAAATAAACATATGAACCTATAAACTTCTTAAAGAGAAGCTTTTGTATCATCAACCTACAACACAATGTCCAAAAATAAAATAGTGCACATGTCTCATTGTTAGCTAAATGTCACTCATAATATACAAAATATACACAAGCAAGGTGCTTGGTGATCCCCAAAAGAGCATACTTAGAGATAGGAGAGAGAGCCAAACCTAGTTCGGATCTTAATGCAAATCGATGATATGAGATAGTGAAGGATCTTAGGGGGGAAATTAGGGTATAACACCTTTATTGCTACTTTATACCGCTAAGATATGTGTTTGATCTTTCTTGACCCAACATTAAAGTTGTACTTTTTGAACTTATGCTTTAAGAAAATTGATCCAATTGACTACGAAGACAAGGTAAAGAAAGTGAAGAATGACTTGTATGGTCTATGTTGGGTTATTCCTCCTATTTGGAAAGGCCCAAATGGATGGGGGTTAGTGGCCCATGTGTGTCTATGCCTTTTTTATTACCCAACAAATATAATTAGGTTATTCATTCATTGTGTGATAGAAACTACAAGAAAAGGTAGATAGAAAAACATTATTCATGCAGTTATTAAATTAGAGAAATTATAAAAAACATGAATCGTCTTAAAATTTTGACAAAATTTTCATGACTCATAGCAGCAAATTCTGATCGGTGGTGATTGAATTTAGAGCTTTATAAGTTGGTCCATCGAGTCCATATTTGAGGTAATATTTTCTTGGTGTTTTTGGGTGGTTTTGTCTCTGTTGATTCTTGTTGAATTCCAAGATTGATTACAAATCTTGATAATATTTATGTATGCCTCTAACTAGTGTTAGAGATACCCTTGTATGTACTCATTGTTGGTTATAGTGGAGGATTTAAGTGGATTACAGGTCCTGTGGTTTTTTACTCCTAGTTAATAGATGTTTTTCCGCTCTAAAATTGTATTGTGTTATTTTGTGTGTTTTTTATTGTCGTTGCATTTGGTATTTGAAGGAGATTGTGTTGTTAAATTATTTCGTTGCGTTTTTTATTTCCTCCCAACAAGTTTTAACTAGAGTTATGCTTTGATTTGTGTAACGATGGAGATGAACACATCTAGAATGATGAGTTTGGAATGGTTCCAATTATAATGTTTGGAAAGGAAAGTGAAAGATTTGCTTTATGTGAAAGGTTTTCACTTGTTGGTTTTCTCTAATGAAAAAACTGATGAATAATGAACTTTGTTGCATATACATTTTTTGGTTATATTCGTCAATGGATGGATGATAATGTTTTGAATCATGTGAGCTTGGTGACTTATGCTCGCTCTATTTGGACCAAACTTGAGGAGTTATACGCAAGAAATATAGGGAATAATAAGTTTTTCTAGTTCAAGCAATTGATGTCATTGAGGTATAGTGATGGTTCATTAATGACCGATCACTCGAACACTTTTCAAGGTATTCTAAATTAATTTTCGGAGATAAATCTTACTTTTGATGATGAAATTCAAGGTTTGTAGCTTCTTGGTACTTTGCCTAATTCTTGGAAGACTTTTAGGACATCCTTGTCTAACTTCGCTCTGAATGGTATCATCTCAATGAACTTGGTTAAAAGTAGTATGTTGAATGAGGAGTTGAGGTGTAAGTCACAAGGTTCTTCTTCACATTATGAGGTGTTAATTATCGAATCAAGGGAGAGACATAAAAGTAAAGGTTCAAGTAATCGTGAAACTTCAAGTGGTAAATCATAAGGAGGATTTAATATATTTTCTCATAGTGAATGTCATAATTGTGGGGAAAAGGACATATAAATAGTTATTATCGTAATTTGAAAAGGAAAAACAAGAAGAGCTACAAAAATGACAAAAAAGAAGGTAAGTATAATGAAGATGTTGCTTGTTGATAATTTCATTATTGTTTGTGATAGTTGTATTGAGAATGTCAATATATCATGTTATGAGATGGATTTGGTGGTTGATAGTGGTGCTTCTACTCATGCAACCTCGAGATATGATCTTTTTTCAAATTATGAGACTAATGACTTTAGGGTTATTTGTATGGGAAATAATGGGCAGGCTAATGTCATCAGAATGAGAGATATTTGTGTCGAAACTAGCAATGAGTCTGCTCTAGTTCTCAAAGGTGTGAAACACATTACAAAACATTTATTCAATATTTTATCTGTTGAAAATTTGGATAATGAAGGATATAATTATTCTTTTTTAGGAAAGGAATGGAAGTTAAAGAAAGGACCAATGGTGGTTGCAAAAGGAAAAATGGATTCAAAATTATATGTCATCCAACTTGGGGTTTAGAAGTGCTACATCAACACTTGTGATACTGATGGATCATCCCAATTATGGCACAAGAGTTTGGGTCATATGAGTAAAAAAGGTTTGAGCATTTTGGCAGAGAAGAATATGTTGTACAGTGTTTCTGATGCAAAGTTGAGAAAGTGTTCGCATTGGTTGGCAGGTAAGAAAATGTGAGCTTCCTTTATGTCATCCGAACTAAAGAGGAAATCATAAGTGTTGGATTTAGTACAATCTCATATGTGTGGTCCGATGAAGACACAATCACATGGTGGTGCATACTACGTTGTGACTTTCATTGATGATTGTTCTCGAAAAACATGGGCCTATACCTTGAAGACAAAAGATCAAGTGTTAGATACCTTCAAGTCTTTTCAAGCATCAGTTGAAAGAGAAATAGGGAAGCAGTTCAAGTGTATCTGAACCGATAATGGGGGAGAGTATGTTAGACCTTTCAACAAGTTATGTCAAGATCAAGGTATACGTCATTAAAATTCTCCTCCAAAGATACCACAATTTAATGGGTTAGTCAAAAGAATGAATAGAACTTTGGTGGAAAAGGTGAGATGTTTACTTTCTCAATCAAATTTATCAAAATACTTTTGGGGAGAAACGTTGAGCATGGTTGTACATCTTTTAAACCTCACTCCATGTGTTCCATTGAAGTTTGATGTTCCAAATCATGTTTGGAGAGATAAGGATGTTACCTATGACCATATTTGGTGTTTGGATGCATAGATTATGTGCATATTCCGAAGGATAAGAGATCAAAACTGGGTGAGAAGTCAAATAAATGTGTGTTTCTTGGGTATGGACTTGATGATTTTGGGTATCGATTCTTTTATTTGATTCAAAGGAAACTTATTTGTAGTAGTGATGTCATATTCATGGAGGATTATACCATTGAGGACATAAGACAAATTTCTTAATAAAGATCCGACATTTAAAGATGAAAAATTGGTTGATACGAACTCAAATGCTATTTCTGCTACCCCTATCACTTTCGAAGATGTTCCAATTGAAAATCAAGGTATAAATTTGAATGTCGATAATGTTTTAAATCCTAATGACATTATTGATGTAGGTGCTATGAAAGATGTTATTGAAAATGAGGTTGATCAAGAGGTTGAAAGTGTTGAGCAACCAACTTATTCTAATAAGTTAAGGTGATCTATTCGTGATAAAAGGCCTTCCTTTAGATACCCTTCAAACAAGTATATTTTTCTTACCGATGGTGGAGAACCCATAAGCTTTAAAGAAGTTTTGGAGGATGAGAACAAAATAGAGTGGATCGATGCCATGGAAGATGAAATGAAATCACTTCGTGAGAATAATAACTTTGAGTTTTTGAATTTTCCAAAGGGTAAGAAAACATTGAAGAATATATAGGTTTATCAGATTAAGAAATATGAGTCTACTTGTCAAAGAATATACAAGGCTCGCTTGGTGTTAAAAGGTTTTAAGCAACAGGAAGGTGTTGACTTTGGCGATGTTAAGCAGAAAAACAATGATAAGCAGATGTTTCGGCTGGAACCTGGTATTTCTGACCACGCCCTCATATGTATAAAAGGTGAAAACCAAAATGTGAGACCCAAAGGTGGTTTCAAGTTTATAAATGTGATAACTAAGATGGAGGGGTACTCCCAATCTATCAAAGACAATTGGAGCAAGGATATGTGCTGCCAGCAAAGTCACATTATGTGGAACAAGCTTCAAAGAGTGAAACAAGTTATCAGGAAAATGCATAGACCCCTCATCAGCATAGCTAGTCAGATTGAGAGAAAGAGAGGAATTGTCTGGTCTACAGCAACAGTTGAGGCAAGACAAAATGAATTCAAACCTTATCTCCCAAGAAAAAAGGTGCAACGATGATCTGTTGCACCTAAATGACTGTGAGGATCAAATGTTGAGACAAAAAGCAAAAGTCGACTGGATTAGGAAAGGTGATAGCAACAATAGCTTTTTCCATGTTGCGTTGAAGTGTAAAAATAAACAAAAGTCCATTCTGTATCTTGTAAATAATAGGGGTAAGATGTGTAATAGCCATGAGTCCATTGAAAAGGAGTGTTGGATTTCTATACAGGTTTAATGGGAACTGCAGACAAAAATCTTCAAGGGGTTGATATTGTTGCTTTGAGAAAAGGTAGCCAACTAAATAGTGACCAGCGAAAGATGCTTATCAGTCCTTTGAGCGAGTAAGAAGTTGTTGTTGCTATGAAGAGCATAAGTGAGCAAACTGCCTCTGGTATAGATGGCTTCGGCTCTAAGTTTTTCAAAAACGCTTGGCAGGTGGTCAAATAGGATATGTACAACATTGTTTAGATTTTTTTGTTGATGAAAAATCAGATGCTAGATGGAACAAAACTCTGGTCACCTTAATTCCTAAGCATAATAAAGTCGTTACCATCAAAGACTTTCGCCCGATATCGTACTACACTATTATGTACAAAGTCATTTCCAAGATCATGGCTAACAGGATGAATAAAGTCTTAGGCAACATTATCAACAAAAACCAAGTTGCCTTTGTGCCTGGCCAAAAAATTCAGGATCACATTCTTCTTGCATTTGAGCTCATTCGTGGCTACAACAGAAAAGGGGGAATGCCTCGTTGTATGGTCCAAATGGACATTACCAAAGCTTACGAATTCGTTGATTGGCAGGGAATGCAAGTGATTTTGGCTGAATTGGGTTTCCCAAGGAAGTTTGTGTGTTGGGTGATGATGGTTGTTTCTTCTGTATCATACCAATTCAACATAAATGGTTGTATCTCAAAGTCTATGAAGGCTGCTAGAGGCTTGCGCCATGGGGACCTTAGCTCCCCTCTCCTTTTTGTTGCTATCATGGAGTATCTTCATAGGCTGATGGATGGTCTCAAGGACGATCTGAATTTCAACTACCACAGTAAATATGAAAGGTTGAACATGGTGGACCTCAGCTTTGCCGATGATCTCCTTATGTTTTCTCGTGGGGACAGTATATCAGTTAAGTTGTTGATGGGAAAATTCAACATGTTCTCCCTGTCAACCAGATTGAGGGTGAATCATAGAAAATGTAGCCTCTACAGTGGTGGCCTTACCGAGACTGTCCAAGAGGAGCTGCTCCAAATCACGGGTTTTAGCAGGGGTGAGCTTCCATTTTGGTACTTGGGCATCCCGCTGAACAATAAAAAGCTTTCAAGCAATCAATGTTTGCCTTTGGCTGAAAAAATTGGTGGCAAGATGAGACATTTGAGCTCTCACCTTCTTAGTTATGCTGGTAGATTCCAGCTTGTAAATAGTGTGATTTTTGGTTGCGCAAACTACTGGATGAGCTGCCTACCTTTACCCAAGCGTGTGATTAAGAAAGTGGCAGCGATGTATCGTAATTTCGTATGGGATGGTAAGGAGGAAAACTCAAAGAAATCTCTAGTGGCTTGGGAGGTGGTGTGTGCTCCCAAATTGATAAGTGGCTTGAGGATTATAAATCTGTCCGAGTGGAACAAAATTTGCTTATGCAGGTTGCTGTGGAATCTTTGTAGCAAAGTGGATAGCTTGTGGGTGTGTTGAGTCCATGCCTATTACGTAAAGCAGGAGGGCATTGTGATACGGTGGGAGAACTGACTTGTTTGTTTTGCATTTTATTGCAAATGTTGCGGATAGAAAGAGTCGCCACCGAATTTTCTTTTATCCAATTAAGGGAAGGCAAAAAGAACAGGAAAAGACCTTCGTTAGATTTTGAGTAAGGGAGGCAGTTATGAAAAGGGAAGGTATTAACACCCTTTCCATCAGTAGTTATCTACGGGCTCTTAATTGCTTAGCTCACTTTATAAATTGCTTTCTGTGTGTGTGTTTGAAAAGATGTTTTTTGAAAAGGCATTTCACTTTGACTTCGTAATAATTCTCGCTGGAATGTATACGAAGTGTTCGGAAATGTTTGGTTTTTAGAAAAGTGTTTTAACTTTGTAATGATTCACGCTAGAATGTATACAAAGTGTTTGAAAAGTTTTGAAAATAGTGTGAGGTGTGAAAAGTATTTTTGAATTGATTGGAGCAAGCAAAAGAGTCTTATTACCTACTCAGAATGGTCGTTTCCATGTTATTTTTCTTTCCTTTAGGGTAGCGCTATCCATACCATTAGTTGGTAGGTAACTCTATCCGTTGGATGTAAAGGGACATTCGAAGGGTCATCGTATGATCATAGAAGGCAACATGTAGGGATACCTTAGCATATTCGTAGAGACGATCATCACTTGTTCGTAGGCAACAACCGAGGGACGAGATCATGTATTCATAGGTAACAATCGAGGGTCATCGAGGGACTATGATCTTTGTATTGAAGGGACTATGATGATATTATTCTTGAGCGTCTTTGCTAAGATATCCCTACGTTCGAGGGACATGACCATGTTTTGAAAGGAAACAAGAGAGGATACCCTAAGGGGGTGCGTGTGTGAAGAGTGTATGGTATTCAGATGTATATTATCTTGAAGTTAGAAGTGATCTACGTTGTTTTTAATCTTGCCATACACGCCTAATTACTAGCAGTTAAATATGTACAGAAAATAAATTACAGAAAGTAAAGTGCGGAAAGTAAATCCTACGCTATTACATGGCTTTGGGGCAGATACATAATAGAGGTGCAGAAAGTAAAGTGCGGAAATGTAAAGGTACGGAAAGTAAATCCTACGCTATTACAAAAATAACCTTGCGATCTATACATCGATTTCTAATATTTAAATGCGAAATAAAAGAAGTAAATTGCAAGAAAAATGTCTAATGATAAAAGAAAATATCTAAACTCTAATTGCAAAGGAAAAATATTTTTTAATATTTTTTTGATTGATTTTAATGTAGAAAAACCTAACTTTAAGTTAATTATTAATTAATTATGAAAAATAATTTAAATTGTGAGAAAAATAAATTATTTTTATGTCAAAAATTAATTAAATGTTTAATTAACCTAAATTAGAAACTAAAATGTTTTTGTGATTTATGAAAATGGTTAAATTAATTTTGAAAAGAAAATTAAGTGAAATTAAGAAAATTGGAAAAAATAAGAAAAGTGAAAAAAGTGAGAAAAAAGAAAGGGGGTCAGCAGGGATCGAACCCAGGACCCCCTGGATATACCCTGCGCGTGTTTACCATCTGAGCTAGCTGCATTAGTTGTCCTAGGAATACAACCATGAGATTATATGTGGTGACGTGTTTTGTTTGAATTTTTAACACAAGTCAAGCTGTGGGTCCCCTGTATTATTGAGCAAGCCAAACGGATGGACGTATAAAGCCACACATGCTTGTGGACCCTTGACCAAAGTCAGCGACGCCATGACTGGTGGTCCGATCGTCTTCTCCGGTGAGGGAAACTTGGAAACCTGCGAAATCGAACGAAAAACA
Source organism: Vicia sativa (assembly GCA_021764765.1). Classification (NCBI taxonomy): domain Eukaryota; kingdom Viridiplantae; phylum Streptophyta; class Magnoliopsida; order Fabales; family Fabaceae; genus Vicia; species Vicia sativa. The sequence goes on from CM038793.1 coordinate 214,542,544, forward strand.
AGAAAACAAAAGCCCAGATCATGTAATTAGGGTGCTACAAATTTAATGGCACGGTTATCTAGGTCTGAAACTTCCTGTAACCCTAGATCCGAAGCTTCATGAGCTTGAAGCCCTAGCAATGGCAGATTGTGTTCTGGCCATTAAAAACTTCATGCGATCGTTCTAAATTGTTCCATAGCATCTCGGGAAAGTATTAGTAGTATTAGTTCAATCAAAAACACGACAATATTTAAAATACGAAAAACAAAAGTTTAAAGCAATGGTTTAGGGAGTTTTAGCCATGGTTATGAATCCATACTTACCCTATGTTACCTCAGGAGCACGATGGAGTGCTTGGAAGTGATTGAAAGTGGCTGGAACTTTGAAACCGAGTTTGCAATTTTTTTTGAGATTTTTGTGAGTTTTAGGGTTTGTTCTTGAGGCAAGGGTTTCTTCGTTTGTGCTTCTGATCTTGTCATATATGTAGAGAGCAAGATATTTGATCAAGAATAAAGAAAAAATATATTGCCTTGAATGCAAAAATATTCTCTTGTAAATATTTATCAAATCTTTCCAAAAATGGATTTTTTTTTTTTGCCTTGTAGCTTCTTGCACGAATTTGGCAATTCTCATGGGCTTCCTTGGTCCTCAAGACATGTACAAATCAAGCCCAACTTGTAATGATCTTACTCTTTGCATTTTATTTAATTAAAATTGAATTTTAATCATTAAATTCAAAAATAAATTAAATAAATGATGAGGAGGCGTGTAAATGGACTTGGAGATCATGGATAATGTCAAGGTCAAGTTTGGATCATAAAATCTTAGGCCCATTTGAAAAATATTTGCATTTACTAGGTATTTCTCTTTATGCACCTCCTCAAAAATGCCAAACTTGCATAATTTGTATCTTGCTCAATTTTCAACATTTTTGAGTGTTCTTGGACTTTTTAGGAAGCTCAAGATGTCATTTAAACACTTCTTTTAGTTTCATCTTCATTGAATTTTCCATGTTCATGAACACTTCTTTACAAAAAGATAACTTTTTGTTGACTTTTTAAAAGGACCTGTAATATTTTGATCCATAACTTCCAAATGAAGCATTTTTTACCGAAACTTGCGAGACATGAAGTTGTATAGAATTGAATTCCTTTCAAAATAAGCTTTTGTGGAAAAATTTCTGATAAAGTATGTGAAAGTTCTGCTTGGTCAAAGTTCTGTTGACTTTTGTCTAGAAAACCCTAATTTGGAAACTTTGACTGTTGATCAAATCTTGACTTTCCTTGAGGAATCATGGTCAAACCTTGACTTTCCTTGAGGAATCATGGTCAAACCTTGATCAAATGATGAATATCACTTCAAAATATTGATGTTGACCAAAAATTATGAAGTTTGACTGTATGTTGACCACAGTTGACTTTCTGTCCAATACATCTGATTTTTAACCATCTGAGCAATTGGATGAGCAAATTTGACTTCTAAGGCTTGAAACTTGACATGGTGATCCCTTGAAGCATATGATGAGGTATTATGACCACTTGAAGCATTGGAAATCCATTTTTTCTTGAGAGGAGCAAAACCCTAGTTTGGATTAATTGCTTAGGAGAGGGTTTGTCTGATCAACCCTTGTGAAATCCTTAAGTATGGAGATGTGAATTGTCTTGAGAAGTAGGAGGGAAAATTTTGGGGTATGATAGGCATCATGAAGATAGAGCCTAAGAAAAACGGATCATGGATTCTGAGGAATGTTCTAAAAGTCAAAAATGCTGCCTCTAATCTCTCTCAATGAGGACATATGAGGGAAAATGCAAAATTTTGCCTGAAACATGGTTACCAGGAGTTTACGAACCACACTCCAAAGGAAAAGTGGGGAGATTTGATCCATAGAAACAGGGCGCGTCCGAGATCTCTCTTCATGCTTTGGTTGGCTTGACATAATCGCCTGGCCACGAAAGATTGCTTGCTAAAGTGGGGTATCCAGCTGCAGTCGAATTACTGTTTTTGTGACAGTTACGAGTCGTTACAACACCTGTTGTTTAGTTGTAGGTATACTAAGATGATTTGTGGCGAAGTTCTCAATTGGCTGAACATTAGCCACCCCATCCAAGGGTAGGACAAAGAGCTTAATTGGGCGATAAAGATTAGCAAGGGAAGACATTGGCATCGATATTTTGTAAAGATGACCTTAGCTGAAACAATTTATGAAGTTTGGTGGGATAGAAATAGAGTTGTGTATAGGAAGGAGAACACTAATAGAAACACTGTAAATGTCATCATAGAAAATATAGTTAATAGGGTGTGGATGTACCCTAAGTATAGAAAAACCATAGCCCTTCTTTTGATGCCTTAGTTTGTTAGTGCATCTAGGTTGTGCTTGTGGTGTGGCTGAACCCTAAGTGTTGCCTTGTATCTTTCTGTGTGTTGGGTAATATAATCCTTTTTTCCAAAAAAAAAAAAGGCAAAAAATCAATTGTATCTCTTCGTATAGAAATTAATATCAATAATATTAATAAAAATTTTATTATAGGTCAAATTTGATATTGATATTGACTGTATTAATAACTTTTATTATTATAGGCCAAATATAAGTTAGGTTTTTAATACATGTATTTTTCTATTCTTTTTTTAGTACGTGAAATCGTGTATATATTTAATGAAAATCACATGAAATAAAACATAATATTCTATTTTCTTATATATATTTTTATGATATTATAAATACATATTTTTTCAAATAAAATCATAATAAATTTGGGATATTGAGCGAATTCGTAAATGCACTTATGAAAAACACCCTTCTGACTTATTTGATTCTTTTAAACATTATATTTTTTTACTTTTTTATAATGATTTTTTACGTTTTGTTAAATTATTTTTATTATTTATTAATTATTAGTATTTTTTAAATAATCAAAATTTTATATTTGGACTACGCCCATTATTTTTTTTAAACCAACCCACACACTTTAAGATTAATTCTAATTCATTTAAAAAGGTGAATTCATTAGTGCATTTACGAAACATTTTAAAATAAGATCAATTCGTAAGTGCATTTACAAAAGATATTTTAGGGTTTTAAAAAGTGTAGAAAAAAAAATAGTAAGTGTGAGAAGAAATTTCCTTATTTCATTTGTGGGGCTTTTGTCTCTATTGTTTTTTTTTTCTTTCTTTAATACATTTGTGTTGCTTTATTTCATGGGGCTTTGGGACACTCTTTAATACCAAAATTTAGCTCTCTTGTGTTTTTGTGGACCCACCCTTACATTTTTCTTGTGTTTTTAATATTTTTTGTTTAGTTCTATATCATTTTGTGGAGATTTTGAACACTCTTTTATGCCTACCGTTTAGCTCCCATGTGTTTCTTACCTTTCCGCAAAGAAACAAGAACCATTATAGTTTCATTGAAAAATTATAATAACAATTGAGAAATGATATTTTGACATCTAAATTTAGGTGTCAAAAAGATGTTTAGTGTAAATTTTAGATGTTGTTAGGGGTGTTCAAAATCAAATCAATCCAATAGAAAATCACAAATTAAACTAAACTAAACTGAAACCGTAAAAAATCGCATTTGGTTCGGATTAGTTTGGGTCAACTTTTAACAAAACCGTATGGTTTGCGGTTTGTATTTTGTAAACCGAATCAAACCACATATGTTATAATTTACTTAATTCACATCTAACTCAAACTTAAACCTATTATATATTAGCCTTATGATTACGAATATTTTTCTCATCCTTACACTTATGGTTTCAGTTTCAGTCTTCTTAAATCTCTTCTAGCATTATTGCACAATCTTCAACACTTACATCCCGCCTCTTCTTCTCTAATCTCTATTCTCTTATATTATTTTTTTCACCTTCTCTTTTTTATGCAAATATTCTCTCCTTCAATTTTATTTTATCGCACATTTTTATCTTTAATCTCTCATCTCTTATGTTCTTTTATCATTATAATATTTTTGATATTGTTTTATACTATCATTTTATGTTTATTATTTCACCTTTGTCTAAAATAATTTTTACATATTAAAAGGAAAGTAGTTGTCCAAATATGATGAGTTTTGTTGCTATTTGGTAGTGTATGCATGACCAAATACAAAGTTAAGTTGTCATATATATATATATATATATATGACTCAACAAAATATTTGTTATAAACCGAACCAAATCAAACCACATTAGTTTGGTTTAATTTGGTTTTTTTCTAAAACCAAACCGAACCGAATCAAACCGCATGTCTTTTTCTCTCGCGGTTCGGATGATTTTTTGTGTCAAAACCGTCCAAACTGCCCCACGAACACCCCTAGATGTTGTAGTGTATTATTAAAATTCGTGTAAGTGTATAATATAAAAAAGTAGGAGAGAGATAGAGACATTGATATATGGTATTACATACAATGTCAAATATTAGATGTCAAATAACACTACTCTAACAATTATGCTTAATCTATGGAATGCATAATTTTAAATTTAAAACTAAGCATTAGGCTATGTACATTATTTAACACCGTCCTTTTTTATTTTTTATACTCCACATCATTTTCTTTTTCTTCCAACTAATAATTTAACGCATATTTAATTTTTATTCATTATAATATTTTTGTTTAATAAAATTCAATACTCTATACTACTACTTCCATTGCACAACACACTAAAAATTTAAACATTCACAATAACCAATAAAATTTTATAAATATTTTATAGGCCTCACTCTCTCCTCATTTAATATGTTCAATATTTTCAACACCAATTAATCCACTTCACTTTCAACGCCATATTACAAGCATTTAATTTTTTTTCTAACACCCCGTTACAACTAGTCTTAGCTGTGGGTAAGTACAACAGAACAAACTATGCGCTTTATAAATAAAAATTTCATAGAAACTAAGAGCACCTCTAATGAAAATTATTTAAGTTCATTTGCCACCTATCAATATAAAATCAAGTTTTAGTTTAAAATATGTCAAATAGCATTCTGGTTCCTTTAACATTGATTAATTTTCCTGGTCTTTTAATTAAAAAATTAATATATTTATTATTTATAAATATATTTGTAAGGTATAATTGATTAGATAAAATAAAAATTATTATGTATGATAAAATTGTGTGTAATATGATTTTTTTTAGAGTTGTATTTTAGAGTTAAAATTGAATGAGTTGATTTAAATTTTTTTGGCATAATTAATGAGACCTATAAAATAATTCAAAGATAATTTGTACCATTTAAAATGCTCCAATAACTATATTGAAAAATGCATTATGAATTATATACAAAATATTCAAAACAAGAAGAAATAATTTAAATAAAAAAAATATTTTTAAAGTGTAATATTAATGTAAACACAAAATTACACATATTTAAAAAACTACTCCCTCTATCTTAAATTTTATTTTATTTTAATAAAATATATTTGTTTTGATATATATTATTAATATTATTAATAAAACGTTAATATTTATTTTTCTATTACACCTAATATTATTTGTTGTTTTATTTATTTACTAATCATTTTAATTTATATTTCTCATACCTTTAATAAAAAATACTTTTGTAAAATAATTTATATACTTTTTCTTTGTCAACTACCTTAATACTCCTTTGCAATATTTTTGGATTTAAATTAATTGTTAATTGAGAAAATTAATATAAAATTTATTAATATTTATATTCACATACTCTTATTAATTGTAATTCAACTTAACTACTTATTTTACTAATTACATATTATTGAAAAAATATTTTAGCAAGCAAAACATAATTAATTTTTATAAACAATATAACTAATTATTATTTTAAATTAAGTGTCAAATTTGAAAGAACCACGAGACCTAGAAAAATGTTAAAATATGGGTATAATTTGAGATAGGATATCTAATTATTTAATGATTTTTAAATTTGAAATATTAACTATTGAAGAAATAATATTTATTTAATTTCCTAAAAAAATAAATATTTTTGTCTGAAGTGAAAGTTCTAGAAATATGCAATAACATTCTAATATTACATAATTTTCAAGAAATTTTTCAGATCTCAAATGCCAATTTCAATCTTCTTTCTCTTTAGTTGGCAACCAGTAAGTTACAGTGTGATTCAAAACATTCTTCCAAAGAAAGCAATGTTTTTTGATTAATAACTTGCCTTATTAGTGGAACACATACAACAAAACAAAAAACGCTTCCCAAGTGCTTACCGTTACCGCGTATCTTTTGATTAACCCAACATTGCAGTCCAACTGTGACACGCTCGTAATTAATTACGCTTCCAAAGAAAAAGTCAACCATAAATTCACTTAATTACCATCTCTATATATTCTCCCTCTTCTCTCTCAAATCTTTTCATAACAATAACCACAACACAACAACAACAACCTAGTACTTCACTTTTCTTTGTATTTTCAACAAAAATGCCTAGAAAAGGAATGAGAAGCATATTCTTCCATCATCACCAATCTTCTCCTTCAAATTCTTCTTCATTATTTCCACCACCCTCTCCTCTCCGCACTTTCTCAGACTCATTAATCGATGAAAACATCGAAACCGCAGAATCACTTATCACCAAATGGGATTATTCTAATCATAATCAATCCAAACAAATCCTTACCCCTCTTTTCAGCGCCACCACTCGCCATGAAGCGAGACAGTATCTCAACGCTGTAAAAGGACTACAGTCCGCTATGCAGCACCTCGTCACACGTGATTCCACCTCTAACACATTAGTAAGAGCTCAGTTCCTAATGCAACTCGCCATGAAAACTCTCCAGAAAGAGTTTTATCGAATTCTCTCCGAAAGCAGAGAATGTTTGGACCCTGAATCGGTTTCCAACCGTTCCTCTGTTGATCGTAGAAGAAGCAGTGTTAGTCTTTCAGACTATGAAGATGATCTCTCTGTCTCCGTGGATGACGAGTTTCGTGTTGCTGGAAATACTATCTCTGAGACGGAGAGGGTTTCCATGCTTGCTATGGCGGACTTGAAAGCTATTGCTGATTGCATGATTTCTTCCGGATACGGAAAAGAGTGTGTCAAGGTTTACATAGTTATGAGAAAATCGATTGTTGATGAAGCGCTTTATCATCTCGGAGTTGAACGATTGAGCTTCTCACAGATTCAGAAAATGGATTGGGAAGTAATTGATATAAAAAGCAAGACGTGGTTAAACGCGGTGAAAGTCGCCGTCGGAACTCTCTTTCACGGCGAGAGAATCCTCTGCGATGATGTTTTTGCTAACTCCTCCGGGAAGAGAATCGCCGAGTCCTGCTTCTCGGAGATTACAAAAGAAGGTGCAGTGTTTTTGTTTAGCTTCCCGGAGATGGTGGCGAAATGCAAGAAAACTTCAGAGAAAATGTTCAGAACTCTTGATTTATATGAAGCTATCTCCGATCTCTGGCCACAAATTCAATCGATTTTCTCGTTTGAATCAACCTCAACTGTCCTATCACAAGCCGTTACATCGATGACAAAGCTCGCAGACGCTGTGAAAACGATGCTAACCGATTTCGAGGCGGCGATTCAGAAAGAGTCTTCCAAGAAAGAACTCCCCGGTGGCGGTGTTCATCCTATAACACGGTATGTCATGAACTACATCACCTTTCTCGCAGATTACAGCGGTGTATTATCCGATATTGTTTTCGATTTGCCGCAATCTCCGTTGCCGGCGTCTTACTTCCAAAGCCCGATGCGCGGTGAGAATCAATCATCTTCAGAGATATCAGAGAAAATGGCGTGGCTGATCCTCGTTCTTCTATGTAAACTCGACGTGAAAGCAGAGCTATACAAGGATGTAGCACTTTCGTATCTTTTTCTTGCTAACAACATGCAATATGTCGTCGTAAAGGTTCAAAGATCTAATCTAGGGTTTCTTCTCGGAGAAGATTGGTTAGCGAATCATGAATTGAAAGTTAGAGAATATATATCCAAATTTGTGCGCTACGGATGGAATAAGGTAATTTCGACGTTGCCGGAGAATCCCACGGCGGAGATGGCGGTGGAGAGAATAAAGGCTAGTTTCGTTAACTTCAACGCTGCGTTTGATGGAGCGTGTAAGAAACAGTCTTCATGGGTTGTATCCGACCCGAAACTACGAGACGAAATCAAAGGAGCGGTTGGTTTGAAGCTGTTGTCGAGGTACAGTGAGTTTTACGAGATGAACCGGGTTGGGTTCGAGTCGATAGTGAGATATGAACCGGAGTATGTAGAAAGTTGTTTGGGTAAAATTTTGTATGGGGTTGGAGATTCGGGGAGTGTTTCGTCTTTTTCTTCGAGGACGTCGTCTTCTTCCCGTGGCTCTAATCGCCGGTGATGTTGGAGTAGTCGTCGGATCATGATGACGTTGTCAGTTAGGTCACCTATTCTAGTAATATCTTTTATGGAGTAATAAGTAATGTATAAAAAAAGGACCAAAAGAGTTTAATATCAAACGTTTGATTTTTTATGTATTGTCTTTAATTAATTATTTAATGTTACACTTTCTACCAAAAACAAGGACCATTAATCTTTATTTAATGTTCATCAATTTGTCGCATTCGACTTTCATGGTTATCAATTTGTCGTATTAGTTTATTGTTAAATTAATATCAAAACGTTAACATTTGAAATTAAATATTTTTTATGAGGAAACAAATATCATTTGAAATTAAATATTTTTTATAATCATAATTGTACATCCCATAATTTTCAAAGACGGGTTATCTAGCATTAAAGTCGAGAATGATATAAAATCGGTAATTAAGGGTTCTCGAAGAGATATCTCTGACACATCTATGTAGTCGGAAGATCAAGATGTCATACCGGTGTGACGGTTACAAGTAGTCCTAAGGAAGCACGAGAATTACAAAAATTGATGAAGGATGTGTTACACCTACATGGTTTTTGACAATATACATTATGAACTCCATTTAATAGTTGGACTTGAAACGTCATTTCTAAATGAATGTAAGGCCCGAAGTAGAGTATCAAAGGGTCATTATTCAAAAGTGTTTATCTAGAACAATAACACTTAGTGGATAATATTAGACGTCTCTTTTCTAAACTCCATTCTTTGAAAATTGAATATTTCAAAACTTTATTCGAAAGTTGTCTTTAAAGCTTTACGCCATCAACAACTGATCACGAAACAAATTCATGTATTCTCGTTTTTACCTTACTTTATTTTTGTTTGATATTTATAATGGTGGTAATACGTGAATGCGATGATCAAGGAAACATACTAATTCCCCAAAATGCTCAAGAGATAAAAGAACTTTGGTATATTGCATGAGAGTGTGAAGATCACTTGGGAAGAGTTGAATTAGACCATGTTATTAGCGAAACTGATTCAAACCCTTCATCGTCAGCTTCTGTAGAAAAAGTGATAGACATAACTGGATCTATGATCAACCAAGAATTAATAAGCTATGATTAGAGTTCAATCATTTAGAAATATATTTCCAAACTCCTATTTGAGAGGAAGATCTCCTCAACTAGTAACGAAAAAAATGTGATATTGAAGCCTTGCATTCTAGGTGAACGAGTTTGCATGACTCGACTGCGAGGAGTGTCAGACAAATTCTTCCATTTTTACTCTAGGGTGATTAAGAATTTCAATATTTGTTTCCCTTTTACCCATTTCGAGTAAGATCTTCTCATAACCCTAAATGTTGTGCCATATCAACTTCCCCCTAATACCTGAGATTTTGTTAAAGCTTTTGAGATGGTGTGTGAGGTTGTGAACATAGTTCCCACTATATGTGTGTTCTTTTCCTTCTATGAGACCAAGGGAGTTGGTATATAAAGGTGGATCTCCCTTAACGGTGTTCTTGGAAAAGTTTTTTCCAAGTTTATGCCTTTAATTATAAGTTGTTCAAAGATAAGTTTATTCGCGTTAGAGGTGGGGATATGTGTCTTCAGGTGTTATATTTGTTGGATGGAAACCATCACTTTTCTAGTTATTGGACAAACAACCTGATGTCTGTTTATGGGTTTGATTATGACAAACTAAGTGCCTTGGAGGTCCATGCTTTGGCAGTGTTGAACTCCTTTCATATGATAAAGGTATGGGACATACTAAGTTTGGCTGATGATTCTGAATAAATCTTTGAATTTATAGGTAGTACATATGCGTCTGAATATATATGCATCCTGGATTTTTTTCCCTTTTTCAGACAAACTGACTAACCAATCATTAAGAGAACAAAAGAAATTGATGGCTAAGGCGAGATCCAAAAGAGGGAAGCAGTCTGAGATTAAGAGTGACCTAAGCCGTGTTTAAACTCGGGCTCTAAAGAGAAAAAAGGTAAATTTTGAGAAGGTGGTCTAAAAAGTCTCAGAGCAAAATGATTCCTCAATTCCCACTTCTGGTGGCTCAAAACTGAGTACCCCTAAGAAGCTGAAGAATATAATGAGGGATCCAGTATTCAACGCGTACTAGGAAGTTAGTAGTTTGATGCAAGAGACCGGTGATAATCCAAAGGCTAATCCCTCAACATAATTTAAGTTTTGGTCTAACAATTTTGACAGACTAAAATATATCTATAATCATTTGAACGCCACAAAGGACGTTGAGAAAGTGAAGACCATAGGTGCTCAATAGTTGATGACAAATCTGGGGTCTTATCTAATGAGATGTGTTGTCATGACCAGAGGCTTGTTCGAGGTCAGAGATACATATATGTACATCCCAGAAATATCAGTCTTGACCGGGTAGTGAAATCAGCTAATTAATCACACATCCGTGTAGCATCCCATATGTGGCCGAGACCTACCTGCCCATATCAATCCATCAAGTCAGCTCATTAATAGATGTAACCTCTGACGACACGTTTACTCCAACGTTATACAGTGTCAAACGCCTTCATTCATGGTGACATCGGAGGTTATGTAGTTATAAAACCCAAGAGTTACACATTAACTAAGGCTCTTGATGGCGCAAAAAGGAATACAATACATGGGGGCTCCCACAATAGGGATAAGCAAGACATTATTCTTGGGACAATACACACTATAGTCGTAGCTCCCAAATCCCCAATTGAAATTTTGGTATTCAGACCACATGTGTCCTAAGAGATGTCGAGACAATGATCTCTAAATTTGCACACAATGACAAGGTATGATAAATAACAGTGCAAAAGTAAATAATACACATAATTATTAACCCAAACCAGTGTATAATAACACCTAATCTGGAGGCTACCAATCCAGGAAGGAAATCCACTAAACAACATTAATTTGAACCTAAACTTCTCCGTTTACAACTTCTCACTTAATCACTACTCATGCTATATTTCTACCTAAGACACATCTGGGTATGAGACCCTTTTTCACTTCCCTTATAGTAACAAATAGTGATAAGAACACGTTGTCACAAATAGTGACAAGAACACAACTCAAAAGACATATAATACAATCTTCATGAACACACAATCACTCTATACTTAGAAGTTTAAGAGTGATTGACGATAAAAAAGGAGACATCTTTTAACAAACATAATTCACTCTTGCTTAACAGCTTTATAAGTGATTCGAAATAGTTATAAATCAACTAACAATCCAACTCAAGTAACAACAATACAAGAGTGGCTAACAATAAACAAATGAAGCCCTAATAATTGACACTTTTATAATTCTGGTTCGTATCTTTGTTAGTTATTGAGACTTTTTTTTATAACCCTTTTCTGGACTGGATTGGGCTTAAAAGAAAATTGTAGTTGACCTATAGAAAATAAGGTTGCATATATATCTCATAATATTTAGGAAATCAATTATTAGTTTCCTAATTTATCTCCATAATTAGAAACAAACGCAACTCCTAAATTTCAACTTGAATCTCTTATACCTTAAATTGAATGCCACATAGGATAGCATATTATTCCCAGAATATTATGCATTTGTAACAAACAAACCTAATCCACTTTTCCAGCTGCTCACAGGCGCGATTTCGAATGATTATGCATAAGACATTTTTATTCGATATGTTTCTTCTGATGATAAAACGTCTTTGTTTAACACCTCTGATTTCTTCATCTTGGACTACCATCTAATATCGTAATATTCCCAGAACATTCAAGATCTGTAACATAAACTACAACCTCCAACCAATATGTTGAATGATCAGAATATGACATTATGTTCAACATTATTTCTCTGAAAGTTACAACATCCTATTTAACATGTTGTTGCCTAATTTGTTTTACTATAATTAACGTCAAACATAAACTAGAGAATTAACAATCTCCCCAATTGGAAAATTTTGGCTAAAACAAATTAGTAAATTATAATTCAGATTTCAATACATTCATCAAATAAATATTTCAGTTTTAGCAAACAAATACACATCAGAGATTTAGTCTTCAGAACCTTCTAAACACAACAACATAGAGAATTAATCTTCTCAATCAGGTGGAAGTCAGAACATCATGTACGATATCTCTTCACAACTCTATTGTTTCCCATCAAACTCAATACCATAGAACAACAACCTCAGGATGACGGAAGTAGAAAGTCCTGAAGTCATTTGGTGTACATGAGGAAAAAGATGTCTAACACTCCCCCCTCAACCTAGGAACGTTCCTCTTAGGGAGCATAAGAGGAAACTTAAGAAGCACCCACACACCCATCTAATCAATCCAGATGAAGGCTCTGGGATGCAGCGTGCAACCCTGGATAACTCAAAACATAAGGCATAATTGTGTTCATAACTCATATCATAAGACATAAAACAACAAAGACAATTTCAAGGACTCAGATACGAGTGTCCTACCAACCAAAACAAAAACTACTACTGTTAGTGTTTTTAAGTTGGCATTATGTTTGGTAAAACTAGGCTTTAGCAATGTCATGATAGATGTCATGACATTCAGAGATTGAAGATAAATCCTACCTACTAAGGATGTTAAAAGACAAATGGAAGCTAAAGTCATCTGGAAATTCAGAAAAGATGATGTCATAATGTATGTTATGACATTCGAGTGACATTTTGTTCGAGAACTGCTTGTTCTGAGATTTTTCAGGAAGTTTGTTGAGCTACTAAATATTGTTTTTCTGTTATTAGAAAGCATGCTCACGTGGCTGCTAGGTTAATCTTAATTAAACCTAAATTGGTTGTTGAAAAGACCATGTTTTTAGGATTAAATTAAGTGAACCCTAGCTATCTTTATGGAAGCCCAAACCAAGTTTCGGGATCGCTTCTATAAAAGGAAAAGAACCCTTACTCTGCTTTGAATGTATTGAAGAGATAGCTTGTTTTTGTGGTTAGGATTTGTACAGTTGGTATTGTGTAATTCTAGTTTCTCTTGTGAGCCAAGCAACTATCAATTGATAAGTGCATTGGACTAGGATTTCTTGTAAGGGTAGTTTATCACTCAAAGCTTTAAAGCACGAGTGTTTGTCTCTTGATTGAAGCTTTGAAGCAAGATCAAGATATTTTATTGAAGTGTGTCTTCACAATTCAATTAGTTAATAGGTTGATATCACTGCGTGATTGAGGGGAGTGAGTAGGAACTCATATCTAAGTAGGACTTAGGTAAAAGGATCATTGGGTAGTGATTAAGTGAGAAGGTCAACAGTGTGTTGGCTGTAGGGTCTTCAATTGATGCTAATAGTGAACTTTCTCCCGGCTTGGTAGCCCCGGATGTAGGTTTGTTGAACCGAACCGGTGAACAACTTATTGTGTTCTTTATGCTTCAGCATTGTGAATCGTTAACATAGTGTCGACATCGTGTCATAACATTCTCTCGTGACATCACGTATCCGCTACCGAATTTCAATTGGCATCAGAGCAGGCACCCTGCTTGTTATTTCTGGGTGAGATCTAGGGATAATAGTTTCTGGCGTAATGGATAAAGAAGGAGGATTTGGAGGTAGACCACCTATACTGGATGGATCTAATTATGACTACTGGAAACCACGTATGATTGTGTTCTTGAGGTCACTAGACATTAAAGCTTGGAGAGCTGCTGACAAAGGATGGAAACATCCCACCAAGCTTGAGAAAGATGGCACTACTGTCTTGAAACCTGAGGAGGAATGGAGCAAAGAGGAAGAAGAGCTAGCTCTAGGGAACTATAAAGCATTGAATGCTGCTCAATGGTATTGACAGAATATCTTGATTGGTTCATCAATGTGAGTGGCCAAGGATGTTTGGGACACTCGAACTACTCATGAGGGAACATCCAAGGTGAAGATGTCAAGACTTCAGATGCTCACCACCAAATTTGAGAATTTGAAGATGAAGGAAGATGAGAATATTCATGAATTTCACATGAATATTTTGGAAATTGCCAATGCCTCAGGAGCACTTGGTGAAAAGATGTCAGAGAAGTCGGTGAGAAAGATTCTCGATCCTTGCCTAAGAGATTTGCAATGAAAGTCACCGCAATAGAGGAGGCTCGGGACATCAGCACCTTGAAGGTTGAAGAACTGATAGGATCTCTTATGACTTTTGAGATGGGAATCAGTGAAACTGTTGACAAGAAGAACCAGAGCATAGCACTTGTATCCAATTCTAAAGAGGGATGCAAGGAGGAAGATGAGGAGAAGATATCCGAAGCTATAGCCATGCTTGGAAGACAGTTCAACAAACTGATCAGGAGAATTGATCCAAAGTCAAGGTCACATGTCAAGGACATTGCATCTGACATCAGCAAATCTTATGAATTCAGCAGAAGATCCAAGTTAGAAGAAAAAGGAAGTCAAGGCAGTAAAGTCCAATGTCATGAATGTGAAGGATTTGGACATATTAGAGCTGAATGTCCTACCTTTCTTAAGAAACAAAAGAAAGGAATGAATGTTACTTGGTCTGATGGTGAATCAAGTAGTGATGCTGAAGAGGAATCAGCCAAACTTGTCACTGCATCTTCTGAAAGTGGCAATCCTGATGATGACTCTAGTGATGAGGAAGTGACCTTTGAAGAACTTTTCGATACTTACAAGAAACCGTATCGGTGGTGAAGTATGTCAAGAAATGAAAAAAAAGCGATTGAGAAGTTGGAGGAAAATGTGAAGTCGAAGTCGAGAAGAAGGAGAATACAATCACTATAAGTCATCTCAATAGTGAGATTATAGTGTTGAAATCCAAGCTTGATCATATGACTAAGTCTCACAAGATGTTGACCAATGGAACGATAAGTCGGAAGAAATTCTTGATTGGACAAAATGTGGAAATAAGCATGGTCTAGGATATGTGATGAAAAGGAATCTAGTGACAAGAAAAAGAAGAGGCATGGAAACCAAAGCCGAGCGATGTCACAACAGAAAACAGAAATATTCCCGGCTCGGGCATGTAGATGCAAAGAAATTTGCGATAAGAAGAAGACCGACCTAATAGGCCAATGTCAAAGCAGATGTCACAACATTGGGGCCAACATCGGATCGAGAAACATGAATAAGAAGTTTCAAAGATGGAGATGTCACCATTGTGGAAGGTTTGGACACATAAAACCCTTTCGCTATAGGTTACATGGGTTCCCAATTAGACTCCTATGTTGAGCCTAAGAACATCAAAGTACCCTACACTCAAAAGTGGAAGAAGAGGATGCAGATTGATAGCACACACCTCTCTCGAGTGTCCGCCAAGGAAGATTGGTACTTTGACAATGGATGTTCCAAGCATATGACCGGTATAAAAATCTTCGAATAATGTCAAACCTCACTCTACCACTTTGTTACTTTTGGAGATGGAGCTAAAGGAGAAATCAAGGGTGTTGGAAACTTGACCGCTCAAGTTCCAAATCTAAATGGAGTGTTCTGGTAAAGGCTTGATCGCTAATCTCATAAGCATAAGTCACTATGTGATATGGGATTTAAAGTCAACTTCACCAGTCCGAATGTCTTGTAATCAATGATAAACAAGAAGTTGTTATGAGGAGTCGATCAAAGGACAACCGCTACATGTGGGAATCGAGAACACCAACCTCTCTTTTGTGTCCTACGACAAGGATGAAAAGGAGGTAAAGCTATGGCATCAAAAACTTGGACATCTGCATCTCGAGGATGAAAAGATCATCACCGTGGAGGCGTGAGGGATACAAAACTCCATATTGATGAAGGAAGAGTCTGGTGAATGTCAAGTTGGTAAGCAAACCGTAATGTCACACCCAATGTCTAGACATCCGACCACCAAAGTGCTGAGCCGCTTCATATGGATTTGGTGGGGCCTATGCAGTTGAAAGCCTTGGTGGAAAAAGATATGCCTATGTTGTTGTGGATGACTTCTCCAGATTTGGATAAACTTCATCAAGGAAAAATCGATGTATTTGATGTCTTTAAGGAGCTATGCAAAAGACTTCAAAGAGAGGAAAGTTGTATTGTCGAATAAGAAGTGATCATGGAAAGGAGTTTGAGAACAGAATTTGATGAATTCGCTCCTCGAAGGAATTAATCATGAGTTTTCTCTCCTATAACACCTCAACAAAATGGGGTGGTGGAAAGAAAGATAGGACCATACATGAATCGCCGAGCAATGATTCATGCTAAGAATCTTCCTATTCATTTTTGGGCTGAAGCTATGAATACAACTTGCTATGTTCACAACAGGTCACCCTAAGAAAGGGATCTTCCTCCACCTGTATGAACTATGGAAGGAAGAAAACCAACTGTGAAATATTTCCATGTATTTGGCAAGAATGCTATATTCGACAGATCGTGATCAAAGGAGAAAATGGATTCTAAGAGTGATGAAGGCATTTTTCGGGATACTCCACTAACAACAGAGCATATAGGGTATTCAACCCGTAACCCAAGTTATGATGGAGTCTATTAATGTCATTGTTGATGATCATCATCAGAACACAATGTCCCATATGATGTTGAGACATGGTTTGAGACATCACCTCAAGTACCGATAAGGAAGATGCACGAACCTTCTCCTCCAATATCCGAACCGAGGAAGTCAACAAAGATCCTTCCATCGAATTCGAAAGATCATCCAAAGGATCTCATCATTGGGGACCCAACCAAAGGTGTCATTACAAGATCCAGAGAAACTGTCTCAAACTCTTGTTTTGTGTCAAAGATAGAACCAAAGAATGTCAAAGAAGCTCTAAGTGATGAATTCTGGATTGGAGCAATGCAAGATGAATTGAACCAATTCAAGCAACATGAAGTATGGGAATTAGTTCCTAGGCCAGAAGGAACAAACATCATTGGCACAAAATGGATCTACAAGAACAAGTCTGATGCAGAAGAGACAGTCACCAGGAATAAAGTTAGACTTGTTGCTCAGGGTTACACTTAGGTTAAAGGGATTGATTTTGATGAGACGTTTGCACCAGTGGCTAGACTGGAATCAATCAGACTACTTCTAGGGGTTGCTTGCATTCTGAAATTCAAACTATTTCAGATGGATGTGAAAAGTGCCTTCCTAAATGGGTACTTAAATGAGGAAGTATATGTAGAACAGCCTAAAGGATTTGTGGATCCAAGTTTCCCTGATCATGTCTACAAACTAAGGAAAGCCCTATATGGACTAAAGCAAGCTCCTAGGGCCTGGTATGAAAGGCTAACCAAGTTCCTTACAGACAAAGGCTACAGAAAAGGAGGCTTGGATAAAACTCTCTTTGTCAAGAATGAAGGAGGAAAGATAATGGTTGCTCAAATTTATGTGGATGACATAGTATTTGGTGGAATATCAGACTCAATGGTGAAACATTTTGCCAATCAAATGCAAGCTGAGTTTGAAATGAGTCTTATGGGAGAGTTGACCTACTTTCTTGGACTGCAAGTCACACAGATGGAAGACTCAACATTCCTCTCACAGAGCAAATATGCAAGGAATATTGTCAAAAAGTTTGGAATGGAGAATGCCAGCCATAAAAGGACTCCTGCTCCCACACATGTGAAGTTGTCCAAGGACACAAATGGTGAAAAGGTAGACCAAAGTCAGATAGAAGTATGATAGGAGCTTGTTGTATCTAAACCACAGACCGACATTGCATTTTTGTTGGGGTCGTGCAAGATACCAAGTGAACCTAAAGTGAGTCACATTAACCGGTGAAAAGAATTCAAGTATGTGAATGGAACCGTAGTTATGGTATCCTTATTCCCATGGATGTGAACCCATTTTGTCGGTTATTGTGATGCCGATGGTAGTCGATGATGTAAAAGTACCCGAGGATGTTTCTTCTTGGGAAACAATCTTGTTTCTTGGTTCAGAAGAAGCAAAACTGTGTCCTTATCCATCAAGTGAATACATAGCACCGGTAAGTTGTTCTCAAATGGTCTGGATGAAGCAGATGTTGTCTGAGTACAATGTCACACAGGATGTCATGACATTGTACTGTGACAATCTAAGTGCTATTAATATTTCAAAGAATCCTATACAACACAGTAGGACTAAGCACATTGACATAAGACATCACTTCATCAGAGACCTTGTGGAGGAGAAAGTGATTAAACTGGACCATGTAGTCATTGAACTTCAACTGGCTGACATATTTACTAAAGCTCTTGATGCTAGTCAATTTGAGAATTTAAGGAGCAAACTGGGCATTTGTCAATATGAGGAATTGTAGCAATTAAAATTGCTTACAAAGAGGAGAAGAAACCGTGTATTTCAAATAAAGTTGAATGGGTCATTTCTTTATTTTCCTCTTATTTTTAAAGGTTTCAAGAATATCAAGAGACACCTCCATATAATAACCTCTCTTATTGAAAGTATCATTTCCTCTCCACCCACAAGATACTTTCAAATTCTCTGTCAGTTCCTCAATATATCCCAGAGAAATATGTCTTCTTCATCCTCTTCATCCCAAGACTCTGACTGTTCATCTCCCACCATGGCTGAGATTAGGGCAATCGTTGCAACCATGAATGTTGAACCTGTGAAGGTCTCCCCTCAGCGTTCAATGGCAACTGACTCTCAGAATCAGCATGCACGAAATGGTCAAGGTTCATCAGCGTCTACTGGTAAGACTTCTGCCTCATCCTCATCTGTTCCCCCTGAGATAAGAAATAGGGAAGGTACCAAGTATGTAGAAGAAGCCATTGCTAGGATAGTCACCAGAATCCTAGACGAAAATCACACTGTTCCTGGAATTTCTGTTCCCCTTAATCAAAGGCCTGCTAGCCCTAGTTTAGCAGATGATCCAGATGTCACAAAGAATGTCATGACATCTGATGATCTCGTCCAGGAAACTCATGTGGACCCTGATTCTTCTGCTGATTTCCCTGTCAAAGCAAAGGATGGTATTTCGGTTCTCAAGATGAGCAAATAACGAATCGAACTTCTTCAAAGAAGTATAGAGCTAAATTTGGTCTGCTCAAAATGCAAAAGGACACCAATGGCCAAGAAAAGGAAAGCTCCGAACTCGCAAAGTCCGATCAAGCTTCGTAAGGATGATGTCGATGTGCTAACAATGAAGATGTCTCTTCAGTAGAGGAGAGCAACTGATTAAGTTGCTGTGATGCTTCCATTTATCTGTTGTGTTTGATCCGCGTTGTCTTCTTTTCTTGTTTCGCATTTTATTTTTTGGATGATTGTAATCATTGTGTTGATGATGTGTAACCCTTGAATACTTCGGTATTGTTTTTTTCTTGTTTGATTAAAAGTTTGGGAAATTGTATGGTTTCCTTTGGCCCTTTATGGCTAAAAAGGGGGAGAAGAACTCCTGTGTGACAGTAGTATGGGACTTTGGGGAATTGTATGCCTGTTTAAAATTTTGTATATGGGGCAATTGTGGGATTTTTGTATGGGTAAAATTTATCTTCTCTAAGTTCTAGTTACTTGAAGCTTGGGAAAGCTTAGGAAAGCTTAGAACTAGTTTATTGTCTTCTCCTGCATAGGTTCTCTGATGTGTTAGGTAGTTTTAGCCAAAATGTGCCAAAGGGGAGTTTGTTAGTGTTTTAAGTTGGCATTATGTTTGGTAAAACTAGGTTTTAGCAATGTCATGATAGATGTCATGACATTCGGAGATTGAAGATAAATCCTACCTGCTAAGGATGTTAAAAGACAACGAATTGGAAGCTAAAGTCAGGTGGAAATTTAGAACAGATCGATGTCATAAGATGTTATGACATTCGTGAGTGACATTCTGCTCGTAACTGCTTGTTCTGAGATTTTCGGAAGTTTGTTGAGTGCTAAATATTGTTTTTCCGTTATTAGAAAGCATGCTCACGTGGCTGCTAGGTTAATCTTAATTAAACGTAAATTGGTTGTTGAAAAGACCATGTTTTTAGGATTAAATTAAGTGAACCCTAGCTATCTTTATGGAAGCCCAAATGAAGTTTCGTGGATCGCTTCTATAAAAGGAAAAGAACCCTTACTCCTTGCGCCTTTGAATGTATTGAAGAGATAACTTGTTTTTGTGTACGTTAGGATTTGTAGCTTGGTATTGTGTAATTCTAGTTTTCTTGTGAGCCAAGCAACTATCAATTGATAAGTGCATTGGACTAGGATTTTGTAAGGGTAGTTTATCACCAAAGCTTTAAAGCACGAGTGTTTGTCTCTTGATTGAAGCTTTGAAGCAAGATCAAGATATTTTATTGAAGTGTGTCTTCACAATTCAATTAGTCAATAGGTTGATATCACTGCTGTGATTGAGGGGGAGTGAGTAGGAACTCATATCTAAGTAGGACTTAGGTAAAAGGATCATTGGGTAGTGATTAAGTGAGAAGGTCACAACGGTGTGTGTGTAGGGTCTTCGAATTGATACGCTAATAGTGAACTTTCTCCCCGGCTTGGTAGCCCCTGATGTAGGTTTGTTGAACCGAACGGGTGAACAACTTATTGTGTTCTTTATCGCTTTCAGATGCATCTGTGAACTGTTAACATAGTGTCAGATACTGTGTCATAACATTCTCTGTGACATCACGTATCTGCTGCCAGGAATTTCAACTACGAACAAACTTCAGACTGAAATGAATAATGGAAACAACGGAAACAACATACAAAGCCCCTTTCTCCGCTTTTTTAGCTAAAACTTGACAACTATATCTACCACAAAACCATACCCACACTACGCTTAACCAAACACGGACAAAACTCATAAGAACTTATTTTGAAGACTACAAACAAAACAAGATCATAGACGGGAAGGAAGGACCTCTTTAAATACTTGAGCAGTGACTTAGGAGTTAATGATTCTCGACTGTAACAATGGTCTTGGTCAAAGAAAGCATTATTTGAGGAAACAAACTGCACCAAAAATAAATGTGCACCGTCCAAGTCAGTTTTGACTACCTTTATTGACTATGGACTGGTTCTCCTAGAATTGATAGTTCTGATAAATGTGCATGTACACTTTTCACACACCTTCTGACATCTGATCGATTAAAATCCCTTGTTAGTCTCAAAAGAAATATATCCTAAACATTGTCCTGACATTCTAGTCAGACATTGTCTATTTTCCCTTGTCTTCTCAAACTTTTTCCATCCATTAGTAAAAAAATGTTTCACACAATGATACACGTGATTTGATGCACTATGCTTTGGATTCTAAATAAGTTCCTTTCATCCAGACTTAGTGAGAAATACTAAGATATCATAACATCTTATGTGATATCACCCATTCATCAACCAAGACATCCCTAAATCTTCCCCTTCAAAAATGTTGTCGCTTAGAATACTCATAAGGAGCATGTGTACACATGATTCAACAAACCAACTTTACATGGCTATAACCACACTATCAAGAGCACAAGGAACTACATCTAATAGCCCTATGTTATGACATTTTGTTTGACATCTTAACCTCATATGGGGTATACAATCTCCATAAGCTTGAACAACATCCACGCTTCATGATGTTAGCACTATTGCATTTGCAAACCATAAACAAGTCCTTAACTCTCCCTGTTATAGATAAATAGTGCTCTTGTTGAATATGAAGTACTTTTCATTCTCATAACAGGGGGATACTAATTTACACATTTGATTGACACATTTACACACTGTAAAATCACTCATGATCTAGATACTTTGGCTCCTTGAGAACATGTCTAAGTACCCTGACTTATTCACTTAACAAGGATATATCTGATAAATGGCCTTGCATATCCACACATGTTGCCAAAAATTCATGCACACTAGTTATAACATTACCCATAAGCAAGATGTCAGGTTGTTGCTTCACAAGATCCAGACCAACTCTAATGTGTGATCTTGATGCATTGTGATGATATGAGATGATAAATGATCTAAGGAGTAAAAATTGGGGTATAACAAAAGGAATCCAAAGAAATCCTTGTCTGGTTGTGGTATGTTGTGCCAAACCTTACGTGCCAGGATCCACGAGAGTCGACATGACTATCCAATCTAATCTTATGTGAACATTGGCCTAAGTATTAGGCCATTTACCTTAAATTAACATCCCACCCAAACTTGAAAAAACACAAAATCCAACAACCAGTACAACAACAATATCCAACATATGGAAAGTAATAATATTAAATGCATGCGATAAATAAATAGCAAGTAAAGCATATAGATAAACACCCAAAGAAAATAAATAAATAAAGCTAGGATTGACCCACTTAGAGAACTCTTCTACGAAGTCGTCAAATTTCTGTAGCACTAAAATTGAGACTAAGTCATTAATTGACTTAACTTACAAAGTGAAAGTCACCACCTTACTTTATTGTTCCAAAAGTAATGGGAAAAGATCGAATAAAACCTAAAATAAAAGAGAGATCAAGGAACAAGGGTCAGTTATGCTAAGGGAAGATATTAGCATCCTAAACATTTGTTGTACTCAACGATATCCATTATGTTTGTTCTAATCAAGGAGTGTTTATATCTAAGATTTACTTGCTAAGGGAATGCATGAGAAAATTGTTAAACAAAAATCTTTTTTTTTTTTATTATTGTGCTCGGCTTGGTTTTACAACCTTTTGTCTACGTAGCTCGAAAGAATCAGAGCACCGTAGTTCTTATGAATATTTTGGTTTGTTATTGATTGATTTTAAATGAAAAACAGATTGGTGTATTCGAGTGGAAAACATACTTTCTACCGACAATTATAAGGAATGAGAATTCGCATCACATTGATGGAGTATTTTCTTGGATTTAAAGCAACAAAGAAATTTCTCAACATACAAGTGGAAAATGTCAACACTTCACTATATATAGTATAAGTACATTAGTTTGCATCACTACGAGAATCAATAAGAGCCCAACCTTTGAGAAAAGATTTTAAAGAGACAAGTGCACAAAGGGTACAAACATGATTTGAATGAGTTAAAGTATTTTGTTAGGAGAATATCTCAAATGGTCCTCCAAGATTGGAGGTATCTGAGTACTTCTTCCTTTATTTATAAAAGAATTTGAGATACATACAAATACTAAAATCTATGACATGAGAGACTTTTGAATGGTTGAGTCCGACATCTCGTATCCAAAGTACCCCGCATATGCTTAAGGCTCGTGTCGTATTATACATATCAATTTATTCGTTAAGTATTTTGAGTTTTTGATTAAGAAAATATTTTTTGTTTTAGATGAAATGCGAAAGAAAAGCAAAAGCTAACGGAAAACTTGAGCCTTACTTATTGTCATGCAATGGTGGCCCTAAAATTAGAATAAAGAGAATTATACCTAATCGTTTATCATGCTTGGATTTAAAACCCAAGTTCTAATCACTATAAAATAATCAATCATGAATTAATCATTTCATGGATTCCCTAAGGCTATGTTTGGGAGTTTTGAGGGGAGGGGAAGGGAGGACTTCCAACAATAATTTTTTTAAAAAATATAAAGAAATTTTTATCATTTTTTTAAAAAAAAGATTTTGTTTAGAATGATAAAATAATATTTATCATTAATGTATTTTTAGTTTTTAAAATAGGCAAAATACCCTTTTTGGTCCTTTAAGTTTACCCCAAGGTCCATTTTGGTCCTTTATCTAAAAAAAGTGCCAAACTGGTCCTACAATTCTTTCAAAAGTGCCATAGGAGTCCTTTCCGTCCAAAAGGCACAAACGGGCGTTTGGTTTGCATGCGTGGCAGGTGACATGGAATGTTATGTACACCATCTTCAAGCTGCTTCCAGAAATCCTCAAATTCTAGGGTTCACACATTGCACCTCAATTTTCCCATTTTGAATTTGAAATTCCCTCCATATGATGAAGGAAGCATCATCAGAGATCCGGTCTTCGTACGATTGCAATAGAGATGGAAGCTTAGATGGAAAGTTGCGATGGAGACCTATATGTGGTTGTGGAGAATCTACGGTTCTTCGAAGGGCTACGACTGTGACAAACTTTGGGAAGCAATTCTGGGGTTATTGTCATTACAAGGTAAGCATGAAATTAAAATGGGTTTTCATATATTCTTGTTCTGATAGCTGAGATGAATCTGGATGTCACCATTACAGGGTTCATCTGAATCTGGGTGTGGATACTTTCAATGGTTCTTTGATGATGTGGTGGATGAGAAGGATCATTTATAAAGAAATGAATAATAGGTTGGAGAAGCAAAATGAGCTTGATGGAGCAAAGATGGAGATACATCATCTAAAGGAAAGGAAGGATGGGTTGAAACATAAGATAATGGAGTTACAAATTGAAATGAAGAAGATGATGAATTCTCAGAAAAAATGGAAAAGATTCTTCTTTATTATGTTAGTTGTTGTAATTTGGATGATGTTGTAATAGACTGTTGAATTGAGATTGTATGTTTAAGGTGTAAGACATACTGTAACTAGTAGCATTTTGATCATTATGAATTTGAAGATAGTAACATGTTTAAGGTGTAGACTGTTGAATGATGAAGAGAGTATCATTATGAATTTGAATTTTTGAACTAGTAGCATTTTGATCAATGTAAAACATACTGTAACTAGTAGCATTTTGATCAATGTAACATACTGTAGAAATTGAAGATAGGTAACAACATAAATGGAAATTTTACATAGTTCAAAATAGTTTTGCAACATAAATGGTTTTGCAACATAAACAGTTTTGCAACATAAATGGAAATTTTACATAGTTCAAAACATAAATGGTTTGATTTTTACATAGTTTTAAAACATTTTTTCACTTAGTTGAAAATGTAATTTAAATGAAAAGTTCAACTTGATGAAACTTCTCATCAATGTAAAACATACTGTAAGATATTAGTAGCATTTTGATCAATGTAACCTACTGTAGCAATTGAGGATAGGTAACAACATATAATTATAAGGTGGTGGATACCACTAAGTTGCATACAAAACAACCTGATATTACAGGTCCAGTTGTAAACAGCCTGATATTACAGGTCCAAAAAAGAACAAAACAGCTTGATATTACATGATCAAAACAACTTAACATAACCAATTCTAACAAAACAACATAAAAGCCAAAACAGACATAACTATAGGTCCAATCCTAATCCAAACAGACATAAAAGCAAACTAAAGTTTCCACTGTGGTGCTGCTCTTTTAGTTGGTGTTGTCCTTCTTGTTGTTGGACCTACAACACTTCTTGATGCCTTTAACCTCATTGTTGGACCTGGTGGGACAAATGGTGCATTTGGCCTTCTAACTGACAACTTTTTGGATGATTTAGATTGAGATGGCTGAGAAGCTTGACCAGGAACTGACTTAGATGATTGAGATGCCACTGCTTGAGATGCCACTGGTACAGATGCCACTGGTACAGATGGCACTGCTTGAGATGCCATTGGTACAGATGCTTGAGATACAGATGCTTGAGATGATTGAGAAGGTTGAGAAGCCACTGGTGGTACTTGTGGTACAGATGGTGCATGTGGTACAGATGGTGCAGCTGCCTATGGTACTTGTGTAGTAGTTGTTTGACTAGTAGAAGGCACCTTACAAGTAAGCTTGTTGTGACCTACCTTCTTACACCTGCTACACTTTACAATGAATCCCGTTCTTCTCATCTTTTTATCAGTACCATCTAGCTCACCTTGCTCTAAATTCCTCCTTTTCTTTGGCCTTCCAGGCATTTTCCTGAATTTGGGTGGCATAACATCAGGGTACTCAGTTGTAACCCATAGGTTTGAGCCATTAACAGGAAATATGACATGTTTGTACACTTGCAAATATCTAGATTTCCTGTAATAATCAGGAATGTATTCATCAATCCTATGGTTCCTATTTTTCATTGCTGCAAGAGAATGAACACATGGTAGGCCCGTTAGCTCCCATCTTCTGCATGAACAAATTTTTTCCTTCAAGTTTACAGTGAATTTTTCAGCAGAATTTTCCAGATGCCTCACTTCAAACATATGCTCATCAGACATCCTAACACAGAAAAAATAGACATTCCAAATTAAGACATCAAATGGACATTCCAAAGTTAGACATTCTAACACAGAAAAAATGCTTGTTTTAATAATTTTACCTGGGAAGCCACATGTTTGTGAATGAACTTGTTTTCTCAACCTTTTTCATAATGTTTGGCAACACTTCTGCATCTGACAATTTCTGAAACCTCATCCTGTTTGTAGCCCATCTCTCCATCATGTACATCCTAATTTCTTCCACCATGGTTATTAATTGCTTGGCCCTTGACTCCAAAATAACACTATTAAAGAATTCTGACATATTATTGAGAACTGCATCGCATTTGTTATGAGTCTTGAAGTATGATCTGCTCCAAAACCTTGGAGGGGTAGACATCATGTGCTTGTATGCTTCTGCATTGATATGTTTCATAACTTTCATCTCTCTTTCCCAAGCTTGGTAGTAAGTTGATTTGGATGCCTTCCATATAATTTCCTTTAGTTTTTTTCCTGGAAATCTCTTCCTAAAGTTGTTGTAGAGATGCCTAACACAGAATCTTTGTTCAACTGTAGGCAGCAGCTCCTCCATTGCAGGCAATAATCCCTGAGATATGATATGTATAGAATTTAATTATTAAACATGAGAATACCAGGATAAACATGAGAATTTAATTATTAAAAATACTAATCAATTGAGAATTAACAATAGAGTCATACCTTTTGTTGATCAGAAATAAAAGTGTAAGTGAGACACTCTTCTCTTCCACCTAGATCACCAATAAGCAGCTCCAAGAACCATGTCCAACTTTCCTTGTTTTCACTCTCCACTACTGCATATGCTATTGGTAGCATTTGATCATTGGGATCTCTGCCTATGGCTGACAGGATTTGACCTCCACAGAGCCCTTTCAAAAAACATCCATCAAGCCCTATGAAATGTCTACTTAACCTGAAGTTTTCCTTACAAGCTTCCAAGCATATGTAAATCCTTTTGAAGTGTAATTTCTGAACACCACTAACTTCTTGAGCTGGTTGGACATGTACTTTCACAGTTGACCCTGGGTTAGATCTTAACAACTCATGTGCATAGTCATAAACCCTTGCATAATCCCCTAAGAATGACCCATCAACCATGTCTCTTGCTGCAAACCTAGCCCTTATAGCCTTGGTTTTGTTGACCCCCACATTCCACTTCTTTCACCTTTCCTTAATGTCCTTAACCTTCATTCTAGGGTTGGTTTTAAGTGCATTCGCAACCTCTTGCTAAGCCATTTAGTCTTCAACAACTTCACATTATATTCTCATCGCAACTATGGGTGTCCACCACCTTCTTAGTTGCCAAGTATCCTCAACATCCAACTTAGCCCAATAACCTTCCCATTCACATCCATCCTTACACCTAACCCTAACCCTTATCTTGTCATTTTGGTGTACTTTAAATTTCGCCGATTGATCGCATAAGAGGTAATCGCTTCCTTGATATCTTCTTTTGTACTAAAATATGTACCCACTTCCCATTTGTAATTGGACATATCCTTTAGAAGCTTGAAAATGGGATACTTTTCTCTTGGTAGTATTGCTATCTTCACTATCACATTCACTTACAAGATCCTCACTTTCATTATCACTTCCTTTACAATCTTCTTTATTTGCTTCAGCCACACTCATTAGTTACATCATCATTACCTTCTTCCTCTTCCAACTCAAGATCACACTCATCGCCATCATCAAATACAACCTCCTTTGCACTATCATACTTGAAGCTACTATCATCGAGCTATCATCATCATTCCGTCCAACAAGATTTTCACTTGCCTCCTCTCCAACCTCACCTTCACTTGCCTCATTCTGTATAACAACATCTTCACTTGCCTCATTCTGTCCAACTTCACCTTCACTTGCCTCATTCTGCATAACAACATCTTCACTTGCCTCCTTCTGTCCAACCTCACCTTCACTTGCCTCATTCTGCATAACAACATCTTCACTTGCCTCCTTCCGTCCAACAAAGATCCTCGCTACCTCATTTGGTCTAACAAAGATCCTCACTTACCTCATTGTGTCTAACTGCATCCTCACTTACCTCATTTTGTCTAAATGCATCCTCACTTACCTCATTCTGTCTAACTGCATCCTCTTCCATTACATTCAGGGGTGCCTCATCTAAAATAACTTCACTCTCATCAACATACTCAGGCTGTGACAATGGGTGTTGAATAAAGACTTCAACACTTAAATGAACCCTATATAGATCAGAATCTCTAAGGCCCCATTGTCATCAAACAATGATTCATTCCACCGTTGGATCCCTATAGTATATCTTCTCTATGGTGGGTAACCTAGTTCCTTAATAGCACCCAATAACTCAAAATAGCCCACATATCAAGATCTACTCTCAAATCAACAATCTCACCTCCTTCGACACACTCAAGTCCTCACTAACAAATTCACCACTGTGGTGTATCGTAATATTCAGTATTTCCTCCATTACACACAATGCCCTAAATAGAGAGATGAATTTCAGAGAAGAGATACGAATGGCAAGGAAACCCTAACTACGAAAATAGAATTGCGTAAACTTACCTCGATGAGAAGTCGGTTTCACCTTCAAGGAAACATGCAATGTCCTCACTCACCGCCGCTCTCCGGATCGCTTCACCTTGCTCGTTCTGCTCGCGTTTCACCTTCAAGAATGAGAAGTTTTTGTTTCAAGATGAATCTCATAGTGACTGTGAAACTGACTTGTAAGTGGAATTGCCACATGGAAATTTTTCTAAACACACGTGTAATGCCACACAATGCCACATAAGCGCTGCCATTAACCCTGACTAACGGAGTGGATGGAAAGGACAAACGTGACACTTTTGAAAGAATTATAGGACCAGTTTGACACTTTTTTTAGATAAAGGATCAAAATGGACCCTGGGGTAAACTTAAAGGACCAAAAAGGGTATTTTGCCTTTAAAATACTATAACAACAAAAATTATATCTGAACAAATTGATTAAGCCCCCAAAATCCTCCAAAGCCCTCCTTCAATACAAATTTTGAGTTCTTCGAAATTATGGGATTTTTGGTGTTATTAAGAAATACAAAATCTTCTAAACAAAATCTTTCTACTCTTTTTACTAAATCCTTCCTATTTTTGAAAACCCTCCCCTCCCTTCCCTTCAAACTCCAAACATAACCTAAAGAAGCCTGACATAAATAATTGACTAAAATATTATTCAAAATACTAAGAATTAAAATCCTACTATTACTTTTTGTGTCATTTTTATCATATTAAGAAATACAATAAAAAAGTTAGAAAAAATTAACAAACAATGATCAAAAGAGAAATACCAAGAAAGAAGCCATGGAGTCCAAGCAGGATCAACAGTGTTTGTGTTAGAATTCTGATTCAGGCCCTGTCCATCAACTCATGTACAAAACCAACTACTCAATTCAGCCACACAAAAAAACAAGTTATTTGGAAAGCAATTGCAGCGCCTGGACCAATCAGTAGAGGTCCATGGAGTTATTTTTTGTCCAAGCTGCAAGCTCCACAAAAACATTAGCATCAGGCCGCGGGGGTATTTTCGCTCCAATAAGCATGAGATGTTCATTCACCTTTTTTATATTTATTTAATTAAAGCTGAAAAAAATAAATAAATTGGAAACGCAGCGTTTAAGAAGGATAGGGTTAAGAGAAGTTGTGTCTATTCATCTTCATTCTTCACGTGACAACTCAATTCTTTTCTCCTTCTTCTCCGTTTCTATCGAACGGCGTCGCTCACGAAATATTATTCTTCATCATTTTTCTACTTCGACTTTGCTTCACTCCGTCGTGAATAAACCCATTCAGAAACACTCCATATTATACTCATCCATGCTCAGAACCTCTTTGTGAGGTCTTAGTGAAGTGAAAGTTGCTTAGCATGGACTTTGGAAATTTGAAGATTAGGAATGAGACCTTAGGGATTTTCATGTATTTTTTGTAATTTTCTTGTAACTTGGTAACGAATAGCTTGACTTTGCGTAATGAATGATGACCAACTTCTTGTAGCTTGTGAACTTTCAATGAAGCTTTGAATTTATGTTTTGAATTGTAATCTTGACAATTTGAAAATGAATTTGGATGGCGAGAAAATTGGCTTGTGATCGTGTTTAGGGAATGTGTCTCACTTTTGTAATATTATATGAATCACATGGATATATCTTGAAACCTTTGAATAAAACTTTGTATATTTGAATGAAACTTGTCATTTGCATGATCATGAATGAATGTGTAAGAAACTTGAATAAACTTTTGAATCTATGAAATCCCACATGAATCTTCCAATTAAATTCTTCAATAAACCAATTCTTATCTTTAATTCACCCTACTTCAAATCTCAATGAACAAATTCCAATCAATTTAGATCTTTAATGAACCCTAACTCAATTCAATTGAACTAACAATGATGTGATTGCTTTAGCTCCATGCGCCTTACTTTGAATGCTTTAGCTCCACTTTTTTTTATAAGCAATGGAGTATATTGATAAAGAGTACATGGTGTACTCCAAACGTTACAAAATGGTGATTTCTACTGTCACCAAAGCCAGCAAAGACTAAGACCTGCTACATCATGCTAATTACAAAAGTCCAAAGGACTATGAATCCAAGCATAGAAATTACATAACACTTTTTGTTTGTCTTCAATCATCAACCACCACCATGAATACATTTTTATATTGTGTTTGATCTCCTCTAAATCTGCGATTGCATTGTTGAAGATAATGTCGTTACGATGCTTCAAGATGCACCAACCGATAGCCACACATATGCATCCAACTCTTTTCATAGAACCCGTCCTTTTTAAAGCCTCCAGAAACTGCAAGAAATGAATGGAGCAAGGAAGTTTCGGGAATGAATCAAGATCCATCCATACATGGATTTTGTCCCACAATTCTTGCAAAATTGCAGTTAAGGAAGAGGTGATTAATATCCTCAGTTTGCCCGCAACCAAAGACACATAAACTAGTTTCATTATCTTCTAAAATTTCTCTTTTGACAAGTTGAGCTTTTGTAGTCAATCTATCATGGATTAGCCTCCAACCAAACAATTTTACTTTTGAAGGTATTTTGAGCTTCCAAAGGATATTCAGCGCTTCTTTTATCCGTGATTCCACAACCCTCTCGATCTGGTTCATCATCAATCTTTCGTAGCAGGAGGAGACAGTGAAGTGCCATCACCATTGAAAGGTCAAACGAAACTATCAGGGGTGTCTCTTTTAGGCTCGACACCGACCATAATTTTTGATAGTGCCTCAGCTTCCTCTTTAGCTTCTATGTTAGTACTTATATCCATGCTAATAGGATACCAAAGCCACTTATTGTCAACCCAACGACCCATCGAGATAACGCTTCCAGAACCGTCTTCCAGCTAATGAAACGGGGCCGAGAAGCTGGCACACAGAGGTTTGTGCCTGATCCATTTGCTGATCCAGAATAGTACACGGGCTCCGTCTCCAAGTTTGATTGCTAGCGGCTGAGAAAAACTTGCCTCATCTGTATCATCACCAATCTTTATTATGTCTCTCCACCATATAGATTCCAAAGCTTTGTTTCCAATGCGTCTTTTAAAAAGAATCTGATCGTGCAACCTTCCATAACGTTCTTCTAGAATTCCTTTCCATAATGCATGTTCTTCAGTTAAGAATCTCCATAACCATTTTGTGAGTAGAGCTTTATTGAAAACCAACAAGTCTTTCACTCCTAATCCTCCTTCACTTTTATATTTACAAATGGTCTTCCAACTAATCCAATCTACACCTTTCTTTATCTCTGCATTATGCCATAGAAAATTTCTCTGGATTTTGATTATGTCTGCCTTAACTTTGTTGGGTATCCTAAAAAAAGAAAGATAATATACAGGGAGATTTGTGGTGATAGAGTTGATGAGGGTCACCCTACCACCAATGGATAGAAGCCTGCCAATCCAAGGAGAAAGCTTTGCCCTGAGGTTTTCGAGAATAGGGTTCCAAAAGTTCACTCTTCTAGGATTACCGCCCACAACAATTCCAAGGAATTTAAAAGGTACCCTGTCCAATTTACAACACAGGAATTGACTTGCTGCTTGAAGTAGAGAGTTATCAACACCTACACCATAAAAGTTTACTCTTCCACATGTTTACTTGTAGGCCGGCGGAGACCATTTCAAATCCTCGGAGAAATACTTTTATGGCCCATAGGTTGCTCCATGAGCCCTCCCCCACCAGTATGGTGTCATCAGTGAATTATAGTATGTCATGGGTAACTTTACCGTTTATACGTAAACCTTTGAAGTATCCAAATAGTGTTGATTGACGAACCATGCCTACGAGACCCTCGGCCACGATTGAAAATAAGAAAGGGGACAGGGGGTCCCCTTGGTGCAAGCCTCTAGATGCCTTGAACTCTTTAGTGGGACTCCCATTAATCAATATCGAAATATTGCTGTTAAAGACTCCTGTATCCATCCATTTCCTGCCAAACCCTATTTTGTGCAACATGAATGTGAGGAATGACCAATCAACTCAATCAAACGCCTTGGAAAAATCAACCTTGAACATGATACAACTCTATTTCTTCCTTAGTTCCAAATCTAAGATTTTGTTTGTGACTAGAACACCATCAAGAATCTGCCTGCTGGGAATGAACACCGTTTGTGATTTAGATATTAATTTATGCATTACCTTGCCTAACCTTGCTTCCAGAAGTTTTGAGATAATTTTGTAGATGCATCCAATTAAGCATATTGGCCTGTAGTCATTGAAGCCTTGGGGATTTTTCAATTTTTGGAAGGATGACTAAGAAAGCTGTCGTCATAGCTCCATGTTGTCATTGTCTTATATCACAAGCCAAAACAACTTTTCGAACCCTACATAAATCTTAATTGCTTGAGT
Organism: Vicia sativa; assembly: GCA_021764765.1. NCBI lineage: Eukaryota > Viridiplantae > Streptophyta > Magnoliopsida > Fabales > Fabaceae > Vicia > Vicia sativa. Next base: position 214,575,562 of record CM038793.1, read on the forward strand.
GATAAATCTTGATCTTTAACTCCAAAAACTAGTCCACTTCTTGTCTTATTGAAAACTCAATGCACCAAAACCTTAACCAATCGGCAAGCCACAACTAGAAGAAAAGATAACTTGGTTCCTCAAATGAAAATTAAACCTGAAATGTTGAAGGAAGTGTAGTTGTAACGCCCAATTTAAATATTTAGTCATTGTATGTTGATTTTGAATTATTTTGGTATGCTTAAGGGTAGGTAGACATGACTAAGGGTATGTGACAACTTAATTTTAAGTAGATAAATATTGGTGAATGATAGAATATACTATTATTATTAATAAAATATTGTTAGATATATGGTATTGTTACCACTAATAATATTATTATTAATAATATTATAGTTATTAGTATCATTATTATAATTATTCCATTACTATATTATTTAATTAGAATAAATAAAAAGTAACAGAGGAATAATAGAAATGTTTGGGGAGAAAAACTACTGTCACGTAGAAACAGAGAAGAGAATAGAAGAATGAATTAGGCAAAGAAGAATTTCACCATTATTGAAGGCATGGACGAATCTAGATATTATATACTAGTGTGGCTAAACATAAAAGAAATTATGAACAACAATAGAATCATATATATATATATATATATATATATATATATATATATATATATATATATATATATATATATATACATTATTCTTGCTAAAAATCTATATTTAGGATATTAAGGGATCCGGAGGCTCAAGAGAGATTACTTGGCCTCCAAGCTATGAGTCTAGCTTAGCCTACAATCGGAAGCCCTTAGATAAGAGGTATGGTGTCTCCCCCATGTGTGTAGCAAAGAGAGGTAGTGAGCGAGTAAGAGGGAGTTGTCCAATGCCCGTAGACTTAGGACATATATATAGTACAACCATGATTTATGATCATAATGGCTGTAACCGTTGTAATTGTCCATTAATATGGTAACGTCTGTAACCTCCCTTAATGGTTTGTAACGTATGTAACCATGGTCCATTGAGTTATGTAACAAACCTGGCTTAGCACAACCCGGTAGTTGATAAGTGCCAAAATGTAGTTGTAAGTGTTTTGTGTTGGATGCAATTTTTGGTAAAACCAAGTTGGTGTGCCAATGTCTTGACTGATGTCATGACATTCTGATATGAAGACAATTCTGCAGGAGGAGTGTGTTTTCAGAAGCAGCTCAGTATATTTTCATAACAAATGTTATGCTTTTTTCAGAAGAACAGTTTCTGTAAGAGAAGTATACATGTTGTGTGATGTCACATCCAATGTTAAGACATTCTGAATAAGTGGAATATGCAGTTTTAATTTCCTGAGAGTTTTCAGGAAAGTAAGTTTATTATGGGCTGGACCGTTTCAGGAGGAAATCGTGCTTAAGCTCCTTTGTACGTTGAAATTAGGTTAACATTGGTTAACCCTAATTACTATTTTGCAATCCCAAGACCATGTCCACAGGTTAACATTGGTTAACCCTAATTATTGTTTTGCAAAGCCCAAGACCAAGTCCACTTGTGCATCTTTATAAACTCACTAAATCTTAATGTTATGCTGTGCGTTTTTGAAGAGAAAATAGAAGAAGAAAGCAACGAACATAATTGTTTGATCGTGAGTTCAAGGCTTTTGTCTTTGTTTTAGTTTTACTTATGAGCCAAGCAATTATCACGATGATAAATGTATTGGAGTAGGATTTTCTGTAAGTGTAGTTTTGTCACTCAAAGCTTTGAAGCACGAGTGCTATGTCTCTTGATTAAAAGCTTTGAAGCATGATCAAGTATTTGTGTTGAAGAATGTCTTCATAATTCTTTTAAGTATTGGTTTGTAATCACTATTGTGATTAAGGGGGAGTGAGTAGGTTCTCAGGTCTAAGTGGTTCCCTGGCTTGGTAGCCCCCGGATGTAGGTGTAGTTACACACCAAACTGGGTTAACAATTGATTGTCTCCTTTACTGTTTTTACTTTATTATTAATATTGCTAAAAAGTTTGTCAGATACCAGTGTCATAACATTCTATTTGACATCAAGTAATTGTTGCCAGAATTTCAATTGGCATTAGAGCAGACACACTGCCTGTTTATCTGGGTGAGATCTAGGGACATTATTTTCTGGCACTATGGACAAGGAAGGAGGATTTGGGAGCAGACCATCCATTATGGATGGATCAAACTGTGACTATTGGAAACCTCGTATGGTTGCCTTCTTGAAGTCACTGGATAATAAAACTTGGAGATCTGCTAACAAAGGATGGAACCATCCTATCAAGATTGAGAAAGATGGAACTACTAGTCAGAAACCTGAGGAAGAATGGAGCAAAGAAGAAGAAGAGTTGGCCTTGGGAAACTCTAAGGCATTGAATGCTTTGTTCAATGGAATTGATAGAAACATATTCAGACTAGTGCATCAGTGTGAACTGGCCAAAGATGTTTGGGACACTCTCAAGACCACTCATGAGGGTACGTCCAAGGTAAAAATGTCAAGACATCAGATGCTCACTACCAAATTTGAGAATCTGAGGATGAAGGAAGATGAGACCATTCATGAGTTTCACATGAACATTCTTGAGATTGCCAATACCTCAGGAGCCTTGGGAGAAAAAATGTCTGAAGAAAAACTTGTAAGAAAGATTCTCAGATATTTGCCAAAAAGGTTTGCGATGAAGGTGACTGCCATAAAAGAAGCTCAGGACATCTGCAACTTGAAGGTAGATGAAGTCATTGGTTCCCTCCAAACATTTGAGATGGGAATTAGTGACAATGCTAAAAAGAAGAACAAAAGCATAGCATTTGTATCCAATACTGAAGAGGAAACTAAAGAAAGTGATGAAGAGAATCTATCAGAAGCTATATCTATGCTTGGAAGACAGTTCAACAGAATCATAAAGAGAATGGACCAGAAGCCAAAATCGAATGTCAAGAACACCTCCCTTGACACCAGCAGGACTTATGATTCAAACAGAAGAGCAAAATCTGAAGAAAAAGGCAACCAAAGTAAAGGGATCCAATGTCATGGATGTGAAGGCTATGGACACATTAGAGCTGAATGTCCTACCTATCTAAAGAAACAAAATAAAGGAATGTCTGTTACCTGGTCTGATGGTGACTCAGAGAGTGACTTTGAAGAGGAATCAACTAAATTAGTTACTACACTCACTGGCGTATATAATTCTTACAATGAGTCAAGTGATGAGGAGCTGACTTTTGAAGAACTTGCAAACTCATACAAGAAGTTGTGTATCAGGAGTGTTGAAGTCTGGCAACAAGGGGAGAAGTAGAAGAAACTCATAGTGAAGTTGGAAGCTGAGAAAAAGGACCACATTGGCAACTATAACTCACCTCAAAGGTGAAGTCCTCGTGCTAAACTCCAAACTTGATCAGATGACAAAGTCTGTCAGAATGTTAACCAACGGAACTGACAAATTGGAAGAAATCCTTCAAACTGGACAAAATGCAGGAAATATGTCTGGAATAGGCTTTGTTGCTGCAAAGGAATCCATTTTTGACATCAATCAACCCAGACCTGAAAGACAGATGTCACAACATAGGACTCAACATCAAGGAAAAAGAAACATGAATCACTCAAAGAGGAAATTCCAAAGATGGAGATGTCATTACTGTGATAGGTTTAGTCACATAAAACCATTCTTCTTCAGACTATATGGATACCCTGATCAGACTCCACATGTCAAATCTAAAATTAATGGGCCAACCAAGAATCAACAATGGATGAAAAAAACTGAAGCCTTAATAGCTCACACTTCTCTTAGAGTTTCAGCCCAAGAAGATTGGTACTTTGACAGTGGATGTTCTAAACACATGACGGGAATCAAGAATATGTTGAGTGACATCAAACCACACACTACTAGCTATGTAACTTTTGGAGATGGAGCAAGAGGTGAAATCAAAGGTGTTGGAAAACTAGACTGTCCTGGAGTTCCAAACCTGGATGGTGTGTTGCTGGTAAATGGACTAACTATAAATCTCATCAGTATTAGTCAACTATGTGATCGAGGATTCAAGGTCAACTTCACAAAGTCTGAATGCCTAGTTACAAATGAAGAAAAGGAAGTTGTCATGAGAGGAGTCAGGTCAAAAGATAACTGCTACTTATGGGAGTCTAAGAACACTAACTACTCCTCTGTATGCTCTATAGCCAAAGAAGAAAAGGAAGTGAAACTGTGGCATCAAAAACTTGGTCATTTGCACCTTAGAGGAATGGAAAAGATCATCTCCATGGAGGCTGTCAGAGGGATTCCAAAGCTTCAAATTGATGAAGAAAGAGTCTGTGGTGAATGTCAGATTGGCAAACAAACTAGGATGTCACATCCAAAGACTAGACATCTAACCACTTCCAAGGTTCTGGAACTTCTACTCATGGATTTGATGGGTCCTATGCAGGTAGAAAGCCTTGGTGGGAAGAGATATGCCTATGTTGTTGTGGATGACTTTTCCATATATACCTGGATAAACTTCATTAGAGAAAAATCTGATGTGTTTGATGTCTTTAAAGAATTGTGCAAAAGACTTCAAAGAGAAAAGGAAAGTGGTATTGTCAGGATCAGAAGTGACCATGGAAAGGAGTTTGAAAACAATAAGTTTGATGAGTTATGCTCTTCAAAAGGAATCAATCATGAATTTTCCTCACCTATAAATCCTCGGCAAAATAGAGTTGTGGAAAGGAAAAACAGAACCATACAAGAATCTGCCAGGGCCATGATACATGCCAAGAAACTCCCCATTTACTTTTGGGCTGAAGCTATGAATACATCATGCTATGTTCATAATAGAGTCACCTTGAGAAAGGGAACCTCCTCTACCTTGTAGGAAATATGGAAAGGGAGAAAACCTACTGTGAAGTACTTTTATGTCTTTGGAAGCAAGTGTTACATCCTGACAGATCGTGAGCAAAGAAGAAAAATGGATCCTAAAAGTGATGAAGGAATATTTCTGGGGTACTCTACAACAGCAGAGCGTATAGGGTGTTCAGTTATAGAACCAAAGTTATGATGGAATCCATCAATGTCATTGTTGATGATCATCATGAGGAAGCCAATGTCACATATGATGTTGAAACATTCTTTGAGACTCCCAATGAAGCGTCTACAAAAATTGATGACTCAAATCCTACCTCCTCAGAGTCTGAATCAAAATCATCCAACAAAGAACCTTCCATCAGAATTCAGAAAGATCATCCTAAAGAACTTATCATAGGAGATCCCAACAGTGGAGTTGTTACAAGATATAGAGAAATCCTCTCAAACTCTTGCTTCGTATCCAAGATTGAACCAAAGAATGTTAAGGCAGCCTTGATTGATGAGTATTGGATTAATGCCATGTAAGATGAATTGAATCAGTTGAAACGACATGAAGTGTGGGAGATGGTTCCTAGACCTGAGGGAACAAATATCATTGGAACTAAGTGGATATAGAAAAACAAATCTGATGTTGAGGGAGTTGTCACTAGAAATAAAGCAAGGTTAGTTGCTCAAGGCTACACTCAAGTTGAAGGGGTTGATTTTGATGAAACCTTTGCTCCTGTTGCTAGCCTGGAGTCAATAAGACTACTCTTAGGAGTTGTCTGTCTTCTAAAGTTTAAATTGTTTCAAATGGATATGAAAGGTGCCTTTTTAAATGGATACTTGAATGAGGAAGTGTATGTGGAACAACCTAAGGGGTTTGTGGATCCAAACCTTCCTGATCATGTGTACAAGTTAAGAAAAGCTCTATATGGTTTGAAACAAGCTCCTAGAGCTTGGTATGAAAGATTGACCAAATTCCTCACTGACAAAGGATACAGGAAAGGAGGAACAGAGAAAACTTTATTTGTGAAGGATGAAGGAGGAAAAATCATGGTTGCACAAATTTATGTGGATGATATAGTGTTTGGTGGAATGTCAGACAGAATGGTTAAACACTTTGCTGATCAAATGCAGTCTGAATTTGAAATGAGTCTCATGGGAGAATTGACTTATTTTCTTGGGCTACAAGTCACACAGATGGAAGACTCTACTTTCCTCTCTCAAAGCAAGTATGCCAAGAACATAGTCAAAAAATTTGGGATGGAAAATGCCAGTCACAAAAGAACTCCCGCTCCAACTCATTTAAAGCTATCCAAAGATATAGGTGGTACCAATTTTGATCAAAGCTTGTACAGGAGCATGATAGGAAGTCTGCTATTCCTAATAGCCAGCAGACCTGATATAGCATTTGCAGTTGGAGTATGTGCTTGGTATCAGGCTGAACCCAAAGTCAGTCACATAAATCAAGTAAAAAGAATTCTGAAGTATGTGAATGGAACTTGCAACTATGGTATGTTGTATTATCATGGATGTGACCCTATCCTACCTGGTTATTGTGATGCTGATTGGGCTGGAAGCGCTGATGATAGAAAAGTACCTCTGGAGGATGTTTCTTCTTAGGAAACAATCTCATTTCCTGGTTTAGCAAGAAGCAAAATTATGTTTCTCTATCCACTGCTGAAGTTGAGTACATAGCAGCTGGTAGCAGTTGCTCTCAACTTGTTTGGATGAAATAGATGTTAACTGAATACAATGTCACACAGAATGTCATGACATTATATTGTGACAACCTAAGTGCTATCAATATATCCAAGAACCCCATACAACACAGCAGGACCAAGCACATTGATATTAGACATCACTTCATAAGAGACCTTGTGGAAGATAAAGTGATTACGTTGGAGCATGTTGCCACTGATCTACAACTGGCTGACATTTTTACAAAGGATATAGATGCAAATCAGTTTGAGAACTTAAGGGGTAAGTTGGGAATTTTCCTGTATGAGGAATTATAGCAATTAATTTTTCATGGGAGATTTAATGAAAAATTCATTTATTTGAAGTTATTTTTGATTGGGGAAATAGTTAATCTCCCTCTTCGCTTCTAGACATATCAGAAGAGGAATAGTCTCCCTAACATACCCTACCTCACTGTCTATTTTTTTATCTTCCACTCTCTCCAAAGAAAGTATACTCCTCACCTGCTCATCAACTTTCTGATCATCAAGATGTCTTAACATCCACGTTCAATGTCTCTCCAGAAGACAACTCCACCCTCACCAACTGATTTTGTTTCTAGGGCAAACATGGTGAATTCCAACGATGTACTGAAGGTTGCACCTTTAAGGGTGATTGCTGCTGATCCTTCAAAAGTGAAGAAGCTAAGAACATCACATGCAAAAAGATCACATGACGCCCCTACTGGTAATTTTTCACAAACTTCCTCTTCCATTCCCACTGAAATAGCAAATAGGGAAGGTTCGGCTTATGTTCATCAGGCAATCTCAAGAATCGTGACTAGAATCTTGAGTGAAAATCATGATGTTCCTGGAGTGTTTGTGCCCTTGAACCAAGAGTTTGTTAACCCTAATGTAGAGGATGATCACAATGTTACACAAGAGGTTGAAACAATGGATGATAATGTTGAACACTCTGTTGACAAGAATGATGATACACAGACTGATATTGGTGAAAAGACTGGTCACCAATCTACTGCTAATACAATCATTGTTAATGTTGATGAAGAATACTCTGACAATGATCTTATTGCTATTGTAAACCCAAGCATTGCCAAGAGGTTGATGACAAGAAAAGGGAAGAAAGGAGCAGATCAAAGTCCCTCCAAAGGGAAGGCTGATGCTGCACCTTATGAGAAATTTGTTACTAGCCCTTCAAAAGGAAAGGCTAGTGTTGAATCCTCAAAGAGAGATGTTGTTAGTCCCCCAAAATCTTTAGCAAAGTGGTCTCCAAAAAGAGAAAAGCCACTCCACCTTCTGACTCTGATGATGAAACTTCTGATTTTGATGTTGAGAGTGATGTCCCTGACATTCCTCTCAGGAAGAAGCCCACCACTAGAAAGCTTGCTACTAAGGTACCTGATGTTCCTATAGACAATATCTCTTTTCATTATCCTTCAAGTGCCATTAGGTGGAAGTATGTCTTCCTAAAGAGAATAGCTTTGTTCCAACACAAAACCAAAACGATAGCCCTTTGTTCCAAAACCAAAGCACGTAACAGAAGCAATAAGCCAACAAATAACAAACCAGAACCTAAAAACCCTAAGTTTCTCATCATTTTCCTAACCCTAACCCTTCATAAATTGAAAGAAGGCAAGAGACAGCATTCAGGAAAGGTATTACCCGATCTCCTTCGGAGGAGGAGGGTTGCGATTTGGGTCGCCGTCCTTCTTCCTCTTCCGTTTCCCTCATCATCCATGCACGGTTCCGATTCCCCCTTTTTCCAGTTAGGCAACCTGAGAAAACCACGAAAAACAACGTGAAATCGAGAATATCAGAGAAAGCCATGAGTGAACAGGATCGAGAGAGAGATGAGGTTTCTGTCAGAGAGCGATTGAGAGAGAGAGAGATGAGGGTTTCCGACAAAACGATCGAGAGAGATGGGTTTCCATCAGGAAACGTTCGAGAGAGAAAAGAATGAGTTTTTCTGGGTAAGAAATTGTGAGAAAGATGAGAGTTTCTGGGTTTTGAGAAGCGAGAGAGGAGTTTCACGCGTGAGGGTTGTGAGAGGAAGCAAATGAGCTTTCTTCCTTTTTTCTCTTTTTGGTTTAAGTTGTTAAATTTTTGTTTTATTTTAATAAGTTTTTTTAATTTGTATTATTTAGTTTGGGTGTGTCACCACCTTAGTTTATTTTCTTATTTTCTTTTTTAAGTTAGATATTTTTTTGTTCTTTTAATTGTTTTGGTAAATATTACACCATCTCGGCCATTGGGGTATTTTTGGAGAAGAAAGATCCGACGCACCAGATTTCCAGCACATGATGAACTTTTATGGACCAATCAACAAGATCAGATGGATTCCTTTTCGCACTCCCAGAATCACTGCATACAGGCTAACTCTAAACTTTTGTCTTTTCAATTAATTTATTTTTATGTAAATGTTAATTCCAGTGCGATGTACTAAATAATAATTAGCTCTGATAGTTTTTATTTGATGACTTATCGATTAAACTATTAGTCGATTTTTCATCAAACAAAAAAAATCATTTCTAATTATTATTTAAATTTCCGATTGTATTGCATGATAATTGTCTGTTTATTCGCTCATTCGGTATTTATTAACCATTGTACACTTCGCACACAACAAACATTAAAATTAATCCGACTTTCCTTTGATTGGCTCATAAGCCGATTTCTTAAAGGGTCTCATAGTTGGGGATGGGCATGGCCATCCTCACGAGGTTAATTAAAGCCCTTGTTGCTTTAGTTAATCATAACCCGAAAATAACATTGGTCTATATACCAATTTTCCATGCACCAGGGTCTCATGGTTGGGGATAGGAGCACCTATCCTCACGAGCTTAATCAAGTCCACATACTTGGTTAATCATAACCCGAATAGTTCCTTCTCCTTCGGTCCATTACCATCTAAAACACTTTCAATAAAACTCGATCCAACGTCGAGTCTTCTTCTCAAACCTCGATCCAACGTCGAGTTGTTTTCAAAATGTTTTTCATAATAAATTTAGATGGGGTTTGTTTAAATCGTTAGATGTTAGCCTAATGGTTTAAACAAATTTGAAGTTTTTTAGCTTGTTAGGTGATAGCCTAATAAGTTAAAAAACTTCTACTCATGTTTTAATAAAAAAAACTTAGTGTTGTGACATTCGATTAAATTGTTGGATGATAGCCCGACAATTTAATTGAATTTAAAGTATTTGGGTCGTTAGATGATAGCCTAATGATTTAAATATTTTTATTCGCACACTTAATAAGTGTGAACTTTGTTTCACTTCATTTGTCTTCATAATAAATATTTTGGATGAGAGATGATTGGTTGAACTTGCTCGCCAATTTCGAATACTTGAATCGTTAGATGATAGCCTAATGTTTCAATATTTGTCATCCACAACTTAAAATCAACTCAACTCACTCAAATTCTTTTATCGCTCATACGCGATCATCCAAACTCTTTTCTTATAAAAAGTGTGCAATAGCTATTCCAAATACGAATGAGGACTTAAGCTTTTCAAACAAACAAAACAAGTCCAAGTTTAAGCATTTAAAATGTCTAATGCACGATTTTTCTTATAAAATCAATACAACAAACTTAAAACCTTTTTGAGAGGAACTACAGAGTTTTGACTTTCCCATTGCACAAGGGAATACGTAGGCACACGGTTCCGAAACCGTGCCAAACTCAAAATAATAAATAAACCTCGTTTCTTTTATTTTTCGATTTTATTCATAACTTAGCAATAAACACACACACAAACACTTAGAACTAAATGGGTCCCATCGAGTACGATGGATGTAAGGGGTACTAATACCTTCCCCTTACATAACCGACTCCCGATTCCATGTTTTTGGTCACGTAGACCGCCTTATCCGCATCTGTGGGGTTTTATCTATATTTTCCCGTTCCTTTAAGAACAAATAAAATTAGGTGGCGATTTCACTAGTTTTTGAAATTTAAATGATTTTTGAAAATCGAGTTGCTTCAGTTGGCGACTTCACTGGGGACGATTTTTAAAACTCTTTTTGACTAAGCGAGTCAACCCTAGTTTAGTTCTTCGCATGTTTGTGTGTTTGTTTATTGCTTTCCTTTTAATGTTATTTATTGTTCATTGCCTTTCATTTCTCTATGCTTTATATATTATCCTGTTGATGTATATTATTGTGGGGAGCTTATTGGTTATGATACATAGATAAGCCCAATACACAGGCTTCTAGGTAACATTTAGGTTAGAGGGGTTGCGTAGCCTAGGTCCCCCTGACTCCATTGTCTTGTGGATCGAAGCGAAGACTCCGGCTTAGAGTTGGTTGTTTTAAGGAAGTTTTTGCCCCGCACGATAGTGCAGGACATCAATTTCTAGACAAATGGCCTATAACTCTAAGTTTTCTTTAAGATATCCAAACCGATTTTCAAAAAATCATTTAAATTTCGAAAACTAGTGAAATCGCCACCTAATTTTATTTGTTCTAAAAAGAACGGGAAAATATAGATAAAACCCCATAGATGCGGATAAGGCGGTCTACGACCAAAAACATGGAATCGGGAGTCGGTTATGTAAGGGGAAGGTATTAGCACCCCTTACATCCATCGTACTCGATGGGACCCATTTAGTTCTAAGCGTTTGTGTGTGTGTTTATTGCTAAGTTATGAATAAAGGAGAAAAATAAAAGAAACGAGGTTTATTTATTATTATTTTGAGTTTGACACGGTTTCGGAACCGTGTGCCTACGTATTCCCTTGTGCAATGGGAAAGTCAAAACTCCGTAGTTCCTCTCGAAAGGTTTTAAGTTGGTTATGTTGATTTTATAAGAAAAATCGTGCATTAGATATTTCAAATGCTTGAATTTGGACTTGTTTAGTTTGTTTGAAAAGCTTAAGTCCTCGTTCGTATTTGAAATGGCTATTGTACACTCTTTGTCAGAAAAGAGTTTGATGATCGCATATGAGCGAAAAAGGGATTTGAGTGAGTTAGATTGATTTTAAGCGGGTGAAAAGTACCGAACAATAGGACTAGCATCCTACGATTCAAATACTAGAAACAAGAGGAGCTCAATGCTCAACGAGTCGTCTATCATCCCAAAAGTTTTCTTATGAAAGAGTGAAGTGAAACAAAGTTCACGTTATTAAGAGCCTTTAAACAATTGGACTAGCATCCAACGATTTAAAGACTAGGAGTTCATTTTGCACAAGTATTTAAACAATTGGTCTAGCAACCAACAATTTAAATACTTGGGTTTTTATTGTGAAAGAGTTTTGAAAATGCACTCGACATTGGATCGAGGTTTGTTAGTTAATTATGAAAGTGTTTTAAAATTTGATATGCGAGGGAATGCGAAATGGAGGAGAAACAATAGGACTAGCATCCTACGATTTTTGGTTTTGTGTAAGTGTCGACTTATGGGTGAAAAGTACCGAACAATAGGACACGTTTTTTTTAAGAGCCTTTAAACAATTGGACTAGCATCCAACGGTTTAAAGACTAAGAGTTTATTCGCACAAGTATTTAAACGATTGGTCTAGCAACCAACGATTTAAATACTTGGGTTTTTTCGCACAAGTATTTAAACAATTGGTCTAGCAACCAATGATTTAAATACTTGGGTTTTTTTATTGTGAAGAATAAATTTATGAAATTAATTCTAAGAAATGCAACCACTATATTACAGTATAATTTGAATTTATTTACCGATGAATAGATAAAGCATAAAAATAATATGTATATAGTATATATAATACTACATATAAAAATAAAAGTATAATGTATAATTAAATTTACAGTATAAAAATGAAATACTAAGCGTTTTAAACACATTTCTAAATATTAAACAGTAATATAAATAACAGTGTATATAAGAAAAAGTGTATAGATGCGACAATATAGAAATGTATTCTTGGACAATTCTTGTATATCTTCACAAATAGAAAAAAAAGCATTAGTAGCATGAGTGTAAAATAAAAATAAATGAAATGTAAGAAATTTGCAACAAATTGGAATATGATCAGTAATAGAATTGGATGAAGTTAGTATAATATACATGAACGGAAGAACTAAACAAACGGTAATTCAAGCATTTCGATTTACAAACGAACAAAAACCAAAGAGGTTCAAGCTATACTTCAATTTGAGTTCGAAACAAAAGAAATCGATTATGAAGTAAGTTACAAACAATGAAATTAAAAACCGGGCAGCAGTTATGCACACGAAATAAAGCTTGAATTCGAATTCATGGATTAAAGCCAATTCGGGCAGCCACAATTCAATCGATTATTTAAGATGAAATGAAAAGACATGTTGTCCCATGAGCTTCTCGGTTAGATTTACACGCGAGTAATGCGGTATTATTATCATTAAACCGTCATCGAAACTAAACAAATACATCTTTACCACTTCAATTGAAATAAAAATGACAATAACACAAAATGCGGTGTTCCAAAATGCTTCTCGGTTAGACTTACACGCGAGTAGCGCGGTATTATCATTAAACCGTCATTGAAAACTATTCTTGAATATTATTCAAACAAAAACTACAATCAAAATTAAAATGAAAACAAAAGGATATTCTGATGGTTTCTCGGTTAGTTTCTACGCGAATAAACGCGGAAACTAAATCACCTTCATCGAAACTAAACACATATATACAGAATTGACACGGTTTGCACTTTAATTGAGAATAGCGGTAAAAACAATGTTACAACAAACATTCTCATTCGAAATCGCTTCAAAGAAAATAACAACAAAGTTGCCCCATAGTTCCTTGGTTAAATTCACACGCGATTAAACACGGCCAATTACAAAACCTTCATCGAAACTTTAAAAATACAGTTTTACTCACAAACTTCAATCGAAATTAAAAATGAGAAAAAAATACACTATCTTAATGGTTTCTCGGCTAAATCGTACGCGGATAAACACGACATCGATATCAAGCCATCATCGAAACAAAAGTAGGATTCTCTTATCAAATCCAATCAAAATTAAAAAGAAATAAGCATAACATAATACACGGTATCTCAATGTTTCTCGACTAGATGTACACGCGAATTAACACAGCATCATCATTTAGCCTTCATCGAAACCACAGTGTGATTCTTATCACCAATTCAAAAGAAACAAAATAACATGGCTGCCCATGATAGTTTCTCGGCCATATCTTTCACGAATAACGCGATATAGATGTCGAACCATCATCGAAACTAAGCATAGATACCATTCAATCATAAACTTCAATCGGAATTAAAATGAGAAAAATACAATGTCTTAATGGTTTCTCGGCTAAATCGTACGCGGATAAACGCGACATCGATTATCAAGCCATCATCGAAACTGATATGGGATCCTCTTATCAAATCCAATCGAAATTAAAAGAAATGAGAATGACATAATATACGGTGTTTCAATAGTTTCTCGGTTAGATTTACACGTAAATAACACGGTCAATCATAAAACCTTTATCGAAACTAAACGGACATCAATCCATTACAAAACCCGAAATCTTAAATTTAGCACAGGTTTGAAATCAAAGTTCAAACAAAAATTGGACATCATTACATTATTAACAAACCTACATCATCAGAATGGCTCCAGATTTATACATGTATCAGAATGTCACACTAACAATATTAACCGTATGATTTTCAGCAATACTTTATACACAAACAGTATTTTCCAAATCACAAATTTCAATCACTTTTATCATAGATAACAGTAATACTAGCAACATTTTTCTTAATCAATACTGAAACAAAAAAATGAGTAGAGGATGATGAGAATGTTTACCGAAAGTGTCGAAGTTGATTTGAAGTTGGACAAAGAGCTGATGAAAGTCGATGTTGAGTTGCTGTTCACAGTGAGACAGAGGGAAGTTTCTGAGAGAGGCGTAAGGATGGCTGCAAGAATGAGTGTGAGCAGCGACAGTTACAGGATGGGGTTGGTATTTGGTTTCTGTGAGAGGAACAGAGCAGAAACGGGAACGGCTAGCGGCTGGTGGTGAGAGTTTGTTTCCAGAGAAGGGAATAAGCGGGTTTCGGAGTGATAAAGGAAGGGTATGAGTGAGGAAACAGTTTTGACAGGAACAGGGAGTGGTGAGAGGCTGTTTGAGATAAAAGGGGGTTTGGAGAGTTACAGATGGGTGAGGGTGAGGTAACTGTGAGGAAGACGATGGAAGGCTGTGGTGTTTCTGTGACAGGCGAGTTGAACACGGTGGTGAGTTTATGAAGAAGATGAGGGTTACAGTGGAGATGAAGTAAGGGATGCAGCTGGTGTATGGTATTACTATGAGAAGAGTGGTGGGAGTTAGTGAAGGGGAAAGGCGGCAGATGGAAGCTGTGAGCAGCGTGAGGGTGGTTGACGGCGAACAGAAGGGGGTTACAGGGTGTTGGTTGTTTGGAAGAAACAGTGGGTCACGAAGGGAGCGTGGGTTTTAAGGTAGAAAATGGAACTGGGTTGCTATTTGGATGAATAAGGTGATGGAAACGTTGAAAGGTGATTTACGGCGGCAGTGAGAAGGAATAGGTGAGGAAACAAAGGGGTTAGAAAGTGAAGAAGCTGGTGGTTAGGTTATTGGAGGGTATGGCGATGGATGAGGTTAACAACGAGAGTTTCAGAAGGAGGAAGAAGGGAGATGGTCATGGCTGAAGATGGCTAAAACATGAGGGATGAAGGCAGAAGTTTGAAGCTTATGTTATGGTGAGGAGCGGTTAAGGGTGACGAGAAGTAGGGCTAGAGCGAAAGCAGCAGCAGCCATGGATGGTGTTTTTAGGTAATCTGTAAGGATAGGTGAGATATGTGATGGGTTGAGAAAGAGGAGTGTGGCTGCGTGATGTTGTTGTTCTGGTTGGAAGAAGATGGAAGGAGTTTGTATTTTGTTTTTTCTGTTTCCGTTTTTAATTTTTTCTGCTTTATGGTTTTTTGTAGTTTATAGTTTTCCCTCCGCCTCCGTTCCAATTTTTTTCTTTGTGAACAGTAACATAACACATATATATACCCAAAAAATTAGGGTTTTCCATTTTTTATAAATACCAAAAATACCCTTTTGATAAAATGGGCCACAAAGCCCAAAAGATAAAAAATATTGAATCCAAAAACATTTTTGTTTTGATTTTTGAAGACAAAAATTGGACACCTAAAATTGTGAAAAATGGTAAAAGTTCGGACAATAAATTATCCGAAAAATAAAATGATTACGTTAAAATAAAATACAGGTATCAAAGATTGAAGAAAATTATTAAAATCGAAATAAAAATGATAATAAAGAATACCCGACTTTAAAACATTTAAAGTTAAAAACAAAACTTCGAAATGTACCGAAAGATTAGGGAAAACACATTCTTATGATTTACGCGATACGTAAATTTATAAAATAGTGAGTGAAAGATGAAAACTTAAAATATTTTCCCCGCTGATTTTTTGCACAGTATCGAATTGCTTTTAACAGTCTGTTTATAAAATCGAAATATCGATATCATCGACATATAAATAATTTAAAATCAACGCAATAAACAGGCGGAGAGGTAAAAATGCATGAAGTAAGATAACAGATATTTTAACTAAAAATGATGTGAATATCGATTTAGACTGACTTTTGATCAGTTTAAATACGACGAAATGATGAAAATGCAATGAGTGAATGACTGTTTTTTTATATATAAACAGAATGCAAGTAGAAAAATAGCAGGGTAAAATTTGGGGTGCGACAAAAGGATTTTGAGTATCCCTTTAAGAGCCATTTCTTGGAGTATACTTTTGGAAATATTATCTCCACGTAGGCCGCTCGCGTGATGATAATATTTGTCAAAAGGGGATCTGAGACCGAGAAACATTTAGCAAAAAAACATTAGAACCATCCAGTATGGGATTTTGTTGGGTAGACGTCGAAACCATGGCCGATCGTCCTTTTAAACCTTTATCTGTTTAACTTTACATATGATTTCACGCATAACATCAACATGTATCGCATCACATTGCATTCTTACATGGATTACCAGCATATTGCATTCTCACATGCATTACCATCATGTTGCATTCTTACATGTATTACCATTACATTACATTT
Organism: Vicia sativa; assembly: GCA_021764765.1. Taxonomy (NCBI): domain Eukaryota; kingdom Viridiplantae; phylum Streptophyta; class Magnoliopsida; order Fabales; family Fabaceae; genus Vicia; species Vicia sativa. The sequence goes on from CM038793.1 coordinate 214,592,109, forward strand.
GTATTCCTTCATGCATTATCTCACATTTCATTTTCACCAGAAAAAACTCATTTCATCTCTTCTGTCCCGAAACATCAGACTGATTACTCGACACGCGTTCAGAACTTGAAGGATGTCTCAGAAGGCTATAGACGAGCTTCAACGGGGTCAGGAACTATTGAAGGCAGAAGTTAATCATTTGAAAAGTCAGATGAGCCTGGTCATGGATCTCTTGCAAGTTGTGTTGAAAAGAGAATGCAACACTACACCAATTTCCGCAAACTTGGTTACCGCTCTACCATCTGGTGTGCCTATGAGTCAAGGACATCCGCACGTAGCGAACTCTCCAGGTCAAAATCATCCTACTGAGCATCATCCTCGGCCTTTACCTTCGAAGATTCCTCGACAACAACAATTGCTTACTCCCCGATCGAAGAAGAGGGAACCAAATCAGTATATTAATCCGCATTATCGCCGATATGCTCAATAGGATATTCAGCCAATCCCGATATCATATTCTCGACTATTGCCTTACTTGATTCAGAGTGATGTCGTGATACCAAGGGAATTGAAGCCAGTACCAGGGGTTGCTAAAGCTTGGGTTGATGAGAGAGCTAAATGTGCTTTTCATGCTGACTCTGCAGGACATGAAACTGAGATTTGTTTCGCCTTCAAATGCAAGGTCCATGAGCTAATTGATGACAAGATTTTGTCTTTCAAACAGAATGATTCGAGTTTAGACATTTTGGTTTCAAATTCTAATGATAGCAACCTCGAGGGATTTCCAAAACTCATTGGGACAATTGCTTACTAGGGAGGAGTTGAGACGTTGCAGAATAGTGTCAGCAATGAAGTGGATCAAATGATCACTTCAGAAAAGGTGGTAACCTTCAGCAAAGATATCTCAAGTTCTAGCAAGGGGAAGTCAGTTGCAACACCAACTCATTATCCTCCATTACCATCTTTCAAGTCTTTGCATTAACAACTTTTGTCTGATCTTCCTCAACTTCAGATTCGAAACTCTCAAAATCAAACCGCACCTCGGAATAATCTGGAAAGAAGGGAGGTTCCTCTTGATTCAATTCCAGTGACCTACAGTCAACTTCTGTCGTATCTGGTTCAAAGTTCATTGGTGGTTCCTAAATTTCTTAACCCACCAAAGTTATTCCCGTTTGGTTATGATCATAACGCACGATGTGGATACCATGATGGAACAGTAGGCCACTCAACAGAGGACTGCGATGCCTACAAAGCCAAAGTTCAACAATTGATTGACCAGAAATACTTGACTATTCAAGGCGGGATTATGTTTGTGAATGGCAATCCTATACTTAAGTGAGCACCAAGACTACTAAAATTCATCCGAATCAACAAGTCAAGACAGAGCTCAAGTCTCCTCAACAACGACAGTCTTTTATTTCTTTACTCCATTTTCATGTGTATCTTGTTTAATTGTTTAAACTTTGTTTGCATGTAGAAACTTGTTTGTTTTAATCTTAATGCAACGAGTATGTTTGTCTTGAATTAATCCATTCGTTTTCACTCAATCCATTCGTTATCACTCTTTAATTGATTTGCGAGCATTTTGATACCATCGTTACTGAATCTTTCGCCTAGGCAAATATTGGAGGGAGGATGACGATAATTGAAAAAATGCTAGGTCTCTGAACTTATGCTCTTGAGTAGAACCCTGCTAACGATGTACAAGCCTTATTTCAAATTCCCAATCACCAGAGTTATAAGGGAGATAGACCCTCGTTAACCCCTTTGAGCCTTGAAGTAGGAGTCTCTTTTCAGTTCAAAAAACCCCTCATCATTTTTAACCTGTGGGCGGGTAGTGCTCAGTTAATCTGATCGAACATTCAAAACTCATCAAGAGAGTATGCATCAAAGGATACAACAATGGCTATCCTTCAAGAAGATGTGAATGAAGAATAACATGCTAGTACTGACAACAGTTCAAACTGAAGAAGATGATGAAGACAGTGACACCTCAGGAGATGATTCTACTTGAAGAGAGTTGTTGGTGTTTTGTTTCTGGTGCAGGTTGTTGGTTACTGCTTGGTGTCTGCAGCTTGTTGATTTTTTTTTGTTTAACTGATGTTTCTTTTGTGGTTCTGACCCTGTATTCTGGCCTGTAACTAATGATGTGCTTTTGTTCTTGATGTACTGGGAACTTGTATCTTTGGACCTTTGTGGCTAAAAAGGGGGAGAATTAATTAGGATTGTTTTGGGTTATTTCTCTGGGTTTAGTTTGGTAGTTTTATTTTTATTACTCTGATTTCTGCTGCTCTAGTTGCTCTCTGATAGTTTAGATGGTTTTAGCCAAATATTTTCCAAAGGGGGAGTTTATAAGTGTTTTGTGTTGGCTGCAATTTTTGGTAAAACCAAGTTGGTGTGCCAATGTCTTGAATGATTTCATGACATTCTGATATAAAGACAATTTTGCAGGAGGAGTGTGTTTTCAGAAGCAACTTAATATATTTTCATAACAAATGTTATGCTTTTTTCAGAAGAACAGGTTCTGCAAGAGAAGTATACATGTTGTGTGATGTCACATCCAATTTTAAGACATTCTGAATAAGTGGAATATGCAGTTTTAATTTCCTGAGAGTTTTCAGGAAAGTAAGTTTATTATGGGCTGGATCGTTTCAGGAGGAAACCGTGCTTAAGCTCCTTTGTACGTTGAAATTAGGTTAACATTGGTTAACCCTAATTACTATTTTGCAAGCCCAAGACCATGTCCACAGGTTAACATTGGTTAACCCTAATTATTTTTTTGCAAAGCCCAAGACCAAGTCCACTTGTGCATCTTTATAAACTCACTAAATCCTAATGTTATGCTGCGTATTTTTGAAGAGAAAATAGAAGAAGAGACAAACAAACAAAATTGTTTGATCGTGAGTTCAAGACTTTTGTCTTTGTTTTAGTTTTACTTGTGAGCCAAGCAATTATCACGATGATAATTGTATTGGAGTAGGATTTTTTGTAAGTGTAGTTTTGTCACTCAAAGCTTTGAAGCACGAGTGCTATGTCTCTTGATTAAAAGCTTTGAAGCATGATCAAGTATTTATGTTGAAGAATGCCTTCATAATTCTTTTAAGTATTGGTTTGTAATCACTGCTGTGATTGAGGGGGAGTGAGTAGGTTCTCAGGTCTAAGTGGTTCTTAGATTGAAGTTGCATTGGGTAGGTCTTAAGTGAAGGATATAAACAATTGGTTTAATCCAGAATTAATACCTCTTATAGTCGATTTCCTCCCTGGCTTAGTAGCCCTCAGATGTAGGTGTAGTTACACACCGAACTGGGTTAACAATTGATTGTCTCCTTTACTGTTTTTACTTTATTAATATTGTTAAAAAGTTTGTCAGATACCAGTGTCATAACATTCTATTTGACATCAAGTATCTGTTGCCAGAATTTCAGTAACTATTTTGTATATATGTTTTGTGGCCCTTATCCGTTCTTGTTTGTTAATAATTGTTGAATAACCCTATTTTTTGTTGTAAATACGTTTTATTGTGTTTTGTGTACATAATGTACTGTTTGATTAGTTTTAATGTATTTTTGTAGGTATCTGTGCGTGTTGGAGCATCGAGGAATAAAGTGTCGAAGACAAGACTCTGAAGATGCAGTTTTGATGAATAAAAGACCAGTTTTGCTCAGGAGAGGCCGTTGAGCATGGTGAGGACGCTGAGTGCGAGTCCGCTGAGCGCGTTTTGGAGCGTGTTGCTTATGTTTGGCACTATTGCGGCAGAGAGAGTTTTAGAGGCCACTGAGCAGCGTATAAGTCGGTTTATGTGTTAATTTAGTGGAGGCCGCTCATCGCTCCCTCGCCGCTGAGTGCGGTCGTCTGTGTTTTGTTTTATAACTTCATTTTTAGGTTATGGTTTTGGGGTGGATTTTGATCCCCATTTCCATCAACCTTTATTTTTGTTAGTTTAGCTTAAAAGATAACATTAGTACTTGCTTATGGATAATTGGAGGTGGATTGCTCTTCGATTGGCTCTGACAAACCAATGTAGATCTATGGTTTATCTCTTCTCTTTATGTATTTCTCTATTTATTTGTTATGTTTGTACATTTACCTTGAACTCATGTATATTTGTCGCCCTTGGCGTTGTATAATGTTTGCTTTACGAATCTGTATTGGTGATTTTCTTAGGTTTTTACCTTGTGTTAGGGATTTGAGATTTGCTAGATATAGATTGCTTAGATTCTTACCTAGGATGATTATCTGTTAGTTTTTGAATACTAGAAATGAGTTTAGAGCTGACATTTACTTAGAGTATATGAGCTTAATGCCTCTGTGTTGGTTGTTTCGAGCTAGAGATAGTCGTTACGAGTGACACTGTTGACTTCTGTGTTGTTGAGGTAGGCCAGACATGGCTATCGAGGTGATGCGGTTTAGTTCTCAATTTGGGTTAGAAATAGCTTAGGTTGTGAGAGGTATGTAATAACACGGACGAGTATCGTAGTCAGAGTATAACTGGACGCTAGATTTAAGTCTGTGACGGATAGTGTGCATTCATTCCGGACAAGCTGTCTATCCTTTATACTTTTTGTTCATTTACTTTTTGTCTTTTCTTTACAACCGTTTAATTGCAAACTCATTAACGATAGAATTTCCGAACGACGGATCAATAACCAATCTCTGTGGACATGATACGATATAACCTAACCAATATATATCACCCAGTAAAAATAAATACTTTACTTTTTGTTTGCCTGCTATAACTGCATCCGCAACAAAATGGCGCCGTTGTCGGGGATTAGTTTTATTGTTTCTGTATTGCAATAATTTCGTTGATTTTGAGTTTTGTAATGAATGTATATGTTGTATAGACTTTGTATATGAACTTGTATATTGTTACTTGTACATGTTGTGTTTACTTTCCATACTTGTGCATATTTATATTTTTCCTAGTTTTCACGTATTGTTGTGAATTGTCTCGTTTTTGTAACGTTTGTTGTGTGGTTGTTAGGACACTTTCTTTAGTTTTGTGCGGTGTGACAATACCATGGCATGACGAGAGGAGGTTACTAGTCCGCATATTAAAGGCGTCGAGCTTACGACGTAAAACAAGCATGTTTTGTTTATGTTTGTTTATGTATGTGGTGGCTTGTGTTTTAACAAGATTGAAATAGGACATGTTCTTAATTTCAAATCTTCCCTTTTCAACTTGTTCACTCACTTTCACTCATTTGTTTTGTTGTGTCAAATTGTGATTTCCGCAAGCTTGTCGTGTTTAGCTTGAGGAGTTTTGTTGGTTGTAAATATTGTAAATTTTGCTTTTCTAATTTTTTTACTGTTGTTTGGACTCAAATTTTGGTCCGCTAGCTTGAGGTTGCATTTTGTGATTTTCCGAGTTTGATCGTTTCAACTCGCGGATGTATGGTAATGATAGTTTCAAAGTTGGTACACGTCAGGTTCTCATTTATTGCTTTCTATAGCATAAAATGTTTAGGAAATTTATCATTTGTATAATTACCATGTCATTCATTCTTTTTGCATTACTTGCTCACGAATTGAATCACTTTAGTTTCCTTTTTACCCATAAATGTGAGGAAGCTTTCCATTGTTCACATATGCTGGAGGCCACGTTCTTGTTTTAACTGGATTTTATTATGCTTAATCTTTTGTTTTTTGTTGATTGTATGAATGCATGAAAATGATCAAGGCATTTTTGTTTGATTTTGAGCATAACTACCTTGGCTAAATATTCAATTCACCTTGTGAGTGTGTGAACCTTTGTTAGCCCCTTTGAACTTTTATCAATATCCATGTTTATTAAAATTGATGCTTGTCTGTGAGTGTTTAGTTCACCTTTTTTGTATGGATGTTGATTTCTTTGTTTCTTGAACCCTCAATATATGTTGTTGTATGAATTGTTACCTTGCCTTAGAAAGTAGGGAGTATTCACATAATAATGTTGGTTGAATTCAAGTTGGGGAGATAAATGTTTATGTGCTTATGTTGTGATTGGTATGAGGTTGAGAAAAATAAAAAGAAAAGAAAAATGTGAAAAAGAAAAAGATTAGAAAAAGAAATAAAAAAGAGAAAAAGCTTTGAAAAAGAAGAAAAAAAAGGTACGAATAATGTTGTGTTAATAAGTAAGGTGTTTTGGTGTGGAATTTGTGATGAAGAATAAGTTTGATTGGAATTTAATAGTTTGAAAATTTGTAAGTTGATCACTCCCTTAGGTTTAGGAAAGTTTTGATTCTATTAGCTTTAAGACTTATCACTTGTTTGTTAACCAAGCCACATTACAACCTTGAAAAGTCCTTGTGATTCTTGCATTTGTATTTTCAATTGAGCTTTTGGATGAATGCATAATTTAGTCTTTTATTTGCAAGATTGTTGGAGGAGTATTTTTTATCCCTCACCTTTGTGTGTTCTTCATCTACCAATGAATTTTTGCTAGGTGTGATTCATGATTGAGCTTGTTTTGTTTTAGAATGCTTTGCATGTTTTTTGTACTTATGATTTGTTTCGTTTATATGTTATTGTTGTAGTAGGGTGGTAAGTATGTATTTTGTCGTGTACGTTTTTGTTTGAACCATACATTTGTTTTCCGTTTTAAAACTTGTTGATTCGTGATTCTTTGATTATCATCTTTTGTTTCTTTAGGTTTACTTGACTTTGTTTGAGGACAAACAATGTGTCAAGTTTGAGAGAGTTGATAAGTTCCAAAATGTAGTTATTTTGTATATATGTTTTGTGGCACTTATCCGTTCTTGTTTATTAATAATTGTTGAATAACCCCATTTTTTGGTTGTAAATACGTTTTATTGTGTTTTGTGTACATAATGTACCATTTTATTAGTTTTAATGTAATAAAGTGTCGAAGACACGTCTCTGAAGACGCAGTTTTGATGAATAAAAGACCAATTTTGCTCAGGAGAGGCCGTTCAACGCGGTGAGGCCGCTCAACGCTAGTCAGCCAACCGCGTTTTGGAGCGCGCTGCTTGCGTTTGGCACTGTTGTGGCAGAGAAAGTTTAAAAGGCTGCTGAGCGGCGTTTAAGTCGGTTTATGTGTTAATTTAGTGGAGGCCTCTCAGCGCGCCTTCGCTGCTGAGCACGGTCGTCTGTATTTTGTTTTATAACTTCATTTTTCTTCATTTTTAGGTTATGGTTTTGGGGTAGATTTTGATCCCTATTTCCATCAACCTTTATTTTTGATAATTTATCTTAGAAAAAAACATTAGGACTTTCTTATGGATGATTGGAGGTGGATTGCTCTTTGATTGGCTTTGACAAACTAGTGTAGATCTGTGGTTTATCTCTTCTACTCTCCATGTATTTCTCTATTTGTTGGTTATATTTGTGTATTTACCTTGAACTCGTGTATATTTGTCGCCCTTGGTGTTGTATAAAGTTTGTTTTACGAATCTGTGTTGGTGAATGTCTTAGGTTTTTACCTTGTGTTAGGGATTTGAGCTTTGCTAGATATATATTGCTTAGATTCTTACCTAGGATGATTATCTGTTAGATTCTGAATGCTAGAAATGGGTTTAGAGCTGACATTTACTTAGAGTATCTGAGCTTAATGCCTCTGTGTTGGTTGTTTCGAGATAGAGATAGTTGTTACGAGTGACATGGTTGACTTCTGTGTTGTTGAGGTTGGCCAGACATGGTTATCGAGGTGATGCGGTTGAATTCTCAATTTGGGTTAGAAATATATTGAGTTGTGATAGGTATGTGATGACACGGACGAGTACCGTAGGCAGAGTATGACTGGACGGTAGATTTAAGTCTCTGACGGGTAGTGTGCATTTGTTCCGGACAAGCTGTATATCCTTTATACTTTTTGTTTATTTAATTTTTGTCTTTTATTTACAACCATTTAACCCCAAACTCATTAACGATAGAATTATCGAACGACGAATTAATAACCAATATTTGTGGACACAATACGATATAACCTAACTGATATATATCACCCGGTAAAAATAAAAACTTTACTTTTTCTTGCCTGCTATAACCGCACTCGAATATCACTCATAGCCCGGCCTGACACAGCTAGTCGGATATATCCGACCTATACAACTCGGCTAGGCACATCTAGGCATTCATAGCCCGGACTGGAACATCTAGGCATGATGATCCGGGGTATATGCCCTACGAGGTACCCTTGATTTACTGTTACGCCTACTCGTATCTCATTTATCTCTCCTAGCCCGAGAGGTAGATTTTATTCACGAACATAAGCCCCCCGAGCATATGGCTTCTAGACCTGAAGCCTTATGGTCGATTAATAAAAGCATGAATCTTCGCCCTGGGCCAGAATCCAATACTGAGTTACAATCTTGGCGCGAATTTTGCTTGAGTAATGTGGCTATCCTTTTTCTATTTTTAGGTACTCGACCATTTTGATGGCTCAGTTTATCTGAGGGTGGTAGTTGACCAGTTAGGTCTTGATTCCAGTCTGATCAAGTACTCAACTCTTTTTGATGAAGAGTATTTGCTTATCTGCGAATGATCATGCTGTGTCGGGCTTATAAAAAGTCCCCATCATTGTACATGTCTATTCATCACAATTTCATGGAGATTTTTAAGGATCACTATACCCGCCTTTGAGCAAGTTTGCGAGTAAAACTTAGACGTTTTAATCAATTTAAAATTTTTAGAACCTCCCTGCGGGAATACACTGAGAACGTTTTGAGCAATTTGACCAGAGACCTGAAATATATATATATATATATATATAGTACAACCATGATTTATGATCATAATGGCTGTAACCATTGTAACTGTCCATTAATATGGTAACGTCTGTAACCACCCTTAATGGTTGGTAACGTTTGTAACCATGGTCCATTGAGTTATCTAATCAACCTGGCACAACTCAGAAGTCATAGCCCAGCCTGGCACAACTAGTCGGATATATCTCGGCCTATACAACTCGGTCAGGCACACCTAGACATTCACAGCCCGGCCTGGCACAACTACGCCAGATGATTCAGGGTATATTCCCTGCGAGGTACCATTTCTTTACTGGTACTACTACTCGTATCTCTTTTATCTCTCCTAGCCTGGGCGGTAGATTTTATGCATGAACATAAGCCCCCCGATCATATGGCTTCTATACTTGAAGCCTTATGGTCAATTAATAAAAGCATGAATCTTTGCCCGAGGCTAGACTCCAATACCGAGTTACAATCTTGGCGCGAATTTCGCTTGAGTATGGTGGCTACCCTTTTTCTATTTTTAGGTACTCGTCCATTTTGATAGCTCCGTTTATCTAAGGGTGGTAGTTGACCAGTTAGGTCTTGATTCCACTCTGATCAAGTACTCAACTCTTTTTGATGAAGAGTATTTGCTTATCCGCGACTGATCATGTTGTGTCAGGCTTATAAAAAGTCCCCAACATTTTACATGTTTATTCATCACAATTTCCTAGAGCTTTTTAAGGCTCACTATACCTGCCTTTGAGCAAGTTTGCGAGTAAAACACGGACGTTTTAATCAATTTAAAATTTTTAGAGCCTCCCTGCGGGAATACACTGAGAACGTTTTGAGCAATTTGACCAGAGACTTGAAAAATGGTTTTCAAGCTTAGGACATATATATAGTACAACCATGATTTATGATCATAATGGCTGTAACCGTTGTAATTGTCAATTAATATGGTAACGTCTATAACCGACCTTAATGGTTTGTAACGTCTGTAACCGTGGTCCATTGAGTTATCTAACCAACCTAGCCTGGCACAAATATATATATATATATATATATATATATATAAGGTCATTTCAAGTGAAAAGAATAATTATAGTGAGAGATAAAAGCATTGCATGATCGTCATTGGATTAAAATACTTCTTTTACAAATGCACGTGACCATCTATTTATACATTATGTTCTATATCTTCTCTCTCACGCCTTTTAGACGTTTACGGTAAAATGACATCAAACGATTTTGAATACAAGCCCAAATATTAAGGGAAAAAGTTTAAAAAAAGAAAGAATTAATCTACATAGAAAATATGAGGAAATTTTGGTGTGGCTTTAGTCACACTATGCCTATACATGGATCCGCACATGGTTGAAGGATCAAAGTTTAAAATTAAGGTAAGTGTAATGAATGAGTTCTTTAAATGGTGATTATAGCATGAGAGGATAGTGATGGTTGTAACACCTCATTTCTACCCGACGAATATTATTAAAATCAGAATTATAAAATTTTGACACACAAATAGGATGCTACACCTAGAACTTATAACAACGGCATTTAATCGCATGTAACACAGATACATAACACTTAAAACTTGGATGAACCGATAGCAACATAAATTAGCCTTTGAAAACAAAACAATTTTTATAATTAAGCAGCGGAATCACAATATTCAACTCAAATGACATTATATCTTTGTCCAACTGAAAACAACTTCAAAACAACAAGGTACTTTAATGAAATCAACTTAAAATTCAGCAACGGTAGTAAAATCAACAATAAAGTAACAAGCGTTTATCCCCCCCTCCCCCGAGTGTTACGTATCAGAGCGACGACACTGACTCGAACCAATGAAGGTAAACAACCTTCAGTCTGGATTACCTGCACGTTACCAACATAGAGGTAACATTCAAATAGAAGGGGTGAGATATCAAACAATATAATCAGATGTATGATAAATACTATATTAGAATCTGTTCATGCAAAATCACTACTTCACCACCTTTAATCAACATCTATCACAACAACTCAAAGATGCAACATAAAATGCGACTCGTTGCGATGCACATGCATGTGGTACCAATAGAGCAAAACCCTCAACTTATTATTGTCAATTAATAGAGGCATAAATAAGGCATAAGCCCTCAACTTCCAACTGTTGCCAATCCAGGCCAACTTACTGAGCATAAGCTCCCAACTTTGATGCTATGTATGCGACAACGTTACGAACACAACAACAATAGTTAACAACAACAACACATCAATAATTAAACATTCGAAACTAAGCCTACCACTTGATGTTCTCCAATAATTAGAGGCAACATAACAACAACAATTATCAATAACGACATAACCACGACGACTCAACACCACCTGCAACTTTATAATTTACCACATCCATATCACAACAACTTATATAATTCACCGTCTTAACTGAAATATATTACAAACATTCTGCGTAATTATTCGGACAATTTGACTAAATATTTTTTTTGCTAAAATTACTAATATTTTCTACTATGTACTGCTATTAACAATTCTACATTGTTACTGCTAATGTAGTACTACATACCAGTCCATGTTATTCTTGTTAGTCACTTATTAATTCTACTGCTACTAAATTATGTCTACTAATTATATATTTTTCAATTACTATTGTTTTTATGCTAATTTACTAGTTCTTCTAATTTATTATTACTAACTCTGTAACTAACAAATTACCACTGTCATTTATACATAACTATGTAATTCAATTATTCTGAAACATTACTGTGGCCCTCGGCACCTATATCTTCCCCTTAGCACACACACCACAACATAATGTGCCACTCGACACACCAAAACCAACCATGCCACTCGGCACAATACTTGTGCCCCTCGGCAGAGTGTATTTTTAAAACTTCCACACATGCTTCATCCAGTCTGTTACAAACACGATTACATGACCAAATTTCCATCAATCAACAACAATCATTTCAATGACATGGAATATCACACAACAAGATAACAACTATATTAATCATGAAATAATGTTCTAATACTGCAACGATATCAAAAATTGCAACAATGCCAATATCAAGTTCAGAATTTTGCGCAAAACAACAAACATACACATAAGAACAAAAATTCTACATAACACAATCCTTACATAATATCCATCATAATTCTCATTATAGAGTCAGAACCCCACCCTTACCTTGGATTGAAGGTCGCTCTATAACTCTCCGATCCAAAACCTAGCTTTTTGCCTATTTTCCCTTTTCCTCTTCTCTGCAACTCTCACGATCAATACTCCAAGATTATTTTTCCTTATTCCTTATAATTAACCTAATTCCTATGTAATTAATTTAACCTTATAATTTCTAATATTCTTATTGGGCCTAACTTTCAAACCCCATATTTACTACAACCTACCACTTAAATAAGCCAATACAAATAATCTTATAACTATTCTAATATATTACTACTATTAATCAACCAATTAATAAAAATCAACCTAGCAACTTATATCAACAACTCACAACATTTCAACAAATAATTTAATTAAACAATTAATTAAATATCAAGCGTTACAAGGGTTCCTTTCCCTCTTTAGGTTTTGTGTATAATTGATGTATGATTCTTCTTTTATTTGATTAATGTTATTTCTATGTGATTCATGTGAAATTGTGAATTGAATGATGTTAATTTTGTGATTATTGCAGATAATTGTTGTTAGTGTGATGTTGTTCTATGAAAATCCCAATCTAGAAAATATAGGTTTAGGGAGATGATGAACAATGAGGATTTGAATGTAGAAAACTTATGTAGAATGTTGGACTAACGAAATTTGATGAAGGCTATAGGTTATTATGTGTGAAAACATTGTTTTGGACCCAAATTAAGAGGTTGGAAGTTCTCAAAACGAGTGGAAAATGAATTGGTGAGAATGTAGAATTTTTGGAATAACACACTGGCCATACGCGTATGATGGAGGCCATACGTGTATGGGGGACGTTACCAGGGGACTTATGCTTATGGTACGTGCCCTGTCCCCAAGCCAACACGACCATCTGCCTGAATGTGTATGCTATGCGTATGAGAGGAAGGTCATACACGTATGGACTAGCCAATACGCGTATGGAGATCTGGGAGGAATTTTGAGGGAAAATTGCCTCTGGTGGTACATGTATGATACGCGTATGAGATAGACAGGGAAGAAGCCATACATGTATGGGGCAGGGCTATACATGTATGGGCAGGTTGAAAGGTAAAGATTCCTATTTTCCCGTGCAGTGTAATTTCTCTTGATCCATAATGAATAGTATGACTTAAGTAGATATATGAAGGATATTCATGATAAATATTGGATTAAAATGTGGAACCTTGTGTGGATTTTTATGTTTCATGATGATGATAATATTGATGGCCTTACTGGATAATATTGAGGGCTTATGCCTTGTGGTTACATATTTTTGGTGTTGCATGTTGATGATGCATGCATTCATTGGTAAGGGTTTACTCAGTGTTGTTGGCCAGTAATGGCGTTATGTTGAGAACTTATGCTCTGTTGTTTCCCTTTGGTATTTTGGATAGGGTTTATACCTTGTTGGTACCTCATGCATTTAGTTGTTTTTGGTTGCATTTGCATTGCACTATCTTGACTTAATGTTGTAGCGGCAAAAACTGCGAGTATAAGTCATTGAATTGACTTAACTCAAAAAATAACAAAAGAGTCGCCACAACGCTTTTATTATATCCAAAGGGCTAGGAAAAAAGAGCGAATAAAATCCTAAAAAAAGATCAGAGATCTAGGACCGGGGGTTAGTTATGCAAAGGGAAGATGTTACGCACCCAAACCATCTACGGTACTCCGCATGAACCTTTTTGAAAATTTGTATATGTGTGCTAAAAAAGTATATGTACAAAATGGATGGTGGGGGAGAAAACAAGTATTTTTTTTATAATTTTTGATTTGATAGAACTTCCAATGAGTTTCAGACCTACATACCAACAATGTGGAATATTGAAATCAAAACCTAATGTAGTTCGGGTAAAAAAAAAGACTAAAATTGTGTGTTGGTTGATTTTAAGAAAAATGTTTTTTTAAAAAAAGCCACAGAGGGCTCAAAAGGTTTGAATGAGGTTAGGTGTTTTTTAGTCTTAACAAAAGAAAAGTCAAAGTATTATTAAACGAATTGAAAGTTTATTAAGAAAAGAAGTTGGACAAATACATGGACCTAAATCCAAGTTTTTTTTTTATGAAAGCGGTTTGAGTTTTGAAAACAAGAATCCTTTGAAAAGAGAGGGAAGATTTTGAAAATTAAAGAATATTGGAGGAGATGAAGAGGCTAACCTAAGTGCATAAAGTAAAAGGTAAGGGTAAAGAAAGATCTAACCGGGTGAGAAAACTAGTACTTGACATCAAGAGTCAATACCACATCTCATCTTTTAGATTACCACATAAGCAACAAATAACCAGACAAAAAACCAAGCTTCGGATAAATCAATGCCTCTGATGGATTCACGTCTCAAGAAAAGAAGAGGGCAGAGTAACGACTGTATTTGGAGGAAATCCACTCTTAATCGAGTATAACGGAATAACCTGCATACAAAGATAATAACCAAGCAAGACAGAATAACACCAAGGGCACAAAAATCTCCAAGCTGAGGCAAGGGTCCTAATCCTAAGTCTAAAGGTCAATCTCCGAGCATAAGGATAGTAACTAAGTCCAATTAAAACTTTTTTATGTTTAAGTTGAACTATTAGTTATCTTGGAAAAAAAAGGAAAAAATAAGGCTCAAGTGAGCAAATTCAAAATAACAAGAAAATAAAATGCTCAAGTGAGTAGAGAAAAAAAATGAAATGTAAATGGTAAAATTAAAATGCATAAAAGTAAAGAGCATAAAAATAAAAGCCGAAAGTAAAGAGAATGAAATAAAAGGCAATTAATAAAGGTTAGCAAGATGACCATCTTGAAACTTGTCAAGTATATCATCGAATTGTTAGTAATTAGTCGTTAGCAAGGTGACCATCTTGAATCTTGCGCGTGAAGACTTGCCAGAAGCTTGATTAAAATCAATGAGACCACACGATAAGTTTCAATTGCTTTTGGTCAAGTATATCACCGGGTTTGGAATTATCACATCACTTGATCAAAGATGATTGAGAATTTCAAATGGACAAGGTTAGTGGAAACTTGCCAGAAGCTTGATTAAAAGTCACAGCGACCACACGACAAGTGCTACAAGTGTTGAACCAAAATCAAATCTCAAGTCATCTTTTGGGGTTTCTGTTTGAACATTAAAGCTCATGCCACCAACTGATCACTTTTTCGAATCGGGACAAAAGAAAAAAAAGATGGAGAAGAAGAAACAAGTTACCAATTTACAATGCATCAGATGAATTTATTCGGTCTTGCTTCATCAAAATCTACCAACTTTCTCGGTGGATTTGCTCAAGAGACCTATCAACACCCAAATTCCATTGATGTTGAGGAAGTTTATGACTCCAAATAAGTTCAAAATTAGCAAATTAAAAAAGAGAATTAAAAGTACTTTAAATAATGAATAAAATACAATTTGAAATTAGGTCATTTAATTGAATCTTATTGACGAAATACATAAATAGTATTCATACATCAAAATAAAATTCCAAGAAAATTACCTAAAGTCAAACAAAGGTCAACAAGTGTTGACAAAATTTTTCAGAAAAATAGCAAAATTAGAAATAAAAATAACCAGTGGATCCTTCCATGATTTTTCAGAATTTTTTAAATGACAAAAAGTATTTTAAAACATCAAATAAAAGAGAAAAATCATAAAAAAAACCAAATCTGAAATAAAATTATGAAAAAATAAAAATCAGAAAGAGAATATTTGAAAATATTTTTGTGAATTTTTTCATAATTTCTGAGTCAAAAATGAATTTTCTATGATTTTTTTAAAGTTTAAAACATTTAAAATATGAAAACAGAAAATAAAAATAAAAGCCAAAAAATATGGACCATTAGATCTAGTCAAAACGCGTTAGTAAGCTAATCCAATTGATCATACACGCTGTGTTTGATATGGACCTCCTTGGTTTTCACACCGGATCACAAATTAAAATTAAAATAAAACAAAAACATGTGGCGCGTTGGATCGAGTCTGACTCACAAAAGTAATCAGATCAGAGGGCTCATGGGATGCGCGTATGGTAAATCGTTATCATGGGATCCAATTCAAAAAAATTACATGTCAAGACCTCATTGGTTGAAGAAAGACACGTAGGTCGTCTTCAACCTCCGACCATCCTCCATTCATGATCCTCAAACTGTGAAATAAATTCTTCAGACCGGTACCATTCGCTTCGTCTCTTCAAGACGATTCTAACGGTACCCTCGCGAAAAATTTATTTCACTTGTGTCGTAAAAAATTTGAAAAAAACAGAAAAAATAACGAGCACTTGTTTCCAGAAATTCTCAGTTAATTCTTAATGAAAATGCAAACGGTGAAGATCACAAGGATCAGGGAGATGAGAAGAATGCAATGATGCTTTATTTGACACGATTTGATGAAGATTCTTACCTGAACGAAGTTCACTTTCAGAGTTCTGAAACTTTGCTTGGTTAGCACGATTTAGGAAGATCCAAGGCACGATTCTTGTTCTGTTAGCTTCAGTGAGGTTCAAGGAAGAAGAATCAGTGGTTAATTTCAAACTGGAAGGGCTTTGATAGTGAAAACGAAGTTCTAGAAAATCTGATTAGGGAGAGAGTTTGGAAGAGGTTTTTTTGGCTATCAAAGCTTAAGGAAATGAGTGAGGAATGGTCCTCTATTTATAGGAGAGTGAATGGTGATGAGAATGAGAAGGAATTGTGAGATTCGGAGCTAAATCGTGCAAGGTGTGTGCACGAAGGAAGTGTGACCTTATGTGCATCAAAACTCAGCCAAAACTTGCGTTTCAAGGTGCTAATTAGCTCTGGACAACTTCTAATCATGATTAGTCATGAAAACACAACTTAATTTTGGGTTAAAAATTATCTACGCGCACAAATGCACAAACTGATGGTGAGTGTAAAATAGATTTTGGCTCAAACTTTGCACTGAGGCCAAATCAAATCCCCTCGTGCATTTTTCAATTTTCTTTGAGCCAAATTAAGTATTCAAGGAGTATAACACAATGCAAAAAGAATCAATGCCAATTTATGCTTGAGCTGAGAGATATTGCCTTTAGGATTTGTGAAAAAACACTAATTTTTCTGGCCAAGCCTTGGTCAAACATGCCAACTTTCTAAAAAAGACCTATAATGTTTCTCTTTCAAACATGCTCTTTCACTCAAACTTTGCTATTTATTTTCAAATATGATATGAAGTAGACCTATTGAATGGAATTTTGAAAAAAGAATCATCCAAAAACTCCAAAAATTGAGAAAGTTATGGCCTTGTGAAGTTGAGGAAATTTGTGAAATGACCTATAATCTTTTGACTTCTTCAAGTAACTTCCAAGCACTTTGAATCCTTGAAACTTAAATGGAGATAAAGTTCATATCTTCAAGATTATTGTTAAAAAAGAATAACCTCAAGGTGATAAATGATGATCAAGATATGCTCTTTTGAAGTTGATTGATTTAGAATTGAGAAATCCATCAATGACTTGTAATCTTTTGACCTCTTAGGCAAATTTCCAAGCATTTTATCTTCCTACCAATTGAACTAAGTTGTATTATACATCCTTAGGTTCATTGTGAAAGAATAATGAGCTTAAGGAGAAAAAGGGTGACCAAGTTATGATCTTTTGAATTCATAAAAGATAGATAAAGTATCAATCTAGGAGTTGGCAATCATAGACCTCCAAAACAAATCTTCTCATCAATTAAACTCCTTGAATCAAAGCATATTCATATTAGAAGTTCTTTTAAGAATCAAATGACTTTGAAATCATCCAAAAACTTCATACAAACAACAAGATATGGTCCTCTGAAGTCCAAAACCCTAATTTCGAGATAGATGGCCATAACATGGAGAATTATTCAAATTTGATGATCTCCTCCAAGCATGAAGCATACTCTCAAGTTAATAAGCCATAGTTTATGTCATGATAAGTCTTCAATGAGAGACAATACTTTCAAAATCTTGAGAATTGAGGAGAGAAGGCATGGAAATAAACACATGAACCTATTGACTCCTTGAATAAGAGACTTGTGCACCATTCACCTATAACATTTAAAGAGCAAAGTGTACACATATCATTTTTAGACAAGTATAAATTACCACACACATCCAAAGGTGTTTGGTGTTTCTCCCAAGAGCAAACCCAAATATAGGAAGAAGAGAGAGACCATTTGTGATCTTTGTGCAATGCAATGGTATGAAGTATTAGAGAATCTTAGGGGCAAAAATTGGGGTACAACAAATGTTGAGCTATATGAATGAATAATGTGTTATGGAGTATTATGTGAGATATGCATTTAGTGAATTATGTGAATTGTGTGAATTACTACTTCTTAGCATGTGACGTTCACCATGTATTGATTGAATGAAATTCCCTCCCCATTTCTGTTGTTGTGTCTGTGCTCCTCTAGGAGTACATATGACCAGGCACCCGAGTAGTTCTTGGAGTGAGTGTTTCTTGATCGAGTCTTAGGAGTCGTTCTGATACGTAACACGAGATTTGGGAATTTGCTATATTTTTTCATTGTTTTTAATTGTTACGTATCGTAATTCATCATTATGTTGAACCACATATTTTGTGAAGTCTTTATTATTGTTGAGGACTCTGCGCCATGGAAGTGAATTAAATTGAATTATTTCGTTTTTTAGTTGATTGATATGAAAAATGAAGTAATAAAGTGACTTGAGACTTTATGAATTTTTGAAATATGTGACATAACATTTCATTATAATTATTCTTGTGGAAAATAGGGTATTACAATTGGTATCAGGTCAGGTCGGTCCGTCCACCAAGTTGTTGAGTCAATAATATAGTGTGACAATTGAATATTGTTGATGTGTTTCTTCTAACCATTGGTTGATGCTATGATGTGAAATAGAGTAATGGCTGGAAGAAATAATATTGCTCTTGCTGCTGCTTTGCAAGCTCTGGCTAAGGTTGTACAACTGTCTAATGTTAGCGAGAATGATGGATCTTGTGTTTTGGAGACATTCCAAAGGAACCATCCACCTATATTCAAGGGCATACATGATCTCGATGGAGCACAAACTTGGCTCAAGGAGATCGAGAGAATCTTTCGGGTTATGGATTGTTCTAAGGCACATAAGGTAAGATTCTGTACTCACATGTTGGCAGGAGAAATCGATGATTGGTGGATTAGTACTCATCAGAGGTTGGATGGTGAAGGTGAAGAGATTACCTAGGTCATATTTCGAAGGGAATTTTTGAGAAAGTACTTTTCAGAAGATCTCCACGGAAAAAAGGAAGTTGAATTTCTAGAATTAAAATAGGGAGATTAATCGAGAACTGAATATGCTACTAAGTTCATGGATTTGGCACAATTCTACCCTCGTTAGAGCAAGGTGAATGCTGAATTTTCAAAGTGCATTAAGTTTGAAAATGGGTTGCGCTCAAAAATCAAGAATGCAATTGGGTATCAGCAGATTTGTAAAAAATTTCGGATTTGGTGAATACATGCATGATTTATGAAGAGGATAGTAAGGCTCACTATAAAGTCATAAATGAAAGGAGAGGAAAACAACCACAAAATTACGGGAAGCATTACAATGATTCAAATGACAAAGGTAAACTAAGGGTTGCAGATGGTAGGAGGACCAGTGGGGGTCTCCTACTAACGTCGTGTGTTATAGATGTGGGAAGCTAGGTCATCAAAGTAATGCATGTCCAGGAGAGATGAAAAGGTGTTTCCGTTGTGGTAGGTATGGACATGAGATAGCTAATTGTAGACATAGAGTGGCGATATGTTTCAACTATGGAAAAGAAGGACATATCAGTACTCGGTGTCAAAAACCGAAGAAAACTCAAACCGATGGGAAAGTTTTTGCTTTAGCCGGAACTCAAACATTATGTGGAGATCGTTTGATCAAAGGTATATGTTTCATTAATGGTACTCCTTTAATTAATATATTGATACCGGTGCTACCCATTGTTTTATTGTTCTCACTATGTGAAAAAGTTGTGTCTTATTTTGCCTTTTATGAATGGAGACATGGTTGTTGATACTTGAGCTAAGGGATCAATGACTACTTCTCTTGTTTGTTCGAAGTGTCTTTTGTCAATATTTGACAGAGAATTTGATATGAACTTAGTTTATTTACCGTTGAGTGGTCTAGACGTGATTCTAGGTATGAACTAGTTGGAATAAAATTATGTTCATATTAACTATTACAACAAATATGTGCGGTTTTCCCATATGATAATCCAGATGTGCCGCCAGAAAGAGAAGTGGAGTTTTCTATTGATCTTGTTCCTGTTACCAAACCCATGTCTATGGCGCCCTACAATATGTCAATGTCTAAATTGGCAGAGTTGAAGAAGCAATTAGTAGAATTTCTTGAAAAGAAATTTGTGAGGCCAAGTGTATCGCCTTGGGGAGCTTTAGTGTTTCTAGTGAAAAAGAAAGACGATAGTATGAGAATATGTGTAGATTATCAATAATTGAATAAAGTAACAATTAAAAATAAGTATCCACTTTCGAGAATAAACAACTTGATGGATCAATTAGTGGGTGCACATGTGTTTCGCAAGATTGACATGAGGTCAAGCTATCACCAGATTCGAGTCAAAGATAACGATATTTAGAAGACAACTTTCTGAACCCGATATGGACATTATGAGTATTTGGTGGTGCCATTAAGTGTTACCAATACGCCAAAAGTGTTTATGGAGTATATGAATCGTATCTTTCACACATACTTGGATCAATTCGTAGTCGTATTCATTGATGATATCTCAATATATTCCATAACAAAAGAAGAGCATAATGAGAATTTGCGAATTTTATTGCGAGTGTTGAAAGAGAAGACGTTATATGCGAAGTTATCAAAGTACGAGTTCTGGTTAGAGAAGGTTAGCTTTCTTGGTCATGTTGTTTCAGGTGGTGGTATTGTTATAGGTCCATCCAAGATAGATCCAGTATTGCAGTGGGAGACTCCAAAGTCAGTTATAGAAATTAGAAGATTTTTGGGCTTGGCTGATTATTATAGAGGATTCACTTAGGGCTTTTATAAGTTAGCATTTTTGTTGACTCGCCTTACTTGTGAAGGTAAGGCGTTTGTGTGAGGAACATTTTATAGAGCTAAAGAAGAAATTAACGACGGCTCCAATTTTGATATTACCTAATCTTGAAGAATCATTCGTTGTATATTATGATGCTTCTAAATTTGGTTTAGGTGGTGTGCTGATGCAGAATGATAAAGTGGTAGCTTATGCTTCGAGGAAATTGAGGATTCATGAAAGGAATTATCCCACCCATGATCTAAAATTGGTTGCAATGGTATTTGTACTAACGATTTAGAGATATTACCTTTATGGCTCCAAATTTGAAGTATTTAGTGATCACAAGAGCTCGAAATACCTATTTGACCAAAATGAATTGAACATGAGATGAAGAATATGGCTAGAAATGTTGAAGGACTACAATTTCAGCTTAAATTACCAATCGGGAAAAGCTAATATTATGGAGGATGCTTTAAGTCAGAAGTTATTACATATGTCTGCCATGACGGTTAGAGAACTAGAATTGATTAAGCAGTTTAGATATTTGAGTTTGGTCTGTGAAGTAACGACATAGAGTATTATGTTGGGGATGTTAAAGAAGATCGGAAGTTGGATGTCAAACTGGTAAATTTTATTGTCAAGGGTAATTAGTCTGAGGAAAATGATTTCAAAGTAGACACGTGTTATACCCCAAAATTTTCCCTCCTACTCCTCAAGACATTCCACATATACATACTCAAGGATTTCACAAGGGTTGACCAGACAAACCCTCTCCTAAGCAATCAACCCAAGCTAGGGTTTTGCCATTCTCAAGTCAAGATGGACATCTAATGTTTTAAGTGGTCATCATACCTCATCATATGTTTCAAAGAATCTCCATGTCAAGTTTCAAGCCTTACAAGTCAAGTTTGCTCAGTCAATTGCTCAAATGGTTGGAAATCAGCTGTATTGGACAAAAAGTCAACTGTGGTCAACATACAGTCAAACTTCATAATTTTTTGTCAACACCAATATTTTGAAGTAATATTCATCATTTGATCAAGAGTTGATCATGATTCCCCAGGAAAAGTCAAGATTTGATCCAAAGTCAAAGTTTCTAAATTAGGCTTTCTCAGACAAAAGTCAACAAAACTTTGGCTAGGCATAACTTTCACATACTTTATCAAAAAAATTTCCATGACAACTTATTTTAAAGAGAATTCAATTCTCTACAACTTCAGATCTCACAAGCTTGGGCAGAAAATGCTTCATTTGGAAGTTCTGGATCAAGACATTACAGGTCCTTTTTTAAAAGTCAACAAAAAGTCAACTTTTTGCAAAATAGTGTTCATGAGCATAGAAACTTCAATGAAGATGAAACCAAAAGGGTTGTTCAGAAGACATCTTGAGCTTTCTAAAAAGTCCAAGAACACCCAAAAATGTCAAAAATTGAGCAAGATACACATTGTGCAAGTTGAGCAATTTTGAGGAGGTGCACAAAGAGAAATACTTGAGAAAATCAAAAAATTTCCAAATGGACCTAACTTTTCTTGATTCAAACATGTTCCTTATCTGAATGGGAACCTCCAAGCCCAAGGCCACGTTTTTATCTTTTATTTTTTATTTATTTTGGATTTTTATTCATTTAAAACCAATTTAATTAATCAAAGATATAAAATCAAAAATTTAGTGCAAGATGGATTTTCTCTCATCCTTGAGGTCCAAGCAAGCCATTTAATCTGAATATTTCGAAATAATTGAGATTGACAATTTGATTTGATTGAAATTGGCTCAAAAGGAAATATTTGTTTTGATTCTAAATCAAATAATTTTTCATTGATTGGCATGATATTTTCTTACAATTCTTGACCTAATTCATTATAATATAAATACATGATGATTCTACATGCACAAGGGACGGAAATTCTGGCCTCCAAGAACCCTAAACAAGCTTCAAAAACCGTGTGTTCCAAGCTACCTAGCAGCCAAGGATTTGCATCAATTCAAGCCAAACAAAGGTTGCCAATCAATTCGTTGGTGTTTTTTTGAAGCTAACCGAGTCATCACCAAGCCTTGAAACGTCCAGAGTCTAGAAAGCACAATCACGGTTTCCACACTTTGAACTCAAATTCTTTTTCATACTTTTATGCATATTCAATTGAATTTGACCATGTCTTTGTGTCTGTGATGAAGCTTCGAAGCTTTCTGCATAGTTTAATTGCATTTTAAGTCCAGGAATATCGTTTCACCATTGCTAGGGTTTGAGAGCTCCGATTGGGGTTTTCTTATTTAGGACAAATGGGAAGGAACCAAGGGCACCATTGTGTTTAGAACCTTATTTCCAGTTGATCCATGGCCTCATATTTCATTTATATTGCATATTTCGTAATGTTTTGATTTACAGGGATTCAGCTACAGAAGCCATCTGTAGGTAAAAATCGTGGCTATAGGTTTAAAAATTCAAATGGGGAAGAAGACCCCTGCACGCATTTTATGATTAAATGGTTCCCAGAAATCAATTCCCTTTGTATTCTTTCTGTTTCATATGTCTAACACCAAAACATGTTGGCTCAGATGGTAGAGGCAGCGCGCGTTTCTCCTAGAAGGCACAGGTTCGAACCTTTTCCCAGAAATTCTAATAGTTTTTTATATTTCAGCTTCCAGAAGTCACAGTCTCCAAAAGTGCTTACTTCTGGACCCCTAGAAGCCGCAACATGTCCAGAAGCTCCAGCTTCTAGATCCCATTATAAAGCGCCACGCCCCAAAAGCTCCAGCTTCTGGATTCGTCATCAGCAGAAAGCCCCAAAAAGTCCAATTTCTGGGCACCTCCAGAGCATAAAGCCCCAAAAAGTCCAATTTCTGGGCACCTCTAGAGCATAAAGCCCCAGAAATTCCAATTTATGGGCGTCTCCAGCGTAGAAACCCCCAGAAGTTCCAACTTTTGGGTGCCTCCAGCAAGGATTTCCTAGAAGCTCCAGCTTCTGGGATGGCTTCTTCTAGAAGCGTTTCAACACTTGCATTATTTTTCATATTTTTATTATTTTGCTTATTTATTAATTAAAAAAAACTTAGTAATTAGGTTAAATAATTAGGATTAATTAGACAACTTCCATTAATTTTTTCTTTTATTTTAATTAATTAATTTAGAGTTAGTATTAACTAATATTTTCTTTAAAATTAATTAAAATCAATTAGACTTACGATTATTCTCCACAATTTCAAAAAAATCCAAAAAAGTATTAGGACATAGTTTTCTTTTCCGTCATTTACTTTCTCGCATTTTTTCCAATATTATGTAACTGCTCATGGGATGTAATAGTTTAATTAGGATTTACTTTCCGCACTCCTATATTATGTAACTGCCCCAAAGCCATGTAATAGCGTAGGATTTATCTTTCCGCACTTTATATTTCCGAAATTTACTTTCTGCACCTATAAACTGCTAGTAACTAGGCGTGTATGGCAAGATAAAATCAACATAGCTAACTCAAATCACAAGATAAATTATTTGAACTCAATACACTCTTTTCACACATGCACCCCCTAGGGTATTCTCTCTCGTTGCCTTTCGAATAATTGGTCAAGTCCCTCGAACGTAGAGGTATCCTAGCACTGTTGCCTACAAACATATCATCATAGTCTCTTCGAATCAAAGATCATAGTCCCTCGATGACCCTCGATGTTGCCTACGAATACATGATCTAGTCCCTCGATTTGTTGCCTACGAAAAGTGATGATCGTCCCTACGAATGTGCTAGGATACTCCTACAAGTTGCCTTCTATGACCACACGAATGTCCCTTTACATCCAACGAATAGGGTTACCTACCAACTAATGGTATGGATAGCACTATTCTAAAGGAAAGTAAAATAACACGGAAACGACCATTCTGAGTAGGTAATAGACTCTTAATTGCTTGCTCTATCAAAACATATTTTCACACCTCACACTTTTACAAAGTTAAAACACTTTTCCAAAACGAAACATTTCCGAACACTTCATATATATTCCAGCGTGAATCATTACGAAGTCAAAGCGAAATGCCTTTTCAAAAACATTTTCAAACACACACACAGAAAGAAAATTTTAAAGTGAGCTAAAGCAATTAAGAGCCCGTAGATAACTACGGATGGAAAGGGTGCTAATACCTTTCCTTTTCATAATCATCTCCCTTACTCAGAATCTAACGAAGGTCTTTTCCTGTTCTTTTCACCTTCCCTTAATTGGATAAAAGAAAAGTTGATGGCGACTCTTGCTATCCGCAATATTTGCGATCAAACGCAAAACAATCCAAAGTCAGTTCTCCCACCGTGTTACAACACGCAATGTGTGTTGAGATTTCAGAATAGAGTATGTATCCCTGATGAATTTGAGATGAAAAGTTTATTCTGGAGGAAAGCCATAGAAGTAAATTTTGTATTCACCCAAGTGCGACTAAGATGTATCAAGACTTGAAGAAGTTCTTTTGGTGATCAGGTTTAAAACAAGATGTTGCATGGTTCCTGTATGCATGTTTAACTTGTTAGAAGTTGAAAGTTAAACATTAGAAACCTGCATGGTTCTTGAAACCTTTAGAAGTTCTAGAATGGAAATGGGAAAGTATATCCATGGACTTTATAATGGGGTTGCCAAGTACTCCAATAGAGCATGATATGATTTAGGTGATTGTTTATAGGCTGACGAAGTCAGCTCATTTTATTCTGATCGATATCAGTTTTTCGGTACCACAACCTTGGGGTTCCATCTAACATTATGTCTGATAGAGATCCAAGGTTCAGTTCTGGAATTTGGAAGAGTTTGTAGGATGCATTGGGATCTAAGATGATATTGAGCTCATAATATCATCCACAGAAAGATGGACAATCAGAGAGAACTATTCATTCATTAAAAGATTTTTAAGAGCTTGCATACTAGAGCAAGGAGGAACGTGGGATAGTTATCTTCCACTGATAGAGTTTAATTATAACAATATCAACCATTCTAGAATTAGAATGACACCATTTTAGGAATTTTATAGTCAGAGATGCAATTCTCTGTTGTGTTGGTATGAATCCGGAGAAAGCGTAATGCTTGGACCGGAAATTGTCCAATAGACTACAGAGAAAGTAAGGTTAATTCGGGAAAAGATGAAGACTTCGCAGAGTAGGAAAAATAGTTACCTTAACAAGAGAAGGAAGAAAATTGAATTTTAAGAAGGAGATCATGTATTTTTGAGAGTCACATGGGTAACCGGTGTTGGACAAGCATTGAAATCGAAGAAACTTACTCCTCGGTTTATCGGCTCGTATTAGATTTCGCACAAAGTGGGAACTGTTTCTTATAGGGTGGCCTTGGCACCTAACCTTTCTAACTTGCATGATGTGTTATATGCTACCGATGGATGATGTGAAAGTGTAGGATAACCTTACGGTCGAGACTTTACCGGTGAGAATCAAAGATAGTGAAGTGAAAGTGTTAAGGGGCAGATAAATTCCTCTTGTGAAGGTAGTTTGGGTATGAGCAGCTGGAGAAAATATGGCGTGGGAGTTAGATAGAAAAATGCAGGAGTCTTATCCAAAATTGTTTGCATAAGGTAATTTTCGAGGACAAAAATATTCAAAGTGGGCTAAGTGTATTGCTTCATGAAGTAGTTACTCTCAATTGATTTGGATGAAACAAATGCTACAAGAATATAATGTCAAGTAGGATTCTATCTAACATAGCAGTAAAAGCATATTGATATATCCAAGAATTCTATCCAACATAGCAGTAAAAGCATATTGATATATCCAAGAATTCTATCCAACATAGCAATACAAACCATATTGACATTCTCCATCATTTTATTAGGGATCTCTTGGAGGACAAAACTGTTACTCTTGAGCATATGGCCACTAAGAAGCAACTAACATATATATTTACTAAAACTTTGGATGCAAATCGGTTTGAGAAATTAAGGGGTGAATTGGGAATTTGTACTTTTGAGGAGTTATAATAATTAAAGGTATGGAGGAGTGCAACATATACTTTCTATTCCTCCCATTTAATGGTGCACAGAAATTCAGGTCAATCTAGTTTGAAGGGTGTTGTTAATGACATTGTTGATAAGAATATTTGTGTGTTAATCTCCAAAATTTTGAATGATGAACCCAAGTCTGATGTTGTAGAGGATGTCACTACATCCTTGGTCCAAACTGATCATCCTGTTGAAACCTCACTTGAAAAATCTGATGGAAAATCTGATATTGAGTTTATTCCTATTGAGTCTCATAAAGAATCTCAAGAAGATGTGTCCAAATATGAATCAATTGGTGGTAAGAAATATGATTCTATACGAAATTTTCTAGTACATGAACCACACGAGAATATTAAAATTCCAACATCAAAACAATGTCAAGACATATGTTATAACATCTGTTATGACATACTAAATAGATTCATCAAGTATAACTCACATAGAAACATATACTACAGAAAATGGAGAAGAAAAAAAGATCGATATGTTAGCCTAGTAGGTGTTAACTTGCCTACTTTGGGGGCTACCAAGTCAGGAAGGAAATCACAATAAATAGTACTAGGTCAAAGCAAAACTCTTCTGTTTACAACTTCTCGCCCAATCTCTACCCAATGCAAATTCTGCTTAGGCACTATCTCAAGTATGAGAAATCGACATCCCACTTCCAATCACCGCAGTGATAAAAACTCCCAGTCATAGGGAAGACAATTCCAGTCATAGGAACTGCCAGGAAGTAATACTCCCCAATTAAAACCAAAAGACCTATCACAATCTCAGGGACTATCTATAGAAACCAAAACAGGAAGAACACACTTCCAAATTACAAACACTTAGTCTTTCTTAAAAGCTTCGACCAAGAAAAATACTCAACTCTTGCTTCACATCTTCGAGTGAAAACAATACTCAACTCTTACTTAAAAGCTTCTAGTGAGAATAATACTTCGAGTGAGACAATCAACCATATAGTATCTTTTGATACATGGGTGACACACACCTACATAATATATAAGAGACTCTCAAAACCTAAGACTACTTCTTTTCCCTAATGTTTACAATTGTTGAAAAGAACTACCATGCATTAGGTTAGGTATTCTTTAAATACACTTCTTCAATCCATGGGATTTGATATTCTTAGTCCATAAGTTTATTTATCAACAAGTTGAGATTTGTATCTATTGTGTAGAAAGTCTCCTTAAATCTTGGAACAAATTGATACATAGTTTCTAAATTTGTCTCAAGGCCCATATTAGTATCTTGTGTACAGCTGGAGATATGAAACATGTTCCAAAACAAATCTTCTTGACCTGCAAAATTTACCAAAACATATCCATAAGAAATATTCCAAAATCCAATTAAATCTATCAAGGTTTAAAACAACAACGCCTGTTGTACAATTCAACCAGATCATGATGTCATGACATTGTCTTCGACATCTGACTAAAAACACATAATAGTAAAACTGTTATGACAGTTGATAAAGATACGACAACATTTTACTCAACACCATAAAATCATGTTCAGAAACATGCCTAGCCAAAATTTAGCAAACCATAAATCCATGGAACTAATAATCTCCCCCTATAGCAAATTTTGGCTAAAATAACAAAAAAAAAACAAATTCAACTAGAGAGAGGAATAAAACCACACTATAAAAACAGAGCTCTTGGATCTTGTACAAATATAAAGGTTCAATACTCCCCACATCACATATAATCAGTTTTCCCTCTCAAGGAACCTACACCCCATAGCACATGCAGTGGAAACAAACAATCTTATCACAATGCTAAATCATCATGTCAAAACATGTGATGTAACATTAGGACACAACACTTTACTCCCCCTTTTTAGCCAAAAAATTGACCAAAAAAAAGAACCAGAGTAAATGTACACATTAGAAACACTCATAGCAAAATACACAAAATACTAGCTACATGCTGATCATATAGATTGTGTACATGAGGAAGAAGATGGATATTACTCCCCCTCAAATACAAAACCAACTCTCACCACAGAAGGAAAAAGAACCTTCTATGGAAGTACAAGAGAACTCTTAAAATGAAACAAATGCAAAATATGTAACTCAGAGTACGCATAATACGTAACTCAGAGCACAAGACATAATTATTCCTTCTAACTTAGAACACAAGAGAAAAACCCCCATGGATTTTAGAACATGCATTGACACATTCCTACAAACCAACAGCAGGAATCGACTATAGACTCACATGATGGACAATCATGATTTCCCTAAAGTTTTTAGTAGATGTTACAACATTTGTTGCACTGTTTATCACTTCTTTCAAAAACCAGAACCCGCTACCTACTTGATTTATAGCAGAAGAGTTTCCTTTTGCATCAATAATGTAGAAACACATATTGTGAGGATGGTGAAGATGTAATGCCTTTAAATACAAGGAAAGTTACTTAGGTTGTAACGAAACCTTGTTTGTAACAAAATTTCTAATTAATTAAATCTTTTATGGAGAAAGATAACCCTTAGTAACAATGAACCACTCACCATAGGAGAGATGCACATTATTCTTTTCCAAGCTTTGACTCCTTGAAAAATGTTACCACACTTGAAATGACACTTACCATGCCATTCAACATGATTCTTTTGAGATTGCACACTTCACTAGGTAAAAGAATATAGTGGGAAGTGTCATACCCCAAAATTTGCCCTCCATCTACTCAAAAGATTTCATGCATCTATGCTCAAGGATTCCTCAAGAGTTGATCAGACAAACTCTCTCCTAGACAATCAACCCAAACTAGGGTTTGGTATCTCTCAAGTCAAGGTGGATTTCCAACATCTCCAAAGGCCTCCATGCCTCCTCATATGCTTCAAAGATTCTCCATGTCAAGTTTCAAGCTTCACAAGTCAAGTTTCCTCAGACAATTGCTCAGATGGTTGAAAATCAGTTGTATTGGACAAAAAGTCAACTGTGGTCAACATACACAAAACTTCGATTTTTGGTCAACATCCTCATTTTGAAGTTACATTCATCATTTGATCAAGGGTTGATCATGATTCATCAAGAAAACTCAAGATTTGCTCAAAAGTCAAACTTTCTAAATTAGGGTTTCTAGGTGAAAAGTCAACTGAACTTTGACTGGTCATAACTTTCTCATACTTTCTCAGAAATTTTCCCACCAAAGCTCATTTTGAAGGAAATTCAATTCTCTACAACTTCATGTCTCACAAGAATGTCCAAAAAATGCTTCATTTGAGAGGTATAGCTCAAAACATTACAGGTCATTTTCAAAGTCAACAAAAAGTCAACTTTTTGTTTTGAAGATATATTGAGCATGGTAACTCCAATTGAGATGAGACCAAAGACATTGTTTAGAGGACTCTTAGAGCTTTCCAAAAAGTCCAAGAATACTCAAAAATGTGGAAAATTGAGCAAGTTACACCATTCACAAGTTGGGCAATTTTGGAAGAATGCACAAAGAGAGATACTTCAAAAAATCAAATCTTTTGCAAATGGGCCTATTTTTTCTTCATCCTAACTTGTTCCTCATGCAATTAGGAACATCCAAGCCCAATGCCACGAATTTTTGATTTATTTTTCTATTTAATTTGTAATTTATTTATTTAAATGCAAATTAAATCTTAAAATAAATTATAAAATCAAAATTAATTGGAAGATTGATTTTTATTGCTTTCTTGTGATCCAATCAACCCATAAATGCCAGCAATTTCGAAATTAGATCAAATTTGGCAAGATTGGATTGAAATTGGACAAAATTTGAAAATTTGATTTCATGAGAATATCAAAATTTGATTTCCATTGAATGTTGATCAATTCTTTCCAAAAACCATTCCAAATCCATCCAGTATAAATATATGATGCATACCTATCAAGAAAAGAGGAAAAAAATTGCTCCAGAAACCCTAACCTAAAATCAAAATTTCGTGTTCTTGAAGCAACTTGCAATTCTAGTTCCAGCCATCCACAGCCGATTTTGAGGTGTCCAACACATTGCTTGACATCTCCAGAGTCGATTCAGACCTTCACTTTGCCAAAAACCATCAAGAATCACGAAAACCGAATTTGGTTTGTTCTTGAAATTTCAAAATTCGATTTCTAACATTCATGCATTATTAACTTGTTTTGATTGTTTGTTTGTGATTAGAATCAAGTTTGCAAGCGATCTGGGCAAGCCAATCGTGTTTCCATGGCCTGAATCGAGATATACCATATCTAGGGTTTCTGAGCTCGATTTAGGGCTTTGCTCAAATGGAAAAATTGGACCATAAGACCCACACCAGTGCGTTCGGAATGCTTCAAGGAATCGAACCATGCCTTTAGAATTCATTTATATTATGTATGCTTGCTTTTTGATTTTGCCAGGGCCTGTAGCGTCGAGCCAAAGCCGACGCTAACTTTCAAATATTCAAATCAGAGAAGACGATCGTTGGCGCGAAGGATGAGGCAATGGGGAAGCAACGCGTGTATTCCACTCAATCCGTTTCCAAACAGTTGACACGTCTAGCTCAGTTGGTCAGCGCATTGGTTTTCAAGGTTTGAAAGGGATGTCCCCAGTTCGATTCCTGGTTCAGACAATCCCTTTTTTCACTTTTACAAAACTCTATTTTCCTTTTTTTTTTTTTAATTATTTCAATATTTTCATTCATTTTAATTAACTTACATATTTTTTTATTCTGCATTTAAAAATTACCAAAAAAAATATTTTCTTTTGCATTTATATTCTAAAAATGTTTATTTAATTTAGTAAATTAAAAAATATAATTTTTGCATGCATATTTATTTTATTTTTATTTTAGCATTTAAATCATTATAAATTGCATTTTAATTATTAAATCTTTTCCAAAAAATCCCAAAAAATTATTTTAACTTATTTATCTTATTTCCAGCATATATTAATTTTCTCATATTAAAATTTGCATTTTTTCTAACATTTTTCCTCTTATTCAATTCATCTCGTATTTTCCGATTTCTCATTCTTTCACAGGTTGTTCCGATTCAGACGTTTCTTTACCGTTTTCTATTTTTTCCCAATAATGTAATTGCTCATGGGTTGTAATAGTTAATTAGGCTTTTATTTTCCGCAAGTTTAAATTATGTATCTGCCCCAAAGCCATGTAATAGCGTAGGATTTATCTTTCCGCCTTTTACATTCCGCATTTTACTTTCCGCACCCTTATCAACTGTTAGTAACTAGGCGTGTATGGCAAGATAACAATTGGACATAGCTCACACTAATCTTCAAGATAAAATATCTGAATTTGACACACTTCTTTCACACACGCACCCCTTAGGATAATTCTCTCTTGATGCCTTTTCGATTCAAATGGTCATGTCCCTCGAACGTAGAGGTATTCTAGCACCGTTGCCTTCCAAACAAATCATCATAGTCCCTTCGATACAAAGATCATAAGACCCACGATGTCGCTTCCGAATACATGATCTTGACCCTCGATTGTCGCCTACGAAAAATGATGATAGTCCCTTCGATATGTGCTAGGATACTTCCTACAAGTTGCCTTCGATGACCATCCGATGTCCCTTCGAATGTCCCGCTTACATCCAACGAATGGAGCTACCTACTAACTAATGGTATGGCTAGCGCTATTCTAAAGGAATGTAGAAGTACAACAAAACGACCAATTCTGAGTGGGTAAATAAGTCTTTTAGTTGCTTGCTCTATCAAATGCTTTTCACACCAAACACTTTTTCCAAAGTTCAAATTCTTTTCAAAACAAAAACATTTCCGAACACTTTGTATACACTCCTACATGAGTCATTACAAAGTCAAAGCGAAATGCCTCTTTCAAAACATCTTTGTCAAACACACAGAAAGCAATTTAAAAAAGTGATCTAGAGCAACTAAGAGCCCGTAGATAACTACGGATGGAAAGGGGTGCTAATACCTTCCCTTTTCATAACCATTCTCCGCACTTAATCTAACGAAGGTCTTTTTCTGTTACTTTTACCTTCCCTTAATTGGATAAAAATAAAAGTCGGTGGCGACTCTTGCTATCCGCACATTTGGATACAAAAATCCTACAAAGTCAGTTCACCGTATCACAGGAAGACCATTCACATAATTACTCCAATAATTCTTCAGTAGTTCTATTCCAGAATTACCCCTCACATTCTTAATGTAACTTGCACCTCAAGTGATGATGAAAATACTAGCAGATATTTTCTAACAATACCAAGCATATGAGTGTTAATATAAACCTGTAGAAAGATTACTGACACAAAGATGATAGAACCAATGACTTTGTTCTGCATACAGAATAAAATCCTTGTTTCTTGATTGTAGTAGTATGTAACACTACAATGTCATGACATCCAATTTGACATTGCACTCTTTTATTAATCATCCCTATAGAAATTACATATTCTTTAAGCTAAATACCCCAAGAATCTCAACCATTAAATATTCCATTTCTCAAACATTTGATGATCACAGACCAAACTAAACTTCAAACAACGAACTCCCTTTTTGAGAAATTCCTCATGCAGTGCCTCACTAGCCTTTTCGAATCTTCGACAATCTATGGAGTGTTAAATCTACAGATATGATGTTTCAACATTTGGTTGAACATCAATAGTCTTCTAATTGAACACATCACTGATCTTGATCCAAAAGTTGTGTATTACTAAAAGTACTTCTCTCAATAAAATGGCTCAGAAACATACCTCGTTCTCATAGAGGAAGGAAATGGGACCTTGCAATGAACCATCCATATTTATAAGATAGGTTCTTGAGCTTCTTGCAATTGTATGATATTGCACTTTTTAGTGCAAATTCTTGATTTCTTCTTCCTCTGAATACCAAATAAGAGAATAAACAATTGAGTACTTGTACATTTAACAAATAGCAATAATTCATAAATCCTCAAAGGGACCTTAAATATCTCATAAGAGACACAACATTATTTCTTGATGACACAACTGAATTAGTAGTTAAACATAACCAATTACCAAAAACTTAGAGAATCCATAATGAATTCCTTAGTTATCCAATGTCCTTAAAGCTTCCCTTCTAGTATCATCCTCAAAGTAATACTGACCAGAATGATACTTAAGCGAACCACCAGGAAACTGTTATAGATGTAAAGTGTCTTGAACATTTAGTGTCAAGATACCAATCATCTTAATTGAATACCCAAGAAGGGTATGAGAGATAGGGTAATAATCACCTTTCGTAGGAATTATCCACTACTTGGTTAATCAATGCTGAACTTTGACCTTCGAGAAACTAACAAAAAACTATTAAAATGAACTCGACACAGAAGATATATCTTTAGTGCAAGTAAATCCTTTTAGCACAAGTAACCAGAATGTCCAACATAATTTTATGACATCCTAGACTTAGCTTCCTTTTTTATGTCAATGACCTTTTGTCACATTGAGTTTACTCTTAGATACTAAGCTTAGAAGAAAAACTCAACCTCCTTAAACTTCCAAATATCTTCCATCTTGAATAACCTTCTCCAGCTGATCTGGATTATCCTTAAAAACTTGACCAATACATTAGCTCTATGATTAAATAGAGCCCCTTCATCTTGAAAAAATATAAATAGTATATGCTTCTTCATTATCTCAAGACATAAGATCAAAAATAACTGACTTTTGATTTCTTCACTGTTGAAAGCTCCCATCAGTCTAGATACAAACCATAGACACAAATATAAAGCTCATTATGAGATAAATCTTCATAAGAAGTCCACCTTCCAGTTAAACCTGTAAAAGAACACCTGAACAATCCTCCTTAAGATAAGCAGTACATTCTGCTTCAAAAAGATCCACGATCTCCACACTCCTAGAGTGTTTAGACATTGATCTATACACCAATTTCAACCTTTTCTTTTAGCATCAAAGACCTGTTGAATTCAGCACATATGTTATAACATGAGGTCACGATGCACTGTCATATTTCTTCAACTTCTGGTTGGATTTACTTCCAAGGAACAGAACAATAATACCTTCATCAGAAAACTGAAAAACAAGTTTTAACAGAGTTGATAACAAAAGTCATTCTCTTGTTCTTCATTAATAGTTGTGACTTCCATATAAAAATCTCTCGAAGGAGACCTGAGTATCTTATTCTTGATCAAACACTAATATGTGCCTTTATGATTGGAATTTAGAATTTCCCAAGTATCTTTGGTCATCAGAGATAATAAGTATGAACAGACAATTATCAATTCCACTGATTACGAAACTGACACCTTCAAAGTTACATAGAGACAACTCATGCTCTACTTTTCAATCCCGTCAAAACCAAGATTACCTTATTATGATATTTCCTTAGAAGAAATGATGTCCAATGAGAACCACAATACAATTATTCTAGTCGTTCACAAGGAACAAGAGTAACTAGAAAAATTACTCCCTGAAGCTCACCTAGGGGACCATGGTGTCAACTCTAATACCAATCAAAAATTTTCGAGTTCAGGAAACACATGAGAATATTAAAATTCCAACATCAGAACAATGTCAGGACAAATGCTATAACATCTATTAT
This sequence comes from Vicia sativa, assembly GCA_021764765.1. Taxonomy (NCBI): domain Eukaryota; kingdom Viridiplantae; phylum Streptophyta; class Magnoliopsida; order Fabales; family Fabaceae; genus Vicia; species Vicia sativa. The sequence continues at coordinate 214,627,396 of CM038793.1, forward strand.
GACATCCTGAACATATTCATCAAGATATAACACACACAAAAACATAAACTGCAGAAAATAAAAGAACACAATAACAATATGTTAACCCAGTTCAGTGGTAACTCACATAATCTAGGGGCTACCAAGCCAGGAAGGAAATTCGCTATAAGTAGTACTAGTTCAAAGCTAAATTCCCCCGTTTACAACTTATCACCTAATTCCTTACCCATTTCAACTTCTACTTAGGCACTATCCCAAGTATGATAAATCGACATCCAACTTTCAATCATCGTAGTGATAAAACTCCTAATCATAGGGAAGACAATTCCAGTCATAGGAACTTCCAGGAAATACACACTCCCCAATTACAATCAAAAGGGCTTTCCTAAGCGCATAGGTTGTCTATAGAAACCAAAACAGGAAGAACACACTTCCAAATTACAAACACTTAGTCTTACTTAAAAGCTTCGACCAAGAATAATACTAAACTCTTACTTCACATATTTGAGTGAGAACAATACTCAACTCTTGCTTAAAAGATTCGAGTGAGAATAATACTTGACAACCAAGTAACAGACAGTCGACCACATAGTATCTTTCAATACATGGGTGATATAACACCCCAAATCTACCCAACAGTTATATTAAAATCAGAGTGCCAAAATTTCCACAAACATGAGGCATTACATTCTCAATCCGAAAACCAACAACATAAAAGCTTATCATAATAGATACATAGCACATATTAATCCAAAGAACTTATAACAATTAATTAGTCTTCAAAATACTTCAACTTTATTCAATAACTACATAGCGGATTCACAACTTTAAAATTTCAAAAGAAACATAGCATCTTTTAAACAACTTAATTCAAAGAAAACAACTTCTTAAAATAACAACTTGGATTGAACTGAAAAACATCATAAAATCAAATAAGCGTTCATCCCCCCGAGTGCTACGTATCAGAGCGACGACACCAACAAGCTACTAAGTCTCTACTCCTCGTTACCTGCACGTTATCAGTATAAAGGCAACGACAAAACAAATAAAGAGTGAGATACCTACTAATATAAACAAGTTTATGATAAATAATATATTAAAATTAAATCATACACAATTATCACTTCACCGTTATAATATCATCAATCAATTCCCTTCAAAACATTCACATTTATGCCAATTCAAAATGAGACACAACAATGCATATGCATGTGGTACCAATAGGGCTTCAGCCCTCTTCACTAATTGCCAATTAATAGAGGCGTAAGGCGTAAGCCTCCTTCACAAATCCTCCAATACAGGCCTTCACAAGTATGCAAATGTAATACAACACTAACAACATACAACATAAATCCACTTCACAAGACATACACCTACATCATCGTCACTGAAACATCCTGCAATTTCACATAAAACAACAACAATATACAATAACATATTCCTCGCCAATAACTCACAAACAAAATAATAACGCAACCCATTCAACATAGTTCACCAAAATAAACCAATTACAATTTACCTACTAACATATACGAACTACCTCGACAAATTTCAGTTAATTCTAGATAACTAATTATACCGCTTACGTTACTAACTCGGTTAATTTGACACTTTTTTAATCTACTTCCCTCACTATGTTACTAAACTCTTTCAATCCCTGCTATTTTATTCTAAGACTGCAACTAAAATAATCTACTTCAGTAGTATAATATTCTGCTAGTAAACCTACTATCAACCAATTTTCTTCTGTGTTCCTGCTAACTGCAATGCATTACCTAATTATCTGCTGCGTATTTACTTTCAATGCTACTAAACCAAATAATTACGTATGCTCAAGAACATTAATTTATCCTAAACTAAAGTACTAAAATTAAATAATTTATATAATTCAATTAACTTACTCCACGTCTCATTAAGGAAAATACAGGGAAACAAATATGCCCCCACATGGCCAGGCGGACGCCCACCCTCCAACACCCCAGGGGCGATCGCCTCACCCCCTTCACTCCCTAAGGTGGTCGCCCTCCTTCTTTGTGGCACAAGGGGCGGTTTCCCCCCACCTTACATACGTTCCATTATCTCCTTCTTTTCCCTGTTACTACTACAACGCCCGTCTCATATATTTTTCTTTCAACTTTGTCTTTTGCGTAGGTTTACAACAACATAACAACTATATTTTCCCGCGGTGTTCTTCTTAATTGACCCAACCAATTCATTCACAGTATTTAATTACACAACAAAACTCAATTTAACAATTTATTACTCACAACAACAAATTCAATCGGTTACGGAACAACAACAAATCATGGCGAACATTTATATAACCTTAATCTCACATACGATTCATCATGAACCCAGTTATAAAGTTAGAACCCCACCCCTTATCTTAGATTTCACGGTCGTTCTAACTCCGATTGAATCTTATTTTTCCGGTTCCGGTTGTGCACTTCCCGTATCCTCTTCTAGCCCTTGTGCCTCCAAACTCTTTCACTTGTTTTTCTTTTCTACCTGAAAACCTAATTTTCTACTACTACTCCTATTTATATAAAAACCTAATATTTTATTCTATTAATAAAATAAATCAATTATTATTTCTATCTTATATTCTTATTGGGACAATTAAATAATACCTCCTCATTTTCTATTTCTCATACCACAATAAAAACCCACTAAATAACATTTTAGTTAATTAATTGTTATTCCTAATAATAATTCTCCGACTAAACCGATTATTCACTTAATCATCTTAAATCGACTTATAAATCCATTAATGCTCCTTATAATTATTCTGATAATTCCTTCTTCGACTAAATTCCAACAATTAATTCTTTAATAATTCATTTAAATAATTAAATGAATTTTCGGGCGTTACAGGTGACACACACCTACACAATACACAAGAGACTCTCAAAACCTAAGACTATTTTCTTCCCCTAATTTTTACAATTGTTGAAAACAACTACTATGCATTTGGTTATGTCTTCTTTAAATACACTTCTTCAATCCACGGGCTTCGATATTATGAGTTCAAAAGTTTTTTGATCCACAAGTTGAGAGTTGTATGTATTGTGCACCAAATCTCCTTAAATCTTGGAACAAACAAATACATAGTTTCATAATTTATCTCAAGGCCCAAATTAATATCTTCTGTGCAGTTGGAGATATAAAACTTGTTTCAAAAGAAATCTTCTTGACCTACGAAATTTACTGAAATATTATCCATAAGAAATATTTAAGAATCAAATTAAATCTGTCAAGGTTTAAAACAGCAGCTCCCGCTGTACAGCAGAACCAGATCAAGATGTCAAGACATTGTCTTCGACATCTGACTGAAAACATAGAACAATAAAACTATTATGACAATTGTTAAAGATGCTTGAACATCTTACTCAACACGATAGAACCGAAAACATAGAACAATAAAACTATTATGACAATTGTTAAAGATGCTTGAACATCTTACTCAACACCATAGAACCATATTCAGAAATACGCATAGTCAAAATTTAGCCACCCATAAATCCATGAAACTAACACTATAGAAAAGATATTTGCCTCTGAATGAGAAACTAGTGTTGGATATACAAAATTTTGGCTCCTGCTAACATGTGAAATTTCAAATTTTATTTTTCTGATCTCATAATTTCACTTCATTCACCTTAAATTCTATAAGTGACTTTGACATTAAAGTACTAATTTTAAGAATCCCTCCCTATGCCACCATATTAGATATCAACGTCACCTAATTTGAAGTCAATCATCATTGATGATCAAATATAATTCTGGTTCTAGTTCATTGTGTGTACGTGTATATATGGGAGATAGATAGACACGTGTATCACAATGCTTATAACAATGCCCTATCAACAAAGACCTTTATTTTACAAGACAAATTTTCTACGTTACAAATTCTTAAATGTGCGTAACCACATTGGTAAGCTACTTATTGTGGACAATAATTGCTATTTCACTTTATTTTGGAAACTAGTTTAGTTGTATTTTAATAGTACTTCGGTGCAATTATGAACAAAATTGTTCAACTTGTTAAAGTAATTAATCTTTTAGAAAAATAAATTTGGCTAATATAAAAGATAAAATATATTTGGATATAAAACAAAACTTTGATATAATTTTTTAGTTAGAGTTATTCTTTAATAGATATTTATCATATTTTTTATTAAAAAATAGTAAAAATTATATGTAAAAAATTGTATATAAGTTTTCTCATTATAATATTCTATTGAGCGATGAATATTGTCTTCGTTATCCACTTAATATAAATGTAATGTTATCTAGTTAAGAAAATAAAGAACTTATGAAATAGTCAATGCAATAGAAATTTAAAGAAGAAAATTAAATTAATAAGTGATGATCAATTTGGAAATAAAAAAACTTAAAACATATATTGAAGTTTTTTATATGTGTAAAATTATATTCAAATATAATATATTATATAGGTTAATAACCTTTTATCCCCTGCCATATGAGCGTGTTTTAATTTTCCTCCTGCCATATGAGCGTGTTTTGATTTTTTTCCTTTAAAAAAAATTTGTTCACAGACCTTAACAAATAAAGATTCCAACTCCAAAGACTCTAATGCATTTTTTTTAACAAAAATTCTATTATTTTGTCTATGTGGCAATGCACATGACATTTTTTTGAATTATTTTTTAAATCTAAGTGACATTTTTATTAATTCTGATTTATTTAATTTTTTTAAACATTATCTTTTTAACGTTTTTTAAATTATTTTTTAATAATTTTTATAAATTATGTTTTAAAATTAATTTTTATTATTATTTTGTATGAATTATTATTTTAAATTTATCAAAATATTTTGTTTGGGCTTTAAGCCCATTTATGATTGATTAGCAGCTCATTTTCTCTATTTGTTTTCATGTCAATAGGAAGTATGTGTGCTGGTTTTATAAACACTAGAACTGTTGTTATACCGACCGATGTGGGACTTTAAAAGTCTATAAAAGGAAATGTTTTCACTTTAGCTCTTAACTGCAAGATGAACAAGAAACACATAAGCCAGCCATGCAAGATGAATAAGAAACATAGAAGCCAACCATGCAAGATGGGTTATACATATATATACATTGTGCTTGTGAAACACATAATTCAGTCACACATAATCTGCCTTGTGCTTGTCATGCAGTGCAATAAAGTTTGCATCTATTTGGTATGGTGGTAAATTGCATCATAATGGATCCTATCACTTGAAGCAGATAGCAGCGGAGGTATTGTTCTATGCAGCCCATGTGGGATCTAACAAAGCATAGCCAACAACAGAGTCTATTTCTACAAGTGACCTTTTCATATTTGTAAGCCACCAATTGTCTTTTGTTATACGTGACGTCTCCAAGTAAAGTTGTGCATGAAAATCAGGAGGAAGCTGAGCCAAAAGGAGGCCACAGGCTTGAATCAACAAGCAAGATAATTGTTGACTTGTATAACCACTTCGTGAAGCAAAGTTAGTGGTATTTACTTTGGAAGATGAAGGAGTTGATCTACTTCCACCTAAGAAATCCGTGCTTCCCCCTGAAGTTGATGTTGGCAACACTGAACATTATCCTACACCATTTGAGGAACCGTGGAGAGAATCACTGGACTGGATCAATGTTAGTTGTATATTAACAACAATTTGAACAAGTGACTATACTATCTGAGAAGCAGAGACAGGAAGGGACAATATCTCAATGGCAGTAATCTCAAGAACCATCTGAGTATATGTGCCAGGATCCTGAATTTGGTAGAATGTCTTTTGGCCATCATAAGCATTTGGTAGTCCAGACTGAGATACTGCTGAGGGTTTGTTTTAGGCAGTATGCATTGCACTGTTTGATGTATCTCCTATGGTTCTAGATTTTGAATTGTTATGTAATGGAGGAATTGCATTATTTTCTATTTTGAATAGTGCAGAATTTATGTGTTTTCTGAATTCGTGCTTAAAACTAATTCCAAGTTTGAAACTAATGATAAACACACAAAACTCATCAACAAGCTTAAATTGGCGGGAATGGTGGTAGATGTGGTGTTCAGAGTTAATTGGAGACGGGCGGAGAGGACAATGGCAATGAGGGTGTTCTTTGTAAGGTTTGGCGAGGGTGATTATTGAAGGGGTGATGGTGTATTATGATGTTTGAGTATAGGGTAAGACAAGGAAGTATGAATGAATATGCTGTTGCTTCTTGACCTAACTTTTGAGTCCCAGATCGATAATTTTCCACCAAAATAGAGAGTTTATATACCTCTTCAACATAAGTATTTTCAAAACCAGTATTGGACTATTGAAAATCATAAATGGGCTTAAATCCCAAACAAAATATTTTGAGAAATTTAAAATAATAATATATACAAAATAATAAAAAAAATTAATTTTAAAAAATAATTTATAAAACTTATTAAAAAAACAATTTAAAAAACGTAAAAAAATTAAGTAAAAAAAATAATGTTTAAACAAATTAAAAAAAATTAGAATTAATAAAAATGTCACTTGGATTTAAAAAATAATTCAAAAAAAACGCCATGTGGATTTCCACACAGGCAAAATAATAGAATCTTTGTTAAAAAATGCATCAGGGTCTTTGGAGCTGGAATCTTTATTTGTTAGGGTCTGGGAACAAATTTTTTTTAAGGGGGAGAAATCAAAACACGCTCATATGACAGGGGCTAGAAGGCTACTAACCCTATTTTATAAATTTATTACACATTTTATATTTATTAAATTTATAATCTAAATTCACATGAATTGTCATTTCAAATAATATTTTATTTTTTAATGAGATTAATATTTTAAAAATATATGAGAATAATTTTTACTAAACTTTTTAAATTTTTTCTGTGCATGGCGCGAGTCATTATCTAATTAAAGTATAATTGAAGATCTTGAACATATCAAACTACTGCTTCTAACTAAGCAGTCTCATAAGCTTACAACTTATGGCTAACAACCTCAGAATCTTCACTACTTTTGAGCAACACTACTTATGAGTAAAGGGCACAAAAAATTATGATTCTAACAATAACTTTTGAGTATGAATTACTTCCAACACCATCCATTAATTCATATTAAGCTAACCAAAATCTACAACACCAATTCCATCCCTCAAATGGATAAAATGTTCAATCTTGACATCCTTCGTCAGAACATCTGCAAGTTGCTTCTGGGTGTTGTAGTGTGCAACTTCTAATAATCCATTGAGAAATGCATATTTCACCTTGAAAACTCATTTGACACGGATGACTTTCTTCTCCTTTGAAAGCTTAGTCAAATCCCAAAACTTGTTTCTTTTTATAACATCAAGCTCTTCTTTCATGGCCTTTAACCACACTTTCTTCTTAAGAATTTCTTTAATATCCACTGGTTCAGAATCTACTATCATGGTACACTAAGTGATTTCTTCCTTAGAGTCTATCTCAGTATCTCAAAACATGTCAAATTCTGCAAACCTTCTTGGTATTTGTTTGATTCTTTGTGGCCTATCAACTTATAAAAAATCTCCTTTTGATTCTGGAACAATATCAGATACTTGACCACCTTTAGAAGTTGGTTCACCTTCAGAAACTTGCCTTCAGAAAATACACCTTCAAAAACATGACCTTTGTTGTATTTTAGACTACCCTTAGACCTCATCCTTCAGAAGGTCCACATTAAAAGTCATGCTTACCGCCATATTATGGATCATCGAGAAAATATAGATCTGGATCATAATCAGATTCACCCTCAAAATCAGACTCGGCTTCAGAGTCTTCTTCTTGTTTTTCAGAGTCACCTTTAGACTTTGACTTGTCTTCAGAACTTTCAGGTTCTGACTCATCTTCAGAGTCTCCAGAATCATATTCATCTTCTAACTTTAACTCATCTTTAAATCCTTCAGGTTCTGATTCATCTTCAAAAGCGGAATCTCCTTCAAATTATGACTCATCTTATAATTTTCCTCCAGACTCAGAATCACCTTCAGAGTCATCTTCTGACTCAAACTCATCTTCTAAAACCTCGGATTCTGACTCATCTTCAAAATCTTCAGAGTCTTATTCTGATTTTGACTCATATTTAAACACTCGTTCACAATCAAAAAATGATAATTGCATAGGTTCCTCATCATATTCAATAACCATCAATATCACAGGTTCATCATCTAAATCTCCTCTAGATATTTTTGCTTCTTCTTTATTTGAAGAACAATATTTAGTAAAGTGGCCAAACCTATTACAACAATAACATTTAACCATTCTCTTGTCAAACTTCTCCCTTCCTTTATGATGTTTCTTCTCATCAGAATAAAAGGCTTATGACTTCTAAGACCTACCATGTCTTTTCTACTTCTGGTCCTTCTTGATAAAATAAGCCTTCAAAGTCTGCTAAACTTCTCTTTCAGAAGTTCTCTCAGTCAGACGCAACTCTTGAGTCTCTCGACTATTTTGTAGTTCTTTAATTTTCATGGTGTCTAGATCTTTAAAATGTTCAATTTCTACAATAATGTAATCAAATTAAGGATTAAGAGACCTCAATATCTTCTCAATGATTACTTGTTCATAAAGGGTTTCTCTACATGGTCTCATCTTATTTGTTACCATAATCACTCTAGAGATGTAATATGATACAATATCATTATTCTTCATGTTGATATTCTCATACTGCTTATATAGATATTGAAGCTTCACCTTCTTCACTGGTGCGTCACCACCGTAACACCTTGTCAGTATATCCCACACAACCTTCATCGTTGTTGAATGAACGATTTTATCAAACACCATTACACCTGATGGATGTAGAATAACGTCTTTTGGCCCTTCTTCCTTATATCTCTTTGTGCAATTTTATGTTCTTCCGTCACATCTACTTCAACTAGAACATAACCTTCAGTGACAAAATCAAGCATATCTTGAGCACCAAACAACACACACATCTGAATCATCCACCGATTTTAATTCTTTCCACCAAACACCAGAAGTTTAGTATTTAAACTGCTTCCGTACCTCATCTTTTTTATGCACTAAAAACTCAAACATATCTCAGATCTCACCAAACACTCATGTTTCTCAACCCCGCAGAATCATGAAATGCAATTTTACTACGATTCCGCTCTTGAATTTAACGTGAATTCAATATTCAACAAAATCAATTAAAAACGCCTCGCGTACACTCATGTTTCATTGTGAATCTAACTAGAGATCTGATATCAATTGTTGGTTCACAAAGGTTAAAGATGAAAAATGAAGATGAAAGAAGAGAGTGAAATAAATAAATTATTTTTCTATAAAAACTTGTAGACGAAGAATACTCCCATTCATTCATGCATTGCATTTTTGATAAAATCCTAGTTACAAACTAGTATTTTTACACAAAGTAAAATGCCATGTAGGTACAAACAAAACTTAAAGACTAAGTTAACAAAAAAACCTAAACTTAATAGTCATTTTGTTATTTTTTAATTTTAAATGTTTAAGGCGATGCTATATTATCGATTATCCTTCATGGATCTTTTTTTTTAAAAATTAACTATTTTACCTAGTTAAAAAAAATATTAAATCGAATGAATATTAAAAGTCTATTGAATCCAACACTAAATCACCGACGCTTAATATTTTTTAATATTTCCTTCATCTTCATCCCATTATCTTTCTTCATATTTATTTTCACCTTAAAGACATCCATAACAAAATCCTAAAGGATTTAACATATACCCTAAAAACTTTAGCTCATATTCAATGAACAATTAAGGGTTAATACATATTGCCCTTACTATTTAGGTATTTTTGAAAAAGAAATTGATTTTTTCTCTAACATTTAAAGATTCTGTTGTTTTAAATCCCCATGAAACTCAATCATCAACATTTTTTACATGACAAAATTTTTAATTTTTTTTATTAAGGAGATGATGGGAGATGTCAAATTTTCTGGATAAAAATATAACAAAGACAAATGACAACACAATGTTTACTCTTATTTGATTTCCACTAGTACAAATTTTTACCCTTTTTTATTATTTATTATTTATTATTTATGAATCTTCATTTCATTTCCTAAATCACCTCAATGATATCTAATAGTCCTAATCTCAGTGGTTGTATCAAGAATAACTCGACTAGAAGATCATACTTCCATTACAATACTTATCCAGGATTCTTGACCAAGAACAACACTTGGATTTGCTTAAAACCTTCATCCAAGAACAATACTCAACTCATTTCTTAAAGGCGTATGAGTGAGAATATAATTTTGACCACAAGTATCAAAATATACAATAGTGACTTACACCACACAATATACAAGAGACTCTCAAAACTTAAGACTAACTTTTCTTCCCCTAATTTTACAGTTGTTGAAAGAACTACTAATACATTAGGTTAGGATTCATCTTTAAATACACTTGTGCTATCCATGGGCTTCAAAATACATATCCTGATATTTCTTGATCCATAAGCTAGTGATACTCTAATTATGTAGAAAAATCTCCTTAAATCTTTGAACAACCAATACAAAGTTTCCTAAATTGTTTCAAGGCCCAATTTAGTAACTAATGTACAACTTGAGATATAAATTAAAATTTTAGACTAAATCTTCTTGATCTACGAAATTTATTGAGATATATCCAAAAAAAATATCACAGAACCAAATCAAATACATCAAAATTTAAAAAACAGCAGCGCCTGCTGCACCTGACCACAATGTCATGACATTTACTTCGACATATGGATGAAAAAACTCATAAGAGAAAACTGTTATAATAGTTGTCAAGGATTCTATAACATTTTAATCAACATCAGTAGAACCGTGTTTTAGAAAAATTATGCCAACCCCAAAACCATAGAACTAACAACCTCCCTATTTGGTAAATTTTGGCTAAAACAACCAAAACCCAATTACAACTGGAGAGAGGAATAAAACCATAAAACAAACTTCTCAAAACATGTATCAGAGATATAGTAGTTACACAAACACAAGTTACATGTTAAACATGTAAATTTTGTACATGAGGAAGAAGATGAATATTATTCCCCCCTCAAACACATAACTAGTTCTTGTCATAGAGAGAGATAAATATCCCTTCCAAGAACACAACACCTTAGAAAGATATGCAGTAGAAGAAATATACATAACTCAAAGCACAAGACACAACAATTCTCATAACTCAGAACACAAGACACAATATACAAGATGTTACAACATCATATAGGATATTATGTCAAAGAATCAGAAACAGACTCAAGATTCTCATGACATAGAGTTATGCCCCCCTAAACTGTTGCATAGAGAAAACAACACTTGATTAGACTCAAGAACAACTTCTCCCCCCCCCCTTTTAGCCAAAAATTTAACAAAAATAGGGTAAGAGAGAAGACAGACAAAATAAAAGAAAAGAATCAATAGAAACAATAATTGATTCAAGACAACAAAAATAAACTGACTCAAAATAAATCAAACTAACACAAAAATAACTTGATGCAAGACTAGTAGCACCAAACTGACAGAAAATAAAGAAAATAGAAAAAGACAAAGAGACATAAAACAAAACTGACTCAATAACAAAAACATATAGCAAACACAACTATCAAACACACTCTACCGAGTCAATGAAATTGACCCAAATCTTCATCAATCTCTTAGTTTGAATCATGTATATGCACATGGTTCTTCTACAGGAACTTACCCTGATTATACGTATTTTCTTCGTCCTGGATGTTCCAGTATATGTCATAACATTTGTTACCGTGTTGAACACTACTTTCTTTGAACCAGAACCCACTTCCTTCTTGCTTTCCAGCAGAAGAGTTTTCTTTTGCATCAGTAATGTTAAAATGCAGCTTGTGATGACGGCGAGGTTGTAAGGTCTTTAATACAAGGAAACTTACCTAAGATGTAACGACACCTTGCTTGTATCCATAATTAAATCAACGAAAGCGTTTTTGGAATGAGATAAACTCTTCTTTAGTAATAGTGTCCACTCAGTTTTCTCTCTTTCCAAGCTTTGCCTGCTTGAAAAATGTTACAACATTTGAAATGACATTTACCATACCATTGAAAATGATTCTTCTAATATTTAACACTCCACTAGGTAAGAGAATATAGTTGGTATACCATCCACACAATTGGTTCAATAATTCTTCAGTAGTGTAATTCCAAAATTACCCCTCATATTCTCAATATAACTTGCACCTCATGTTAAGATGAAAATACTTCCAGATCTTCTTATCCAAACCAAGTTTAGGAGTACCAATATAAGCATGTAGTAAGATCCCTGACACGCTGATGACATAACCAGTGACTTTGTTCTGCGCGCAGAAAAAAAACTCTTGTACCTTAATTGTAGTAACATGTCACACTATAATGTCATGACATCCAGTTTGACATTGCACTCTTTTAGTAATCAACCTAATTTAAAATAAATTTTTCTCCAGCAATGTACCTAATCTTAGAGATATACTAGGATTCAATTAATTCTAATCTAGATGACCAGAATATCCTCCAATAATACAAACTTCTATAGATTTGGCCAAAACAAACTTCAAATAATGAATTCCCTCTTAAAATTCTTTCTTGAGAGTTTCCTTATTCAGTTCCCTAAGTGAAGGTAATCATGCTTAGTTGATAAAAGTCCACGTTGATGATACCTTAAGTGAAGGTGAGCATGCGATGACATGTGTTGAATATTTTTGATTTAAATTTCTAAGTGTTACAGAGCAGGTGATTGTTTTGAGAATTTGTGACATCCTATGTGATTATGTGAAATATATTTGAATTATGCTATTTTAAGTACGAGGTTTTTAGGGTGTTACATCATCCAAAGAAAAACAAGTTTTTTATGTCATTGATCTTTCTAACACTAGATGATCAATTTTTCTATAGGGAAAATATATTCCTGATATTGATGAAAATCAAGATTTAAATTTTGAGACCCCTTCTTTCATAACATATGTGTGTCTCTCATCTAAAGAAAATGATTTAGATGATGTTTTTTCGTGATTATCAAGAAGGATATGAGAAAACTATTCATGAAGTATACTTTTTCATATTTATTTTTTTCCAACATTAGAGATGTCGAAGGATACCATATGTTGCATAGTTTTAGAAGTAAAAGTCATAAAATTAAAATCACCCTAAAGCAAGTGTTTTTCTTTGTGACATTTATGTATGCTTATGAATTATTTATGTTAGTTGTATTTATTGATGCATGTTGTTGATATTGAAGTTTGAATGATATTGTTGTTATTGTTGTTCTTGAGATTCAAGTTTGAATGTTGTTGTTGTGACCAATAGCTTAAACACTTAATGTTATTGTTGGTGTGATAAATAGCTTAAAGACTTAATGTTGTTATTATTGATTATCATAATTGGTTTTAAATTAGGGTCAAATTATAGGTGCTTAACGGCTAGTTACAAAATTCAGAGAAGAAAAATTTTAGATAGCCATTTAAGAATTTGCATTTTGATATTTGCTTTTGTTGGTTAATCATCCATTTTAGCTTTCTTGTAAAAAATGTATATGTCATTTTGATTTTGTAATTTGTGTAAACAATGAATATTTTTGGTACAATGTTTCTGTTTCAAAAATGGGCAAAAGGTAGAATTTTTCTATTTTAGAAATAAGAAAAATAAGTTCTACAATACAGGTTAAAACTAAAATATACACAAAATAATAATATCAATGATTTCCCTTCGTTTATTTTAACAAATTGATTATTGGGAATTGAACTCATGACCAATAAATCTTCCCCCTAGGTGAGTTTCAACCGATGGAAAAAATGACACACATTTTATGACGTCATTTGTTACATCGCATAAGAAACAGAGGTTAACTCCCATTTCTAATCGAGATAAAAGTATTTTTCGTGATAGTATTATATTTAATTTTTTGTAATGTGAAACTTTAAGCACACATCTCTCATAAATTTATTCAATACGATATAGATTTTATTTATATATACATGTAAAATTGAAATGAATTTTTTATTCATAAAATAAAAAATAATAATAAAAAATTTTAAAAAAATATATTTTTTGATAGAGGTGAAACTACCTGGCTGAAATCATCGGATAGAATATCAATAAAGTCGCCATCGAACATTTTTTATCCCACGAGAGGAAAGGTAAGCATCGAGTAAACCTGAGGGGGAGAAATCATGGTCTTACGACCAAGAGACTGGGTAAGGGAGTCAGTTATGCGAGGGGAAGATATTAGCATCTCATACGCCCGTAGTACTCTACGGTATCCACTTCTACTTTCTATCACTTAATCGTTACATCTATGTCTATGTTACGCGCTAGGGGAAATGCATGTGAAAGAAAGAAAGAAAACAAACATGGAGAAAAGATGGAAGTGTTTACAAAGTTTGCTCGATCGAGCCCTATGATAAGATGCCTATGTATTCCCTCGTGCAATGAGTGTAATACGGTGAACTGACTTTGAGAATTTATTGTATCGCAAATGTGCGGATAGCAAGAGTCTCCACCGACTTTTCTTTTATCAATTAAGGGAAGGTGAAAAGAACAGGAAAAGACCTTCGTTAGATTCTGAGTAAGGGAGAAAGTTATGAAAAGGGAAGGTATTAGCACCCCTTTCCATCCATAGTTATCTACGGGCTCTTAGTTGCTCTTAGATCATTTTTAAAAAGTGCTTCGTGTGTTTGACAAAAATGTTTTGAAAAGGCATTTCGCTTTGACTTTGTAATGATTCATGTAGGAATGTATACAAAGTGTTCGGAAATGTTTCTTTTTTGAAAAGAGTTTGAACTTTGATAAAAGTGTGAGGTGTGAAAAGTATTTGATTTGAGCAAGCAACTAAAAGTCTTATTACCTACTCAGAATGGTCATTTTCGTGTTATTTTACGTTCCTTTAGAATAGCGCTATCCATACCATTAGTTGGTAGGTAACCCTATTCGTTGGATGTAGAGGGGCATTCGAAGGGACATCGGATGGTCATAGAAGGCAACTTGTAGGAAGTATCCTAGCACATTCGAGGGGACGATCATCACTTTTTGTAAGCAACAATCGAGGGTCAAGATCATGTATTCGTAGGCGACATCGTGGGTCTATGATCTTTGTATTGAAGGGACTATGATGATATGTTTGTAGGCAACAGTGCTAGGATACCTCTACGTTCAAGGGACTTGACCATTTGTATTCGTAAAGGCAACGAGAGAGAATTACCCTAAGGGGTGCATGTGTGAAAAGAGTGTGTCAAATTCAGATATTTTATCTTGAAATTATGAGTGATCTACGTCCAATTTTATCTTGCCATACACGCCTAATTACTAGCAGTTTATAGGGTGCGGAAAATAAATTGCGGAAAGTAAAGTTCAGAAAGGTAAAGTCCTACGTTATTACATGGCTTTGGGGCAGTTACATAATAGGAGTGAGGAAAGTAAAAGTCCTAATTAAACTATTACATCTCATAGGCAGTTACATAATTGAAAAGAAAACGAAAGAAAATTGTCTGAAACGTTACAACCTGTGAACAGATACATAATCGGAAAATACGGGAAACTTGCATAAGAGGAAAAATGTTAGTAAAAACATGATTTTTAAATGAGGAAAAATATTTTAAGTTAGTAATGACAATAAGATGATAAGATAATTTTTGGTAATTTTCGAAATCGATTTCGATAATTAAAGACAATTAAAAGTCAATTAAATGATTAATTAGCAATTAATTAAAATATGCATGCAAAAATATTATTTTTAATGTCAAAAATTAAATAAGTATTTTTCTGATTAAAATGCAAAAGGAAAATATTTTTGGTGATTTTTAAATGCATGAGAAAAATATTTGAAGATTAATTAAATTGCATGAAAATATAAAAAATAAGAAAATAGAAAAACATGTTAGTTTTCAAAACTAAAAAAAAGAATGGACATGCCAGGAATCGAACCTATGTCTTCTGAGGAAATCCATACACGCGTTGCCATCTGAGCTAGCTTACTTTTGTGTTTGGGAATTGGAAACAATTGATTATAAACGAAAATGTGTCCTGATTATAACTCGAAGCACAGTCAACACGCGTGGACCCCAGCTGGAACGGATGGACGAATCAGATTGCTTCTTTTTGCCACGCATGCTTTCGCCGGTCACGGATGAGTCAACGACGTCGGAGCCCTAGCTCCGGTCGTCTTCTCCGGCGATCCAAAACCTCAAACCTGCAAAATACGAAAAATAAATGGCAAAGGGATACCCTACCCCAAATCGACCCTTGTGAATCCAATGGTGGTGTCCGTTTGGATTGAAAAGCCTGTACAAGCCGGTTCGAAGCAAATAGTTCCAAATGCCCTAACAATGGCAATTCGAAATTTCTGCGTGCAAGCTTACATGTAATGGTTCAAATGCACCTAATGGATGTCCTGAGTTTAAATATGCAAACGAAAACAGTTAACAACGCATGAATTGTAAAAATCAAAATTGAGAAAAATACCAAATCGGAGTTGTGTATATCGTGTTCTGGGCAGTCTGGGCTTTGTGTAAAGGATGGGAATGCTTGCTGGGATATCAAGGAACACGTTTGAATGCTTGAAACTCCTCGAATTTGGCTGGAAAGTGGAATTCGAAAATCACAACTTTGGAAAATTTTTGAGAAAATAAGGGTTGCTTCCAAGGGCTAGGGTTTCGTCCTTTGTCTTTGTCAATGTGCTGGGTATTTATAGAGTGTAGTATTGGAGCAAAAAG
This sequence comes from Vicia sativa, assembly GCA_021764765.1. Lineage (NCBI taxonomy): Eukaryota > Viridiplantae > Streptophyta > Magnoliopsida > Fabales > Fabaceae > Vicia > Vicia sativa. The sequence goes on from CM038793.1 coordinate 214,644,046, forward strand.
AAAGAAAAAAGATATGTCATTGAATGCAAAATAATTTCTCTTTCAAATCAAATCTTTTCAAAATTTGATTTTTCCTTCCATGCATGAGCTAGCACAAATTTGGCAAGTTGTGTGGGCTTTCTTGGACCTCAAGCTTGATAAAAAACCAACCCAATTCAAATTATACCTTGTTTCCATATTTTATTTAATTTAAATTTGAATTAAATGTTTTTAAATTCAAAAATAAATTAAAAAAATAAAAGGAGGTCGTGGCAAGGCATCAAGAGGTCATGGATAATATTATGATCAACTTTGGATCATAAAATTATAGTCCCATTTGGAAAAAATTGGATTTTGACAAATATCTCTCTTTGTGCAATTGTTCAAAAATACCCTATTTGTACAAGGTGTATCTTGCACAATTTTCAACATTTTTGAGTGTTCTTGGATTTTTTAGAAATCTCTAGATGTTCTCTAAACAACATATTTGGTTTCATCTCAATTGGAGTTTCCATGCTCAATAAAACTTCAATACAAAAAGTTGACGTTTTGTTGACTTTGAAAAGGACCTGTAATGTTTTGATCCATATCTTCAAAATGAAGCATTTTCTGACCATGCTTGTGAGACATGAAGTTGTAGAGAATTGAATTCTCTTCAAAATGAGAGGTGGTGGAAAAATTTCTGATAAAGAATGAGAAAGTTATGCTCAGTCAAAGTTCAGTTGACTTTTCCTTAGGAAACCCTAATTTAGAAAGTTTGACTTTTGGGCAAATCTTGAGTTTTCCTGATGAATCATGATCAACCCTTGATCAAATGATGAATGTGACTTCAAAATTAGGATGTTGACCAAAAATCATGAAGTTTGACTGTATGTTGACCATAGTTGACTTTTTGTCCAATACAATTGATTTTCAACCATCTGAGCAATTGTCCGAGGAAACTTGATTTGTAAGGCTTGAAACTTGACATGGAGATTCTTTGAAGCATATGAGGAGGCATGATGACCACTGGAGATGTTGGAAGTCCATCTGGATCTGAGGATAGCCAAACCCTTGTTTGGGTTGATTGTCTAGGAGAGGGTTTGTCTGATCAACCCTTGAGGAACCCTTGAGCATGGAGGTATGAAATGTCTTGAGGAATAAGAGGGAAAATTTTGGGGTATGACAATGGAAAATTCAGAGCGTCGTAGTTTGGCTCACATGTTTTGGTGGGTTGCAATGTTTTTATGGGAAGTTTGATTCTGCATCCTCACAATTGCAATTCGTGCTTGGCGTTGCAGCTATAATAAGTCTTATGCTCGGCCGGTCGCACACTTAGCAACTTGTTTGTACTTGAAAGGGAACACCCCTTTTTGAAAAGGTTTTAAACACAAAAGATCCCGTAGGCGAAAAAGGTTTGCAGTGAGGTTGGTTTCTTTTACCTTGAAAAAGGAGTTTGAACCACTATTAAGTGTTTTGATTTTCAAAAGAAAAGAAAACAAGTTTTAGTTTTATTACATGCAAAGATGCAAAAGAAAGAATAAAACATGTTAGGGAAAATAACTAGTTCTACCCTAATGTTATCATACAAAGATGGATCCTAAGGTTAAGGATAAAGGGAATCTCTACATATGTTTACATGAAAAGGATGAAGATCATAATGTCTAGGCTCGAGAGCTATCCTAATCAAGAGGTCCTAAGGTAAGCTATCCTATATCTGTCTTGGTTGAACAACCAAGGGATGCAAGGGGAAGAGGCAAGCAAGTGTTTTGACAGAAGCACACAAACAATTCAATGCACAGACAAATGATATAAACATGCGCGAGGAAGATGAAAGAAGTCCCATAGCCTCGATGTTAGCGTGTCACCAGAGTCAACCAAGAGCCTTCTTTCGGAGGAAAACCATGGCCACGAATGGAATTAAACATGTCAACCAAGAGTTTCCTATGGGAGAAAGGTATCAGAGCTTGATATGATTTACCAAAAAATACAGACAAAGGATGCGCATAGCATATGCACAATTTGAATGTGCGTTCGTACACATATGAGATAAATTGATAAACCTGTAAGAAGGTGAAAACCAAGCAATACAGACAAATGGCGTGCATATCGTATACAATATAAGAATGTGCATTCGTACACATTCGAAACAATCCAATAACTTGTAAGAAATCACAATCCAGACAACGCAGACAAAGAGTGCATACACATGTGTGCAAGATAGTGATGTGCATTTGTACACATCCAAATCAAATCAGATAACCTGCAACAAGGTGAAAACCAAACAATGCCACAATAGAGTGCACACACGTGTGTGCAAGATCGAGATGTGCGTTTGTAAACATCCAAATCGAAACGGATAACCTGCAAGAAGGTGAAAACCCAGCAATACAAACAATAGAGTGCACACACATGTGTACAAGATCGAGATGTACGTTAAGAATAATGCTCAATGTAGCTTGCACACGTAAAAAAGTGTCAGAAATAACAAATCAAGTGCTTTAACGAAAGCACTAAACGCAAAAACGATTATTCACATGATAATACCCTAGTATAAGCATACAAGAAGTGAAATAAAATCTCAAAAATCGGCTTGGGAAAGCGATTATTCGAAATTGGAGCAAAAAAGTCAACTTCTCGAAATTGATTGAAAATCTCATGGTTGCTTTCAAATGTGCCAACGAATTCAAAAATATGATCGATTTTAATTAATTATGAGTGGAAGTGAAATTTTTTGAAGGTTTTAGATGGCTGGGCAGAACCTCCGTTTAGGCATGTTGCACTTGAAATTCAGTTTTGAAACCATCAAAAATGGTTTTAAAACAATGCCAAAACATTGGGGACAAGTATTGCTACCTTGAACCTTTGAGGAAAAATCGATTTCGGCTCACAAAAATGCATGAAAATGCTTATGGAATGCGAAATTCATGTATCGATTTAATTTCTAATTCTCATTTGTTTTGTGTTTTGAAATGAGATAGAGAATTGGATATTAAATCCATAAATGATGCAAACAATTCTAAACAACTGAATATGCACATGATATGCAAAATTAGATTTGGAACAATGCATGAAAATGCACACTTATTCATGGATTAGTGCCCTTTTATGAATGAAATGCAAATAAATGACATACAAATGTAAGCAAATAAATGCTCAACCTATTCCACATCTTGACATAATGAAATTTAGGGATTAAAGTCAAACAAGAATCAAGAATTCAACATGTTATAGTGAATCAAGTCAATTGTTTAAGAAAGCATCATTTAACACATGAAGATATGCATAAAACTATGCCTCGACACACTTTCGAGTTCATAAAATCAAGCCATAACACATGAATTCGATTCAATTATTCAGTACAAGCATTAACCAATGCATGAACATGCTAATTCCAATTCACACAATAGCACAAACACTTTATGTACAAAGAAATTAACTCATGAATATGCCATGTTGAATAATTTTACACCTTGACACAATCGAGTTCAAGAATCAAGCCTAAACCATACAATTTATATTCAATTAATCAAGATATCAATCAATTAATGTATGTACAAGCAATTCCGCAATTCAATTTCCAGAATAAGCAATTTGCAAAAATCACTTAAAATAAGTGCTTATTTGAGAAGAAGTGCTTACTTGGAATTGAAGTTGAAAGAGGAGAATTGAAGAGGAATTGAAGATCGGACGGTGATGAAGAAACACGACGAAGGGGATGTACCGGATAAGGAGAGAAAAAATAAGAAAAAAATTTCTGGCGCGGTGGTTTTGGAATTCCGGTGGTGGTTTGAGGTGGTTGTGCAACTTTGAGTTGAGAGAAAATGAGAGAGAAGAAAGTGACTTAAGAGTGCAAATTTAACAAATGAGTTCTCCTCCCCAATTTGTGAGAGGCAAATTTTATTTATAGGTGATAATTTTGGGCTTTGGAGTGCATTGGATCCAAGATTAGGCCGAAATCGCGATTATCCAAATAATTTTTGTACACAGCCCAAAACATCGAGAACCGTGCGAAATTCAAACTCGGACTCTCCATGAAAAATTCCCGAAATGAAAAATTATTTGCGAGAGTCAAAATTTCGACTCAGTCGGACGCATAGTTGATGAGATATGAATTTTTGAAGTTTCAGCACCGGTTTCGGGCATCTGACATATGTAGAATTTTTATTGCGCCACTCAAAGAAAATGCTTCGAACGAGGATCTTCTAACCAAAATCCAAACTCGGAATATGAATAAAAGTCGAAGCCAACGGAATTTGTGAACTTTTGACATCAGTCCCATTGCGTTTAGATGAAAATAGAGTGAAATATAATTTTTTGAACACTGTGTGTCAGATGAAAAATGCTCAGTTCGACTCAAATTCACCTTCAAAGAATAAAATTCTAGTATTGATTGGTAAGGAATCAACTCTCAGCTTGTGAATGAAAGTAAGAAGGAATTCGATATCTAATTTTAGACACCATCCGCACTCAGTTTCGATATTCCAGTCAGGAGTTGTGAATTTTTTAGTGCACCGTGAACACGGTTCAGCCATCAAATTTAGTTTATCCCAGTTGAAAAGTCAATTTTTCTAGAGACTTTCTTCACACAATTAGCTTCTGGACTATGAACGAAAGTTGGAGATAATACTAAAAGGGACTTTTCAATCGAAAATCATCCGAAAATACTCAACAAGTTAAGAGTTATGCCTTCCGGAGCGCCCGAAACGCACCAAAAACTCAAAATTCACTTTATTAAGAAATGAATTGTTCAAATCTTTTTCTTGACGAAATGGCCTCCTATCTGAATAGATGAACTGGAGAATATATTAAAATGGTTCCACTGCTTGTAGAACTGACCCGAGAAGACCTTCTAACCAGAAAGTCTTGCCTTAAGCATACGAACCAGAAAATATCAATTTCTAGCTCGAAATAGTTCGAATTGGCCGAAACGCACAGTTTCTTCCATATTTGCGGTGTTCGTAATCCTATGACCATGAGATCAATGTTATTCATGTATGTTGATCATAATGGAAATATAATCCAGAACTATTGAAATAAAGAGTATAAATTTTGGGGTACAACAGCTGCCCCTATTCAGTCATCCTTTAACCGAGAGCAAGGTTGGCTCCTGCCTTCCAAGCGATAAAGGTAAAGGGTGATTGAATACAAATATGAACTTGAAAATTTACACTATGAATCCCAAGATTTGTATCAACACAGATGAATGCAAACTTCTGGTGTCAAACCAAAAGACGCGAAAAGATTTTTGACTCCACTGAGTTTCACTAGAAAAGGTGGTAAGGAATAATGTCAAAACAAAAACTGGAAACATTGACCGGACTCTGAAAGAATCTATGAAAATTTTGCGCTAGGGAACCACTAACTGCAACAAAACTAGAAACGTTGACCAAACTCCAAAAGAATATATGAAGATGTTGTGTCAGGGAACGATTGGAACACAACAAAAACGAAGGCTGGAAACGTTGACCAGACTCCAAAAGAATGCACAGAATAAATGCTAAATTTCATGAAGAGAAACAAGTGTGATACTTGCTCTCGATAGGCACAAGTGAAAACTTGACCCAAAATAATTGGCCTCAACCCAATTCGACCGCGTTATTCCAAGGAACGACTGAACATGTTAGCGGACCGCTTTATGCCAGGGAACGATTGACATGTCACAGATTAAAGACTAGAAATGATGACAAGTCTAACTGCATTATGCCCGTGAACAACTGGACATGTTAGCGGAGTAAATACTAGAAACACCAATTAGACTTTACAAATTCAGAACATTGTACTTTGAGGAGAGAAACAATTGTGATTCTTGCTCCTCAATAGGAAAAGGGGACGACCTGACCTAGGGATGTTTTGCCAGGGAACGACTGACACACAACAAAAATGAAGACTGGAAATGTTGACCAAACTTCACATATAGTACAGGGAACGACTACACTATGTGTATAGGAACGAGTGTGATACTCGATCCTGTTCAAGAATTGGTAGCGACCCAACTCTTGTGCAACTAAAGAAGGCAACAAAGAATAGAAACGTTGACTAGACTAACCGCATTATGCCCGGGAACGAATGGACAGGTTAGCGGAGTGAAAACTAGAAACGCCGACTAGACCTTTTCAGAATGCACGCCGGATTCTGAGCGAAGGGAGCAAGTGCGATACTTGACCTTCAAATATTTGGGGTTGTAACCCAACTCCAACTTCACCAGGGAAATACCAGTGGTAACTGGATTTTCTCCAAATAAACGTTGAATTCTGAGGGAGAAAACAAGTGTCGGGCTTGTTTTCAATAGGCACAAGGAACAACCTGACCTAAACATGGTGTGCCATGGAATTACTGGACACACAATAAGGAAGAGATTAGACACATTGCGCCAGGGAACGACTGGAAACGCAACAACAATGGAGACTAGAAACACTGACCAGACATCACGGGGATATACAAAAATGAAGACCGGAAACGCCGAATCGACTTCAAAAGAACATATAAGAATGAAGATTGGAAACACTGACCAAACTTCACAAGGATACAAAAATGAAGACTGAAAATGTCGATCAGACTTCACTGGTATTTAGACATATCAAAAGAATTTATCCACATTGGAACTTTCAATACGCCATACCTATCAAAGGATTATAGGAGCATCATTGGGGACAAAAATTATTGTTACTTGCTTATAGTTCCATGCAATGTATGAATTTTATATAGAGTAATGCAATGCGATGATGCATGTTTGCGAAAGATAAAGATGAGTAACCGGTGACCACAGGTCACGTCATGATCAGGCTTAAATTTGTGAACTTCACTAGGGGAAAATGAAGCGTGCTGTCAGAGCAAGAATACCACCACCGATACATCGATCATTGGAGGAATTCAGTACCAAACTTCCTGGGGAACATGGGTTCCTGGAGACTATGATTTCTTTTGGGATATGACTTCCTGGGGAAGTTAATCATTGTATAGCGACTAAATTGGGGAAATTATTCGCTGAATAGCGATTAACTGGGGAATGATCGAAAACACTTGGCGAAGAGCTTTCACCGTTACATCCGTTGAGAATAAAATACCCATGACATGGCTTCAACTGGGGATAAAGGTAACTGTTCACACATCAATCTGAATGAAAGAGTATGATGCGAACTTTGGCAAGTGACAATTCCACCAGGGATTCCCATTCAAACACTCTGGATGGGAAGCAAAAACCTTGTATTTCCTACATCAATCGGCTTTACTGGGGAATAAAAACGAGGTATAACCTCGCTGGGGACACCATGAGTAGTCCCCTTCAACGTTGACTATGGAGTACAGGTTATCGTTAAATATCTTCTGGAAGGATCACAGGTATACCTCCTTCTATCGGAATAGAGATCAAAGGAAACTTCTCGGCACCGCCACACGAGGAATAATCAGAATAGTCTGATGTCCATACACTAGGGAGAAAGAGAAATTACAATGAAGGGTCAATTAACAAACTGACTTACCGAGGAAGATAATTTTGTCATCATGAACATGCAAGCCGCCTGGGTGTACACTTCATGGGTAAATTTATCAGGGAGGTATCCAGTCATCAATAATTCACTGGGGATAACCATCCTCTGCCAATGGTTCAAACATCATCTTCACGGGGAACGATTTAAAAGTCCAACAAAATTTCATTGGGGAATGAGTATCAACAACTCTCATCGGGGATTCATGCACTACTTTGGATGACACCGTGTCGATGACTTTGGAACCTGCCCTTTTCGAAAGGTAGCCTCCATTGGGGAATCTCCATTAATATTCACTGGAGATAAAAGCTAGAACCTTCCATCGGGGATGACTTGAAGATCCATCAGACATTCATTGGGGAATTTCATCAGGGATACCATGCTGATGATAACCTTTGAATCTGACATTTTGAAATGTATAGCCTTCACTTGGGGATCTTCGTCACTGTCCCCTGGCGAGGAGATGTCGTTTGGATTTTGCACTGGTGTCTATTACCTACAAATATGCAAAGATTCCTGTAACACATTGTTAGTAATATGCCTCAGGTGTAGCATGATAACGGGCCCACATAGAGATTTGTCGAATCTCGACATAACAACTTTGGATTGATTGACTTTTGAAAGTATTCACCCCGATAGGACTTCATGCGAGTCTGTGATGAGGATAATGATCCTGACTTCTCTTGGAGATAATGATCTTGAGCTTCTGATAAAGAATGACCAGCACCCTAGGATTGAATTTCGGACGAGCTGAGGATAACCATCCTAACTTCTCGACATACTCTCTAGATTCACAAATTATTTAGCTTAGAACGGACTTAGCCTGATCAACTGTGAAGTGGGGGTATGCTCTTGCATAATTCCTTGCCCCAGTTTGTAGGGACTTTCAAATAAATTAATCTCGAAAAGACGTTCTAAGATTTGTATCATCAAGATAAACTTCCCCAGTATCATGAGTTTTGAAACATTGCTCATGGCTGGCCAATGTCAAATGTGGTTTCAACCATGCTGGAGATGACGAATCATGATTACTCAGTGCATTGAGAGATTCTTCAAATTTTGACACAACTGCCCCAGATTGGAAGATACTTGGAGTCATTAGTCCCTTTGAAACAACTGGAAGTAATACACCACTTCTCAATAGAGATTTCTGGGCAATCAAAAACTCCCACAATACTGGTTTCAGATCATCTTTTACTCAATAGAGTCACTAGACGGCATGCCCCAGATTAAGATAATTCTTTTAAAGGACCATTCAACAGAGTCCCAGAGTAATTTGCCTCAATATGAATCAAGATATTCATCTGATGCTCATTGTGCAAGCTTCCTTGATGTTTAAGCACATGTTCAAATGCAAAGAATGTTTTATCCTAAAAATGATAAATTCTAATGCAAATCCTATGCTTGTCTTGAAACAAAAAACTTTTATTGAAAAGATGTTGAAACATTGCATTTCCTGTACAAAAGATAACAAAAGATGGAGTGATACCAACTCAAAAATTATAGCAGACCTCCTAGGACTCAGGTTACCGTGCTCTCGTTACGGTTTTAATTTCGAATTTAACATGCTTCGGTTAAGACTTTTGAGGGTTGTAACGTGGCCTACTTCACACTTTTTAGAAAAAAGGATTTTTAGGCTCAAAATATTTGGTGCCCACCCCCTTCGTGATGTTCTCCACCTTAATTTCAGTTAACTCAGTACGAGAAATCATCTCTATCAAGAGGAATTTGATGGTTGAGGAACCACTGTAGTTTCTTGATCGCACAACTTTGACTTTGCAGAGGACGAGGTTTCTCGGACACGACAATCACTCACCCTTTTTCTTTGGTGTCCGATCACACGACTTTGTTCTTCAATGAGGATCTTATTTGATTATCCTCACCTTTCTGGCTTTTCGAATTACTTTCCACACATTTTCCCATTCTTCTTTTTATATATTCACACTTTTTTGAATAAATCGTCTGATCTCTAGACTTTGATTAATTGGAAGCGATTGTAACTGTCTAAGTCCTTTGCCAATGAGGAATACCCATTGGGGTATCGTCTTCCTTTAATGCACACCATTGACAAATGAAGATTGACTGCTATAGTTTCTCAACCTTTCGGAGGATAACCATTGTTGTATCCTTTGATGTGCACTCTTCATGAGTTTAGAACGCTCGATCAGACTAACTGAACACTACCCTGCCCCGGGTTAAAATGATGGTTTTTTCTAAACATAAAAGAAACTCCTACTTCGAGGCTCAAAGGGGTTAACAAGGGTCTAACTCCCTTATATCTCCTAATGGCTTGACCGAGCGTACGGGTGATACTCATCCTGATCAATCATCTAATTATCAAGACCTAGAATATGCAACAAATGTTGGAAATTATCTTCTGGACACACTGGTCGTGCATGAGATTCGAGAGATACTCTTTGAGAATATATAATTAACCTCCGATTGGATACTAAATGAGATTGACTTGTAGGTCCACCACATTTGGATTAACCACAAATTCCCCTGTATCGAACAAGTCTTGGATCTTGGCCTTCGACGCCTTTCACCTTTTTACAACAGGACAGAAGTGCCCCTGCATGATATTCATAGGTGATTCTCTCAAAAGATGGGATGAACGCTTTACCAAGAGAATCTGCATACTGAATTGCCAAGCATTTTCCACTTCACTGAAGAGATATTCAGTTGAGGAGAAAATAGTCTTGAAGAAATCTTCCAAACAGAATTTGGACCTTTGGGAAAGACGTCAAATGAGTGATGGAATCTGAACTTTAACCTCTTGCAATCTTCCATACCACGACCAAGTGTCCTAGAATGAGAGACACGTCTAGAATTTTCTCCATAACTAGGAGAGAGGTTTTCTGGTATAGGACCCAAAGCACGAAGCTTAACCACTAAACTTCTAACAGGAGGGAAGTAATTGGGTGTAAGGCATTGGAAATAAGTCCACACACTTCTCGGGCTTCTTCCATATCTGCTGGCGAGCTTTGCTCTACAGATTCACTTGGAGATTAGGAACTAGTTGCTGACGAGCAAACTCACGGACCCAATATTGTGGAAGAGATCCACTAATTACTCTATGACTCATATGAGATCTCACATGATGGGGAGAAGTAACAACATCTTTCGCAAGTAGCATATATCAGATTACTTTCACTTGTTGGCACTGTATTCGGAATCCTCATAACTAAACTCAACTGAGTCTTCAACCGATGATTTTCCAAGAGCCCGTGACCACGGATCAAGGTTTGCAGCTTGCATGTCCTCAATAAACAACCTTAAATGATTTTACAAATAGTCAAATTCCCCACGAAGTTGCTCCATCTGATCAAGGATTGGTGAGAAGTTAAGACTTGCAATTCTAAACAGAAAATACCAAATCTGGATAAAGAATTTCCCTGGCTCTAAGTAACTGTTATGAATGCATGAAATAAAGGCATATACAGGTTAGATATATACTCATGTATTTTTTCTGAAATTTGTTTTGGAAAATAAACATGCTATGATGCAAGTGCATCATGCATTGGTCATGGGATTACGACTTCCATGACATTGTTCATCTATTGTATTGATAACATAATCCTCGGTCAAATGTAACAAGATTAAAGGTCTGGCCATAAACTGGAACTCAACAAAAAATACCAGAAAAAACTGAAGATCTCGGAACACGAAATCAAGCATCATGGAACCAACATCAGTACCTGTAGTAACGATATCCCACCCCACCTCACGGGTAATTCTAAATAGAATAGGGGTCCCTAATGATAAACAGAGTCGGCGATACTTTATAGAGCACTCCGCTATCTACACAACAGGGTGTAGGGCGGAAGCACCGTCAATCGACATGAACATCCATCTATCCTATATGTCTCTGGTCGGGGTAGGGTGCCTTTTACCTCATGTAACTCTCACTCAATCAAGAGAACAACCAGTACAACAACAACCAGTATACAAGATATATGAAAGCGGTAAAATGCCATATAGAATGCAATACATAACATATAAAGGATGATGCGATAAATCAAGTAAATAAATAAACACCTACTAGACCGGAAAACAAGATCTAGGATCGACTCATGGACGGGCCAGAAAGAGGTCGTCACGTCCCTAGTGAAGTCGCCAGCTGAAACTACCTGGCTAAAATCATTGGATAGAATATCAATGAAGTCGCCATCGAACGTTTTTTATCCCGCGAGATGAAAGGAAAACATCGAGTAAACCTGAGGGGAAGAAATCATGATCTTATGACCAAGAGATCGGGTAAGGGAGTCAGTTACGCGAGGGGAAGCTATTAGCACCCCACACGCCCGTAGTACTCTACGATATCCTCTTCTACTTTCTATCTATTGGGTGTGCTATATCTATCTATCGCTTAATTTCTACATCCATATCTATGTTATGCGCTAGGGGAAATGCATGTGAAAGAAAGAAAGAAAACAAACACGGGGAAAAGAATAAAGTATTTACAAAGTTTGCTCGATCGAGCCCCATGACAAGATGCCTACGTATTCCCTCGTGCAATGGGAAATTTAGAGCGTCGTAGTTCGACTCACATGTTTTGGTGGGTTGCAATGTTTTTTATGGGAAGTTTGATTTTGCATCCTCACAATTATGACTCGTGCTTGGCGTTGCAGCGATAAGAAGTCTTATGCTCGGTCACTCGCACACTTAGCAATTTGGTTGGACTTGAAAGGGAGCACCCCTTTTTGAAAAGGTTTTAAACACAAAAAGATCTCGTAGGCTAAAAAGGCTTGCAGTGAGGTTGGTTGCTTTTACCTAGAAAAAGGAGTTTGAACCATTATTAAGTGTTTTGATTTTAAAAAGAAAAGAAAACAAGTTTTAGTTTTTTTACATGCAAAGATGCTAAAGAAAGAAGAAAACATGTAAGAGAAACTAACTAGTTCTACCCTAATGTTATCATACAAAGATGGATCCTAAGGTTAAGGATAAAGGGAATCTCTACCTATGTTGGCATGAAAAGGATGAAGATCCTAATGTCTAGGCTCGAGAGTTATCCTAACCGAGTAGTTCTAAGGGAAGCTATCCTATATCCGTCTTGGTTGAACAACCAAGGGATGCAAGGGGAAAAGGCAAGCAAGTGCTTTGGAAGAAGCTCACAAACAATGCAATGGACAAAGAAATGATACACACATGCGGGGGGAAGATGAAATAAGTCTCATATCCTCGACGGTAGCGTGTCACCGAAGTCAACCAGGAGCCTTCTTTCGGAGGAAAACAATAGCAACGAATGAAATTAAACGTGTCAACCAGGAGTTTCCTATGGGAGAAAGGTATCACAACTTGATATGAATTATCAAGTGTGAGGATCATATGAGTGCGAGTATCAAAGCATGTGAATGCGAATTCCATAAGAGAGAGTGGAGAGTCATAATAGGGGACTCTTGCCACTTTATTATTGACTCGATAAAGGAAGCATCACGATTCGCGTGAGCTAAGCTGATACGGACTGAACTGTACGGGGGTTGATTGAGAACCCTTTATGTGTTCCTTTCATATCATCATATATCAATATCATCAGTATCATCAAGCATGGCTTTGCTAGGTGGTGCCATATCAGGTTGCCTAACCACTCATGACTTATGCGAGCACAAATGTATCACGTGGGAAAAAGAGAAATTTTGATATTTCAAAATAACATTTTTGTGTCTCAAATAAAGTCAATTATTAATTAAAGGGTTAAATATACAACCACCATGTAATATTAACTAGTTTGGTTTTAGCTCTTGTAAAATATTATTTTAATTCCCTTATCTTATCTAGATATCGTCAATAACCCCCTCCTCCCCCAAATGACATATGTTTTCAAAAATTCACCTATTTTCTCCATTTCTGTCCACGTGGAATATCCATATTAACACATGGAATTTTGATTTTTTTTTAATTGCTGCTGACGATATGTAACATTTCAATTACCCCCTTATAAAAGTTAGGGTTAGTTTTTAGAAAAGGTTCCAAAACGAGATCATTTATAGAAGGGGGATTGATTCAAATGTGTATGGGGTACACATTGCAAACTGGACAATGTATACCATTGGCAACTTGGTGAATATGAAGTTATAGGTTTTGGACATTTTTTTTGGAAATTGAAGATGGTTTTATTCATATAAGAAAGATGATGCATATGATTTTGCAACATATTTTTGTGCAATGGTTATTGATAGAGATGTCTTTGTAGAACATGATGTTCAAAACATAGAGCTTGGAGTGAGGGAACCAAATTCTGTCAATGGGGTGACTGATTTGGAAGAGTTAAAAGATGATTTGGTTCAAGGGTTGGATGATAGTGAAGATGATAAAGCTACTTCTCTTCTAGATGGGTTTGAGGAAATTGATGTAACATTAACTATAAATTAAGAGGGGAGATTTCATGGACTTTTGTGTAGGCTCAATAGGAAAATGGATCAAGATGATTATTATAGTGATAAATTGGACAACTCATATCCAAATGATTCTTGTGATGATGAAAGTCCCAAGTATGAGAGATTTAGGAAAGAGAATCTCAACAAGGACTATAAATTTAAGTGGGTATGGAATTTAATTCTCTTGTTGATTTTAGGAAGGAAATTCTTGAGTGGTAAATGTTAAATGGTAGGGAAATCACACATGTGAAAAACGAGAGTTATAGAGTAGGGGTAGAATGCAAGGTTAAATGTGGGTTTTAGTCTTATGCTCTAAAGTGGGCCACAAGCACACATTTTCTATAAAAATGTTGGTAGATACCCACACATGTGCTAGGGTTTTGAATAACATATCTGCAAGCTCATCGTGGGTGGACATGTCTGTAGTAAAGAGAATGCAAACACTAAAATAGTTAGATTTTGAGATATCATGCAAGACATTAGGAAAACAAATTTTGTGGGTATTAGTGTTGCAAGAGCATGAAGGGTTAAATTGATAGCAAAGAAGATTATTGAAGGTGATGTTCATAAGTAGTATGCAACTCTATGGAGGTATGCAACTGAGTTAAGAAGGGTTAATCCTGGTAACATTGTGAAGATAAATGTTGAAAAGACCCTTTCCATCCATACAACCAAGGTTTGGCTCATTTTAATTTTGTTTTTATGGTTGTAAGAAAAGTTTTATAAATGGATGTATTCCATTTGTTGGGATTGATGGTTGTCACCTAAAGATCAAATATGGTGGGAAACTATTAATTGAAGTGGGTAGGGATCCCAATTATCGATACTTCCCTTTGGCATTTGGTGTGGTTGAATTTGAAATAAAGGAGAGTTGGATATGGTTCATACAACTATTGATGGAAAGGGAAATGAAGAAACCATTCATTAGAAGAAGGAAGAGTGAAAGGATAAAATTGAGTTGGTTTAAAAATCCAATTATAGGCCAAGGATCATCTAGTGACCATCCAAATACTTTCCATTAATAAATATTTGATACAAAATGATGATACATAAACTGTAATAATAACCTACCATACTTTAACTTAAACACTATTGAAAAGTTAACAATAACTTGTTTCAAACTTATACACCTTTCCATTATATTAACTTAAACACTATTGAAAACTTCATCCATGACAAAGCAAGTGCAATCATCAGCCAATGGTTTCTTCTCTTCTCCTTTTTCTTCAATTTTTCAATCATCTTTGGGTTGCCTTCTACACCCTATTTCTTGGCAACTTCACATTCAATATCCTTAACAATGTCCTTTGCAAATTCTCTCAAATAAACCTTTTTCATTTAACATTCACGACATTTTGAGGGAATAATTTCATTCTTTTGAACCTCACAAACCTCATCGTCTGGCATGAACAATCCACTTCCATTTTAAAAATAGAAATACGAATAACACATATATAAGAGATACTGGAAATTTAAATACGATTACAAACTTGAACAAACACTTACCAATGCGTTTCTACATTTCCAGAATTTTCGATTTGGGTTATAAATGATGTTGGATACCCACATCTTCATTGTTTCGTTACAGGCACATTTTGGTAAGCCTCGTCCAAACTAATTACCAACGGATGATGTTTTGCTTCCACCCATGATTGAGACGATGAACACTTGCAGCAGGACGAACGCGTAATTTATGAAGAAACCTGGATATGTTTTGTTGGTCTGATGAAGAGAAAAGGAGGGAACAAACCCTAGACTCATCAAACAAAAAGAAATGAACTTATGCCATGCTGTCAAGGGTTAAAAATAAAAGTCGCTAACATTACATGGGATTGTATATTTAACCCTTAATTAAAATAAAATATGCATTTTGTTGATAATGACCCATGAGAAAAATATAAGTTTTGACATGTGAAGATAATATTTTGCGTCTAAATTAAAGACAAATATTAATTAAAATAAAATATGTATTTTTTTGACAGTGACCCGTGAAAAAAAGAGAAATTATGACATTTTAAAATAAGACTTTTGCGTCAAAATAAATATATTTGTTAATTAAAATAAAATATGTATTTTGTGATAGTGACACGTAAGATAAAAAGGAAATTTTGATATTTAAAAATAAGAATTTTGTGTATCAAATAAAGACATTTTTTAATTAAAATAATATAGATATTTTTTATAAGGAATTATGAAGAAAAGATAATTTTTTATATTTGAAAATATTTTGTATGTCAAATAATAAAAATTATTAATTAATATCAAATATGTATTTTGTTATATCTGAGATGAAAAATCATTTGTGTATGGCTATCGAGTAATATTTAATTTGAAAAAATAAACTCTTAATTTATTAAATTTTAAAAACAGATTAATTAATAATTTTAATAATAATAAATAAATGGAATCGATTAAATTTGTCTTAAAAACAAAAACTGAATACCTACGTTGTATATATTTATACAACAATAAATATTCAATAAGATAAATTTTATATTTAGGCTAAAGTGGATTTGGGAATTGGTGAGAGAAAAAGTGACAAAAATGAATTTGAATTTGTTATACCACGTGTCAGACTTAGATTGAATGACAAGTTATAATATTTAATTAGGTCATTTGAAGTTATAATATTTAATTAGGTCATTTGACATTTTTTTCATATATAAAACTTTAAAAGAAAAATAGTTTTTAAAATATTTGATGATATATTTTTTAATGGATAGATAGTTGATTAACCATCTGAATATGAACTTAACTCAAAAGATATGTTAATTTTTAGTATAAATTCAATATCAACTATTTTTTAATACATAAAATTTAAATCAGTTGAGTCTAGAAGCTTGCATGTATAAATAAAATTCACAAAATTAAATATTTTCTCTATCTTAAAATGATTGTCGTTTATAATTTTTGTATATAAATTAAGAAATAAAATAATATTGTCGGAATTAGACCCTCTCCGATGAAAGGGAGATCCGGTGAAATCTAAGCCACATAAAATATTAAAATATTAAAAGTGGTGAAATTTTAAGTCAAAAATATAATTTAAAGGTGTAGATAGCAACACAGGAAACTTGATTGTAATATATTATATTTTTATTAAATTAATCATACTCCTTTATTCTTTTTTAAATGTAACTTTTGAGAAAATTTTATATTTTTTTTTAATTGTTGTTTTTAAATTTCAAAGTAGTAATGATTAATAATAGTTATATTTTTGTCAAAATTATCCTTATTCTTATTTGTTATGAAAAGAGACATCAAAGTAATAAAAATTAAGGATGTTAAAAATAAAAGAAAAGTCATAGTTTGAAAAATAAGAACAATTATTAAATGTTTTGATAAATAAAAGTTTAAATATGACGATAAAAAAAGAATGGAGGGAGTATTAATTTGTTGAAAATAATATACAAATTAATTAAGAAACAAATTTTCAAAAATATAAATTATTTATATAAAAAAAAAAGTAAAAATAACATTCATTTTAAAAACAATTATTTTTTCTTAAAGCCGGGCATTCAGTGTAAAAAACATATGTAATGTGTGTTTGGATTAGTTTTTAAAAGTCTCAGAATCAATTCTAGAGCTGTAGAATTGATTATGTGAAATTTTGAGATGTTTGTTTATTAAAAGTAGAATTAATTATAGCTCTAGAATTGATTCTACTTGAAATTAGAATTTGTAGTTTCTGCCTCTAGAATTGATTCAGGATGATTTTTACACTGAAATTTATTATTCAACTCACTTTTACATAAATGTATCCAAACATAAATTAATTATGCTAAACTCAATTCTATTAAAATCAATTCTATCAAATTCAATTTTAATAAAATCAATTATGGTCACCGCCAATCCAAACTACCCCATACCCGTAGTAGTATTAATATATGTAGTTTTGCTTTATCCATCCATAAATTTCTCACATTATCAAACTCGGATTTAAACCGAAACCTCTCGTATCAACAGCAATGTGTTAAGCAAGCTTAGTTAGATATTTAGAATTGTTTGGAATGAATTTTGGATAATTCAGAATTAATTTTTGAAGTGTAGAATTGATTCTACGTGATTTTGAGATGTTTGTTTTATTAAAAATAAAATTGATTCTATTTGAAACTAAATCTTAATTTTTGAAGTGTAGAATTGATTCTATTTGAAACTAAAATTTGTATATTTTGTCTTTAAAATTGATTATGAGTAATTTTTATTTTGAAATTTTATTGTTCAATTCACTTTTGCATAAATTTATTCAAACATAAATTAATTGTGGATTTCTTAATCCACCCTATAAGGATGAGGCACACCCCATGAAAACTCTAATATGTCCTTCACAAAACCGGAAGTTTATTTCCGGTTCGCACCACTTACTTTAATTTTTTAGTGAAACCGGAAATATAATATTAAGAATTTATTCTAAATTTGGTTTCTCATACACGCTTTATTTTATTGTAAAATAAAATAATAAAATCAATCGGTGTAAAATAAAACAATTTGATTTAACAAAATAAAATCAAACATTAAGATTTAGTTTAGACAAATAATTTTTTTTCCGTATGTTTTGGTCTAAAAATCAAGAATCAATAATTACAGTTTTAAAAATATTGGGAAATTATTTAAGACTGTAATTATTGATCATGATTTTGCATGATTCTTAGACCAAAACATACGGTAAATTTTTTATCTGTCTAAATTAAATCTTAATGTTTGATTTTATTTTGTTAAATCAAATTGTTTTATTTTACCAATAGAATAAAATGTGTATATGAGACTGAATTCGGAATAATTTCCTAATATTTGATGAACAACTACAGTCTTAAAATTAGACATAGGTTGAAATCGGAAATATATTTCTGATTCACACCCAACTCTTTTCAACGTGATTTTTAAATATGAGGTGCTAACCGAAAATATATTTTCAGTTTTCAGGGACAATTTAAAAATTTCGCCGGAATAGACAAGAAAATCATAGAATGATTTAAGAAATTCACAATTAAATTTGTTAAACTCAATTTTATAAAAATGATTTCTATCAAACACAATTATGAATTACTATAAAATGGGACGTATCTTCAACTTATAAACTCATCCAATGCATCACTCATAAAGACCACCAATGTTGCTTCTTAAAACTAAAAACTTCTTAAAACTAAAAGCTACATCTTATCTTGCTCTCATGAATGAAATGGTGACATGTTACCATAAATGAATAGTCACATTATAGCTATGCACATTCCATAATTTCAATTTTCTTATTAAAAACAAATATCATTTCTTTTCCAAGTGGATCTTGGCAGGTAGTTGCACTGATTAGAAAGTAGTTGAGAGTGCAAAAGTTTCTTATATAATATCCATATCCAACAACTTTGCATACTACATAGGATCTAAGTATGACACACAAAGTTTTAACAAAACCTATAAAAAAAAATTTGTTGGGGGTTGAGATATTGACATGTTGTTAAGTCTAATGAACACATTCACGTGCTAAAAAACTTTCTCCTTATAAACGCTACTCTACCTTGAACTTTCCATCTTCAAATCTCTCTCCACAAAAATCTCTCTAACCCTTATCTCTCTCTCTCTCAAATGGAATCCCTCTCTTTAATTTATCTAGTTCCAGCATTGTACTTATGTTTCCTATTATGGAAACTATTCGATAGAAAAAGGGACCAAGAATGTTACATATTAGATTACCAATGTCACAAGCCAACACCAGATAGAATGCTAGGGACAGAGTTTTGTGGCAAAATAATCACAAGAACTCAAAATTTGGGTCTAGATGAGTACAAATTTCTTCTCAAAGCCATAGTAAGCTCCGGCATCGGCGAGCAAACTTACGCGCCAAGAAACGTCTTCGAAGGCCGCGAAGCAACGGCAACAATCCACGACGGGATCTCCGAGATGGAAGATTTTTTCGATGATAGCATTGTGAAACTCCTAGCCCGGTCTAAAATTCACCCGTCGGAAATAGACGTCCTCGTCGTCAACATCTCGATGCTCTCCGGTCTCCCCTCTCTATCGGCGCGCATCATCAACCGTTACAAACTACGCCACGACGTAAAAGTCTACAACCTCACCGGAATGGGCTGCAGTGCTAGTCTTATAGCACTAGATATCGTTCAAAATATTTTCAAATCAGAAAGAAATAAGTTAGCACTTCTGGTCACATCAGAGTCTCTTAGTCCGAATTGGTATCCCGGAAACAACAAATCAATGATCCTCGCCAACTGTCTTTTCCGCACGGGCGGATGCGCGGTTCTTCTAACAAACAAAAGATCCTTAAAGAACAAATCCATACTGAAACTAAAGTCTTTAGTAAGAATTCACCACGGCGCGAGAGACGAGTCTTTCGGATGTTGTCTTCAAAAGGAAGATGAGCAAGGGAAGAGTGGTATTTTCCTAGGAAAAACTCTCCCAAAAGCAGCAACAAGAGCATTTGTGGACAACCTAAGAGTAATATCACCCAAAATATTACCAACAAGAGAACTATTAAGGTTTCTTTTAGCGTCACTTTTTGAGAAACTCAAAACATTGAGTTCTTATTCCTCAAAGTCCTCAAGTGGTGGAGGAAAAGTAGTTACAAAAAAATCACCATTGAATTTCAAAACAGGTATTGATCATTTTTGTCTCCACACAGGAGGAAAAGCAGTGATAGATGGAGTTGGAATGAGCTTAGATCTAAGTGAACATGATCTTGAGCCAGCAAGGATGACACTTCATCGTTTTGGCAACACTTCTGCTAGTAGTTTGTGGTATGTGTTAGGTTACATGGAAGCAAAGAAGAGACTAAAAAAAGGTGATAGAGTTTTTATGATAAGTTTTGGAGCTGGATTTAAGTGCAATAGTTGTTTATGGGAAGTGATGAAGGATCTTGGAAATGGATATGGGAATGTTTGGGACGATTGTATTGATGATTATCCACCACAGAATGTGGTTAATCCTTTCATGGAGAAGTATAGTTGGGTTAATGATGTTGAGGATGAAAGCAATATTGAACTTCCTGATTTTCTTAAGTGATTAAGGTAATTAATTGATTTTATTCTTGTGGAATGAAATATGGAAGGAGTGTATTATATTTTTTTTTTTTACTAGATTTCTTGACATGGATCAAGGTTATTATTGTGCATTAATTTCATTGTTATGTATTAATAATAATAATAATATATACACTTGTTATTGTTTCAAAATAAGGAGTTTGTCAACTTTTTGTTATATTGATCATCATATCATATGACATATTGATCTCCAGATATTAAAGTTTGATAATCATATCAGATGATATCCTGATTAATCAATCATCAAGGCTTGATCGATCATCATATATGATGATGCCTTTCCCTCACAATTTTTTTTAATTGGTGTGTAATGATGATCATAAACAAAAATTAACTTTTTTAAAAAATAAATCAATATAAAAAGCGATGTGATATTATATAAATTATAAGGACGCATTCAATCAAATTTTAGATATCGTAGTGCTCATCTTAAAAAAAAAACAGAGAATTTATATAAATCAAATTTGTGAAATCAATCATTGGTGATTTAAAACTAGTTGGTAAGTTTGTGTTGGGTAAAAGGACATTTCTTACTAATAAATATTGTTAGTAATATCTTGAATTCCTAAAACACTAAAACTGATAAAAGTTTTAGAATGATGGATCTGAAAATAATTGAATAGCAATGATTGTTTATAGAAATATTGGAAATATATAATGACCAATGAAAATATTTATTGCACTGTGTCATACCTTTAAAATCACTATACCCTTTCTTTTTCTTTATCATTATTACTGTTAGGTTTATAAAAACACCAGAAAGTAAATGCACCATCCACCATGTAATTTTTATTTTGAGTCTCTGTATCCAATTCCAAATTTTCTTTTCCATTTTCTCTCATTTTTCAGTGACATTTAATTAGTTGGAGAGAAATGCACCTAGGACAACATTGATACCTTCCAAATTGTCTAT
Source organism: Vicia sativa (assembly GCA_021764765.1). Lineage (NCBI taxonomy): Eukaryota > Viridiplantae > Streptophyta > Magnoliopsida > Fabales > Fabaceae > Vicia > Vicia sativa. Next base: position 214,665,830 of record CM038793.1, read on the forward strand.
CAATATACTCCAGTTAGGACCCATGCATATTTCGTGTAAGGGTAGGTTTATTTCAGCTGCAAAACTGGCTTTAGTGCTAAAGCATTCAATTTTTAAATGCATTCCATATTTTACCATTATGGGTCATAACTACTTCAAATTTACAAGGTGTTTCAACAAGTTACACATGTACATCTATGTTTTAAGTACGGAAAGAATTGTCTTTCAGGTGTGCAAAATGGACTTTAGCATAGGGTCTCGAATTTTCCGTGATTAAATTGTGCGTAAATTATAACTAAATAGTATCTCTAAAATTTTTTGTGTGGCTAACTATGACTAAGCCACCTCCATAAACTTAAACACCCTAAGTATGGATTTTGCTTTAAATAAATAATCAATTCAAGTTTGCTTATCTCATCACTATTTGAAAATATAAAAAATATGCATTTTTAAAACTTTGATTTATTTTGAAAAAAATAAAAGTGAAGTGGAACACAGACCTTGCACACTTTAAAAATTAAACTTTGAAAAAAATCATGATAATGTTATCGATAGAAAGAAAAATACAGAGTAAAATATGATTATATATAGAGTTAAATATATAAATCTCTGTAATGTTAGCGAGATTCGCATACATTCTTGTAAAATTATATTTTTCAATTACTACCTATAATTTTTGGGCCATAAACATATAAAAACAAAGTGAAACAGAAGGTAAAGTAAAAAATTATATTTAACAAAGGGATAATATTTTCGCCTAGAGGACAAAAGACTTAAAATTTTAACATTTCAAATAAGCACTTTAAAAAAAATTATCAAAATTTAAAATAAAATTTATATATATATATATATATATATATATATATATATATATATATATATATATATATATATATATATATATATATATATATATATATATATATATATATATATATATATGATTGAGGTTTCAAAATTAAAATCTTATCTTGCCTAAGAAAAGAGACTAAATGACTAGTGATATAACAAACAATTAAGAATCATCTTTGTTTAGTGATTGATCTCTCTCAACAAATATTTTTTTCTTATGCAATGATAAGACATGTCAAACAATTAAGAGATTTAATCATCTATATTTATATATTTATTCTATATATGTAGTATGTTGGTCTCATCTTTCTAATTTTAATTTGTGTGGTCTTCTAATGATAGGTATTTCTCTTTTAATTAATTGCCGCTAAGTTTTCACATAAAGATATCACACTCATACAACAACACAACGAAATGCTAAACAGTAGTAACAGTTTGAAATAGTCATATAATAATCAAAATTTCGGCTGTGTGATATCATTTAATTAGCATCAAAAAGAGGTTAGGAAAAGACAAAGTTACTATTAAAGTGAGCAACAACATGCGTTGTGATTAATCAATTCAGCACTTGTAGAAGCTACCCAACACAATAAATGCAAACAAAGGGAACCATGGATTGTACAGAGACCAAATATGTGATACTAGTTAAGGCACCATCGAATAGGGTGACTTGTTGACTTATGAATAATTGTATTAAATCAAATCAAAGCAAATTGTGCCCCTCTTAACGCGTTTCATTATTATTTTGCATTATTAGCCGAAGGTTTAGCTATGACTCAATTATGTTGCCAAAAATTATACAACTTGGATGCAATGAAAGTTATGTGCACGAGCCAACTAGACTAGAAGTAGAGGAAGGAGTTAGACTTTTATCATGTGGAGAATTTTCTTTTATTCGGACTAATATATTGGTCTAGACAAAATATTTATTTTATTCTTTTAACTATATTTTTTATTTTAGATTGGTCTTTTAATTTTTTTCGTGTCACATTAGCATTTTAATTATTTAATATATGTAAATAAGTGTTTTCCATATCTTTTCCTCACATAACCATTTATTTAAGCTACATGACGGGTGAGGTGGCAAGGGTACATCATTTACTTTATATCAATTTTGCTTCTTTGTTATGCATTTTGTCAATATTCCCTTTCTGCAAACAAAATACAATTAGGATAATATTGGATCATCAACATTTTCATTTTTGTATTGATTGTATTTTTTCGTTTTCTTCTCTAAAGCATGAATATCAACCAATATTTTTCCCATTTGAAGTAGAAGAACTCTGAAAGTTGTGAATCAAGTGTAAACATAAACTCGCGATTTGTACCAAATTGTCATTATGGAGAAAATATTGTGATTCGTAGGACAACATTGTCTCACGTTAAGTGTTAATACAATGTCACATCCTTCCATTATCCTGATTTTGTGGCGCAAGGACTGTATTATTGGTACTATTTTGTCTACCATTCTCACTGACCATTGCAAGAAAATAACTGGAATTTTAGTATTCTTATTCTATCATCCAATAGATTTCTTTTTAGCTATAAAAGGAAGACTTGGGAGAATTGGAAATGTTGAACAACTTTGAAGAAACTCACGCTTATTCAAATTGCTACAATGATGCCAAAATAACTCTGTAATTTTTGTAAAGTAGTGAAATTTCGTTTGTAAACTTGCTAGCAATGAATTGTTGTTCGCTAACTTGCTTAACATTGTTGTGTTATTACTTGTTCTTCATTTCTGTGTAATCTACTTTCAAGAAGCATTATTAAAAACATAAAATCTAGTATTCAATAGTGAGTTGATTATTCCTTAAGTGACTAAGTGTTAGTTTGTATACTCAAGAAGGCATTGACAAATTGTCTTTGAGGTGTTGTTCCTTGAGTGACTAGGTGTTGAAACAACCGGCTGAACATCATCGGATAACTGTATCAATGAAGTCGTCATAGAATGTTTTTTATCTCGCGAAAGGAGAAAGGTAAACATATCGATAAAACCTGAAAGGGATAAGACATGGTCTTGCGACCGAGAGATAGGGTAAGGGAATCTATTACGCGAGGGGAAGGTATTAGCACCCTACATGCCCGTAGTACTCTATGATATCCACTTCTATTTTCTATCTAATGGGTGTGTTTATATCTATTTACTGCTTAATCGCTATAATGCTACGCTGAGAAAGAATGCATGTGAAAGAAAAGAAAATAAAGAAAACACGTGGAAAAGAAGGAAGTATTTACAAAGTTTGCTCGATCGAGCCCCATGACAAGATGCCTACGTATTCCCTCGTGCAATGGGAAAGTCAGAGCATCGTAGTTCGGCTCACATGTTTTGATGGGTTTTGTGTTTTTTATGAACGATGTGGGTGAAGCACGTTCTTTCTGAAAAGGTTTTTAAACAGTGCGGGTGAAGCACATCCTTTCGGAAAAATTTTAGAAACGGTGCGGGTGAAGCACATCCTTTCAGAAAAAGGTTTTAAACACAAAAAAAGAGCCTGCAAGCGAAAAAGATTTGCATTGATTGAATGCTTTTACCTTGAAAAAGGAGTTAGAACCATTATTAAGTGTTTTGATTTTCAAAAGAAAAGAAAACAAGTTTTAGTTTTAAATGCAAGTATGCAAAATAAAGAAGAAAACATATAAGGGAAACTAACTAGTTCTACCCTAATGTTATCATACAAAGATTGATCCTAAGGTTAAGGATGAAGGGAGCTTCTAACTAAGTTAGCATGCATGGATAAAAATCCTAATGTCTAACTCGAATCACTACCTAAGATAGAGTCGAGAGTGTAACACCCCTTCTAATTTACCCGCGATTTATATATTTTTAATCAGAGTTTTAAACATAACAAGAGGCGTCACAATTTAATTAATTCAAATAACCAAAAACAGTAATCATGCCTTTATTGAAGAACTTATCAAATAAAACGGAAACACGGATTATGTTTAAATAGCGGAAATATAACATAAAAATTCAGAATACTTCAATCAATAATTATTTTCAAGACATAAACCAAAGCATAACAAAACAGCCAGTTTTAAATCCATAAAAATTCCAATCAAACGTTCCCCAGTGTTACAACTACCAGAGCATGACACTGACACACGGACTAACTAAGTAGCACAACTCTAAAAGTTGTCCTCACCAATTCCCAAGCAACTAATCACTTCGAATCTGAAATCATTAAAGTAAGGTTGAGATTTCATCAAAATTAAGATGCATTATACATTTCTCAAGAACAATAAAACAATCAATTCATTATTCACCCTTATTAACAGCATTAACATACAATTCGCAAACACAATCCAAACATACATTATGCATACCGCAACAATTAAATGCAATTGAAACACTAGAATTCATTCTAACATGTTACAATCACATATGTAATGCAGACTCAAATGCATGTGGTACCAATCGTGAACCAAGTCCACACCCTGTTCCGCTTACACTTCGGAAACAGCGTCAATTCAATGATTCGCCCATACATCACCGGGTCAAGAATCTAGCCTCACTACCTCTGTCCATTAGGTAAGTTTATTGGCCCTGCAAGTTCAATTCCACACAATGGGAATGAACCATTACCAAATGCTCATGCATGCACATCAGAAGCATGCAACAATTCAAAACATGGAACATGAACACACAATATTATTCCAATTATAAATCAATAACAACAACAGCATCTGGTACAACAATCATAACATCAAATGTTAATCACAATCTATAAAATTAACATTCTGCACAATTATTCAACACCTGAACCATAAATTTTCAACGAGTTCTGATTACGGAAGCTAAATTAATCCCTCTAGATTTCAATTATTAGTGTTGAAAATATTTCCATTAAGTAGTACTCGTTCTAAGCTTTCCAACGATACCAACTACGCCTAAATCGGAGCTACGGTTAAAAAGATATGATTAAAATCGTTTCAGAAAAATTCATGTTTCAACCCAACACAGTATGCATCGATGCATAAGGCTATGCATCGATACATAATCAGCTTGTATCGACTCAAAATTTCTATGCATCGATGCATAGCATAAAATTTATTCACTTTTAAAAATTTCTTCAGTATGTGTCGACACATACGCATTATGTGGCGATGCATAACTCCTTTGCATCGATCCATAACTCTTTTGCATCGATACATGGCCCTGATTTTCTTCTTATGAATCGATGCATGACTCTATGAGTCGATGCATGGATTTTCCAAGCTTCTAGTTTTCTAAATTTTCACAGCATGCATCGATTCATATCCTCTTGTGTCGACCCATACATGTTGATTTTCATCAAAAACCCAGATTTCTCTACTGTTACGAATTTCCATTAATTCTAATCATCACCAAACAACATACTATCACCAAAACAGAATTAATTCATGAAAATTCACATACTTTTGATTATAGGAATATGTTTTCCAATTAACCTAGAATCATTCCACATCAATCTAATCTTTCTTAACAATTCCAATTATAGTTTTACGTCGGATTATAACATTAGGGCATATTCAATTATTTGAATCCGAGATTCATAACGGATTGAATCTTCGAATTCTCGGCGTTTGGCTTTTTCTCCTCTTTCTCTTCTCTTTTTCAATTTCACGTAGAATGCAAATCCTTATTTCCTTTCCTCACTTGTTCCTTTTATTCCTTTATTTATTCCTTTTTATTTTCCAAATAATAGAAATAATAAATTAGGATTAAGTAGAGCCTTTTACTCCATACACCTCCAATTCAACTCTACACCCCCACACTCCATTTAATTAATTAAATAATTAAATCCTTTAATTCAAATATGCCAATAATTAAACCTTTAATTAAATTAATAATTAAATTTCTAATTATTAAATAATTGAATTAATTTGGGGTGTCACAACTCTCCCCTACTAAAAAGAGTTTTCGTCCTCGAAAACATACCTTAGACGAAAAGTTCGGGATACGAGTCGTTCATCTGGCTCTCCAGTTCCCAAGTTACATTTCCACCTGCTGGTCCTCCCCAAGCTACTTTCACCAATGCTATCTCTTTACCACGCAATTGCTTCACCTTCCGATCCTCAATTTTCGCAGGTAATGCTTCAACAGTCAGATTATCTCGCACCTGTATATCATCTACATGAATCTCATGAGACGGATCAGGAATGTACTTCCTCAACTGAGATACATGGAAGACATCATGCAAATTCACAAGTGACGGTGGTAAAGCAATCTGATAAGCAACTCTTCCAACCTTCTTGGTAATCTGATACGGACCAATAAAACACGGAGTCAACTTCTTTGACTTCAAAGCTCGACCAATACCAGTCATCGGAGTAACTCGCATAAACACATAATCTCCTTCACTAAACTCAAGATCCTTCCTCCTCTTATCATGATAACTTTTCTGACGAATCTGAGAAGCTCTCATCTTCTCCTGAATCATCTTAATCTTTTCTGAAGTCTGTTGGACAATCTCTGGTCCAATCACAGCACTTTCTCCAGATTCGTACCAACACAACGGTGTACGACACCTCCTACCATACAATGCCTCAAACGAATCCATACCAATACTCGAATAAAAACTATTATTGTAGGTAAACTCAATCAATGGTAGATAGCTATCCCAAGCTCCACCTTTCTCCAACACACAAGCCCTCAACAAATCTTCTAATGACTGAATCATTCTTTCCGTCTAACCATCTGTCTGCGGATGATAAGCGGAACTCAATCTCAACTTAGTACCCAAAGATTCTTGCAGTCCCGTCCAAAACTTAGACGTAAACCTCGGATCTCTATCCGACACAATACTAGAAGGAATACCATGCAAACTTACAATCTTCTCAACATACAGTTCTGCCAACCTTTCCATAGGATAATCCATTCTTATCGAAATAAAGTGAGCAGATTTTGTCAACCGATCAACAATAACCCAAATAGAATCATAATTCTTCGCTGTCCTAGGCAAACCAGATACAAAATCCATAAAAATGCCATCCCATTTCCACTCCGGAACAAACAACGATTCCATCAATCCTGACGGTTTCTGATGTTCAATCTTTGACTTCTGACAAACCAAACAAGCATAAACAAACTCAGCAATTTCCTTTTTCATTCCAAGCCATCAGAGTAACTTTTTCAAGTCATGATACATCTTAGTAGCACCGGGATGAATACTCAATCCACTACGATGTCCTTCTTCCAAAATACTCTTCCGAAGTTCTGCAATATCCGGAACACAAACTCTGTCACCAAATCTCATAACACCATTCTCGTCAATTCGGAATTCACCTCCTTGACCTTGGTTAATCAATGTCAACTTATCCACCAAACCAACACCAGATTTCTGCCCAGTTCGAATTTCCTCAAGAATACCACTAGTCAACTTCAACATTCCCAATTTAACACTATCAGAAGTAGTCTCGCATACCAAACTCAAGTCTCTGAACTGTTCAACCAATTCCAATTCACAAACCATCAACATTGACATATGCAAGGACTTCCTAGTCAATGCATCTACAACAACGTTTGCCTTACCGGGATGGTAATTCAAACCAAAATCATAATCCTTGAGAAACTCCAACCATCTCCTCTGCCTCATATTCAACTCTTTCTGATCGAAGAGATATTTCAGACTCTTATGGTCACTGAATACCTCAAATCGAGAACCATACAAGTAATGCCTCCACAATTTCAAAATAAATACCACTGCTGCCAATTCTAAATCATGAGTCGGATAATTCCTTTCATGAACTTTCAATTGTCTTGAAGCATAAGCCACAACCTGCTTATCTTGCATCAAAACACCACCTAAACCCATCAAGGACGCATCACAATACACAATAAAAGATTCTGTCAAATTCAGCAAAATCATAATCGGAGAACTAGTCAACCTCTTCTTCAATTCTTGGAATCCTTTCTCACAATCAGAATCCCAAACAAACACATGACCCTTTCTTGTTAACTTAGTCAACGACAAAGATAACTTCGAAATCCTTCAATGAACTTTCTGTAATAACCTGCAAGACCAAGAAAACTACGGATTTCAGAAGCATTCTTCGGCGCTTCCCACTGAGATACCGCTTCTACCTTCATAGGATCAACAGCAATTCCATTCTTGGAAATCACATGACCAAGAAAACTTACTTCACTGAACTAGAATTTACACTTAGACAACTTTACATACAACTTCTTCTCTTTCAACAGTTCCAACATAATTCTAAGATGTTCTGCATGTTCTTCATCATTCTTTGAATAGATCAGAATGTCATCAATAAATACCACCACAAACTTATCAAGATACGGATGAAATATCCTGTTCATATACTCCATGAAAACACCAGGTGCATTAGTAACTCCAAACGGCATAACAGAATACTCATAATGTCCATACCTCGTTCTATATGCAGTTTTCTGAATATCTTCCGTCTTCACACAAATCTGATGATATCCAGACCTCAGATCAATCTTACTAAATACACAAGCTCCAACTAACTGATCCATCAAATCATCAATCCTCGGCAGTGGATACTGATTCTTGATTGTCACTTTATTCAACTGCCTGTAATCAACACACAGTCTCATTGTACCTTTCTTCTTCTTAACCAACAACACTGGAGCACCCCACGGCGAAACACTAGGACGAATAAACTTCTTCTCAAGTAACTCTTCCAACTGCTTCTTCAATTCAGATAATTCAGATGCCGACATGCGATAAGGCGCCATCGACACCAGACTAGTTCCAGGAATTAAATCTATAGCAAACTCCACTTCTCTCTCAGGTGGAAGCTCACTAACATCTTCCTGAAACACTTCTGGAAATTCATTCACAACAGGTAATTCAACATTCTTAGCTTTTCCTTTCACCTCCGTCGAAGAATACAACATAAACACCACAGCACCATCTTTGACAGCTGAATTCATCTGCTTAACTGACATAATTACATCTTCAACTTTAGCTTCTTCAGGAAAAATAACCGTCTTGTCAAAACAGTTAATATGAACCTGGTTGAATACCAACCAGTTCATTCCAAGGATGATATCAAGTTGTTATAACGGTAGGCATACTAAATCCATACCGAAACTTCTACCAAAAATTACAATAGAACAATTCCTACAAACATATGAAGTAGTCACTGAACCCGACGCAGGAGTGTCAATGACCATACTTCCATCCATATTATAAATATCCAAGTTCAATCTCTTATCACAATCCAAAGCAATAAAAGAATTTGTCGCTCCAGTATCAATAATCGCAATTAAAGGTATGCCATTAATAAAACATGTACCTTTAATCAATCGATCATCTGGCTTAGTCTATGATCCTGACAAAGCGAACACTTTCCCACCAACTTGCTCTTTCTTTGGGTTAGTGCACTGCGGACGAGTATGACCTTCTTCACCACAGTTGTAACAAGTCACCTTTCTGGTTCTGCACTCAGCAGCTACATGACCAAATCTTCCACAGTTGTTGCACTTCTTCGCATCATTCTTGCATTCATTAGCTCGATGCCCTATCTCACTACACTTGTAGCACTTAATGGAAGAACCAGAATCTCCCCCACTAGGCTTCTTCCAACCATCGGATTTCTGATTATTCTTATCATAGGGTTTACCACGATCCATCTGTTTCTTTCCTTTACGATCAACATATCCTTGAGCATTCGTCTTAGTAATAGCAAGATCCTCTTCTAGAATCCTACTACAGTCTACTAAATCAGAAAACCTCCTGATACGCTGATGTCATACCCCAAAATTTTCCCTCCAACTTCTCAAGACATTTCTCATATCCATACTCAAGGATTTCACAAGGGTTGACCAAACAAACCCTCTCCTAAGCAATCAACCCAAGCTAGGGTTTGGCTATCCTCAAGTCCAGATGAGCCTCCAGCATTTCTAGTGGTCATCATTCCTCATCATATGCTTCAAAGAATCCCCATGTCAAGATTCAAGCCTTACAAGTCAAGTTTCCTCAGACAATTGCCCAGATGTTTGAAAATTAGTTGTATTGGACAAAAAGTCAACTGTGGTCAACATACAGTCAAACTTCATGATTTTTGGTCAACATCAATGTTTTGAAGTAATATTCATCATTTGATCAAGGGTTGATCATGATTCATCAAGAAAACTCAAGATTTGATCAAAAGTCAAACTTTCCAAATTAGGGTTCTTGAAGGAAAAGTCAACAGAACTTTGACCAGGCATAACTTTCTCATACTTTATCAGAAATTTTTCCACCAAAGTTCATTTTTAAGAGAATTCAATTCTCTACAACTTCATGTCTCACAAGCTTGGTTAGAAAATGCTTCATTTTGAAGATATGGATCAAAACATTATAGGTCATTTTCAAAGTCAACAAAAAGTCAACTTTTTGTAAAGAAGTGTTATTGAGCATGGAAACTTCAATTGAGATGAAACAAAAGATGCTGTTTAGAGGACATCTTGAGCTTTCTAAAAAGTCCAAGAACACCCAAAAATGTTAAAAATTGAGCAAGATACACCTTGCACAAGTTGAGCATTTTTGAAGAGGTGCACAAAGAGAAATACTTGACAAAATCCAATTTTTTCCAAATGGGCTTATAATTTTATGATCCAAACTTGATCATAATATTATTTATGACCTCTTGACACCTTGCCACGACCTTTTCCTATTTTCTTGATTTATTTTTGAATTTAAAAGCATTTAATTCAATTTTAAATTAAATAAAATATGAAAACAAGGTATAAAACAAGTTGGGTTGAATTTTTATCTATCTTGAGGACCAAGGAAGCCCACAAGACATGTCAATTTCGTGCAAGCTCATACAAGGAAGAGAAAATCAAATTTTGGAAAGATTTGATGGAAATTAACAAGAAAATATTTTTGCATTCAAACCCATATCTTTTTTCATTCTTTTTGATCAAATCTCTTGCATTATAAATACACAACACATTCACAAGACCAAAGGACGAAACCCTAGCCTCATGAAGCAACCCTAATTTTCTCAAAATTCACTAAAAGTTGCAATTTTCGAATTTTGTTTTCCAGCAGGTTTCAATCAAAACCAAGCATTCTATTGTGTTCCTAAGCATTCCAACAATCGATCCCAGCCCTTACACGAAGCTAAACCATTCCAGATCGTGCTATACAAGTCTCATCGATTTGGTATTTTCCTTGAATTCGATTTTTATAATTCATGCATCATTAACTGTTTTTGATTGTTTGTGTGAACTCAGGACATCCATTAGAACCTGTTTCATGCATCACATGTAAGCTTTAACGTAGGAATCACGAACTGCCATTGTTAGTTTTCAGAAACTTAAAAGCTTCAAATTTGAAAATCCAGGAACTTTCAGGCCAAACGGCCACCACTATCGTGCTCGCAGCCCTCGAATTGGGGGGGTAGGGTCCCTCTTTACTCTTTATTTGCTTTATTTTGCAGGTTTCAGGTTGGAGGTCGCCGGAGAAGACGACCCGAGCCCTAGCTCCAGCGTCGCTGACTCGGTTGACTCAGGCAAGGCTGGCGTGGCAGGATGGCTCCATCTGATTGGCTTACGCGTTAATACCAGGGGCCCACGTTTTGACTGTGTTTGAAAATTCAAATATGACACGTTGCAACACTTATAACCCATTGATTTCATTCCTATGACAGCAAGCAAGCCTGGCTCAGTTGGTAACGCGCTTGTTGGTTTATCCAGGAGGTTCTGGGTTCGATCTTGGCTTCCTCACTTCCTTTTTACCACTTTGCAAAACTAACTCTTTTTTTTCTATTTTCTTAATATTTTCTATTTCAATTTATTTTCTTTTCAAACAATTTTCTCATGCATTTAAAAGTCACCAAAAATATTTTCCTTTTGCATTTAAATCAGAAAAATACTTATTTAATTTTTGACATAAAAATTAATATTTTTGCATGCATATTTTAATTAATTGTTAATTAACCTTTAAATTGACTATTAATTGCTTTTCCTTATCAAAAACGATCCAAAAAATTCCCAAAAAAATTACTCTATCATCTAATTATCATTACTAACCCAAATACATTTTTCTTCATTCAAAACTTTCTTTTACTAACGTATTTTTCTCTTATGCGAATTTCTTATATTTTCTGATTATTATGTATCTGCTTACAGGTTGTAATAGTTAGGATTTATTTTCTCACATTTCTTTCCAATATTATGTAACTGCTCATGGGATGTAATAGTTTAATTAGGATTTTACTTTCCGCCCTCCTATTATGTAACTACCCCAAAGCCATGTAATAGCTAGGACATTTACTTTCCGAACTTTACTTTCCGCAATTTACTTTCTGCATCCTAGAAACTGCTAGTAACTAGGCGTGTATGGTAAGATAAAAAAATGAACATAGATCACTTCTAATTACAAGATAAAATGTCTGAATTCAACACACTTCTTCACACATGCACGCCTTAGGGTAATTCTCACTCGTTGCCTTTCGAATAAATGGTCAAGTCCCTCGAACGTAGAGGTATCCTAGCACCGTTGCCTACAAACACATCATCATAGTCCCTTCGATACAAAGATTATAGACCCACGATGTCGCCTACGAATACATGATCTCGTCCCTCGATTGTTGCCTACGAAAAGTGATGATCGTCCCTTCAAATATGCTAGGATACTCCTACAAGTTGCCTTCTATGACCATCCGATGTCCCTTCGAATGTCCCTTTACATCCAACGAATAAGGTTACCTACCAACTAATGGTATCGATAGCACTATTCTAAAGGAAAGCGAAATAACACGAAAACGACCATTCGGAGTAGGTGTTTACAGTGATTTCTGGTAAACAACCACTAGTCTTCCAAACTATCAAATAATCTTAATGACTGTTATTTAATCTCTCTGGTAACTTGCAGGATCGACTAGATTGATCCTATGGGGTATTGGTCGTTTGGGTAAATCTATTAGTAAAACTGGTATTCATAGTTAGGATTTTATCTAAAGTGTTTTAGAAACATCCAACTTACTTCGATTGCCATACTAAAGAAATCTAATAACGTAATTAAACAAATCAATGTAAAACTGGATTGAATGATTAAAGATTTGAATGTAAAAGAAACGTTGAAATGCAGAAAAGAATAAATGACTTTAATGTAAAGACTTTAATGTAAGAGCATGAATATAAATGTTTCAGTGTAAAGACATGAATGTAAAAGGTAAATGTAAAAGCATGAAATGTATGACAAATTCAAAATAGAAAAACAACGTTTTAAATGCAATAAATAAGTAAATGACTTTGAATGTAAAGGTATTTGAATGACATTGGCATGAAAATGGAAGATAAACTGGAAAAGATAAAGAGTTTTACTGAATTATAAATGTTTGGTGTTATCATACGTACATTGTTCGAGCATTCGTTTCCCTATCCATGTGGTATTTTGAATGTTTACTGAATTTTGTACAATAGATATGACACACGAAATCCTAACACTAAGACTTCTATTTATACTATTTCGATCGTAACGGTCTTGCTTATAAGATTCTTCCACGTTCAGAACATGCAGAGCACTGCTTTTCTCTAGCCTCCACGCGTCTTCGATTCATTCCAGCGCATATATATTTGATTTCCAATATCCCACTCGCGTTTGAATTTCAAATGCTTTGGTAGCCTTCGCTTCGAACACGTTTCACAACCTTCACAGATACAACCTTGTTACCACTTCGAAGCTTCTTTTAACTGTATCTTCACAACTGCTATTCGAAGCTCTGAGCTTTGATATTTCTATTCGAAGAACCATCTCTAACATTCCGAACTGTAACATTTGTTTTATTCCAACGAAACATCCATATTGCTTCATTTCGAACATATGTATCAAAATCTTCAACCAACAAAATGCCCCTTTAAAATATGTATTTCGAACCTCTTGAGAAATACTTATTTTAAACATATTCACAAGATTTTGATGTGACTTTTGAGTAATCATGATATTTACTGTGTATGACTTCAACCACGTCAATCAAGACGCCTCTTGGATTTCTTAATCGTCTTGAACCAGTAATCACAGCATGGTGCGGTTACAAAACAATGATTATTATTAATCACGCTTATTTCCAATATCAGCTTTTACGCCACCTCCTTCTCAATCCAACCCACGACTCCCACGTACCCTGGTCTTACTTAGTGGATGTTTAAACTTCCTCACTATAAAAGTTAATCAACTTAGTCTTTTATTCTTTTTTCCCATATCCTGAAACTTTTCTTCCTCTACTCTCACTAAAACCCTAGAACTTCCAACAATCTTCAACAATGTCTTCAACAAAATTATCCCAACTGAAGAAAACTTCCAAGAAGAAGAACAAGAATACAGGAACGATCATGGAGAGTAAAGTAAGCACTTACCAGGGTCAATCTGTGCTTATCCCTCAATCGATTTCCAAGGAAAAGGAAATGTTGTACGCTTCTCAGGTATTGATTCCAACTAACGCTGCTGGAAAGAGGTTTGCTCTAATGGGTCCTCTTACAATATTTGAAATCTTGAAAGATACTAGGAAAATCTTCCCTGTCTGTTATAATTTCAAACCCTTGTTTAATAAAATGGATGTCCCTAAGATAGGAACTGAAAATATAGGCGAGTCTTCTGATTCGAAAGCCATAGAAACTCCAACCATTCCCCCAAAAGATCCTTTTGTGTTAGATTATGTGAAGAGTAACTTTAAACCATTCCGATCCTGCCCTACCTCTGACATAGCTTACCAAAACTGGCTTACCAAAGTAGAGGCCAAGAAATCCCATCAATGGGAGGAATTAGGAATCTATAATCTGATTAAGTTGTCGAAACCAGGTTTCACCTATAGTCATCCACTGTTATTTGCCTCACTATACTTCTGGGATAGCACCTACAACACCTTTCATCTTCCTGGCGGAATGATAACGCCCACGTTTTTCGATATAGCAGCCATCACTGGTCTTTTACCAGTAGGAGAAACTTACATCCCTGATAATGAAGAACACTCCAGTATTATTGACTTCGATGTCAAATTAGCCAGCTTTTCCAAATTCAAGTAGCCATTACCACACTGAAGGAGATAGTGTTTCAGATGTGGAACACATTGCCTTTCTCACTTTATGGTTATCAAGATATGTATTCTGTAGCAGGTCCTTACAGGTAGCCAGTAGGTTTATTCCTTTAGCCAGGGACTTACATGAGAATAGGAGGGTATGTTTGAGCGAACTATTACTTGTTGACCTTTACGAAAGCTTAAGATCAGCCGTTTCGAGTTTGAAATCCCATACTCCCAAAAACATCCTTCTAGCTGGCCCTTTCTGGTTGCTCCAATTATGGCTCAATGCCATGTTTGAATCCTCATTATCAACTGCTGACACCGTTGTCGAACAAGATCCAGAGATAGCGGATAGAATTATTGAAGGTACAAGGCTGCAAAAACTCACTCCGAATGATGACAAAGCTGACTTCAAAGTCCTTTTCTCGCAGTATATCATGATTTTCTCTAAGAGACACAAATTTGAAGAGACCATGGCACCCTTCGCTTCAAGGACTCGTGGACCATCATGGTTCACCATGTCTCTTTCAGAAGCTGTTAAAAGTAAAGAAATTCAAGATATTTGGAAAGCCTTTTTGCTCCCTAGATTAATTTCCTCACGAATCACTCCTTCCAAGAATCAAATCTTCCTCTTTGCCTATCAACCTAACTTTGTATCCAGACAATTTGGCCTGTGTTAGTTAATCCCTGAACCTCTGTTCCAAACACAAAGTGCTATCACTTCTGGTCGAACCTTTAAAGCAAGAGAAGCCAAGCTGCAACAAGAACAGTACCAAGACTTCGCTCAATTCGAACTACTACCTTTTGAACCTACACACTTCACAGCGAAGGGTTTTCTGGAATGGTGGACTAAGTTCTACCAATCTTACATGTTCGACACACTCATTATTCAACAGAAACTAACTGATGCATTCGATGTGCAGGTACACTTCAAGAAAGGTATGTTCACTCATGCCACAGAGATTAGGGCTTTTCAGAATTATTTCGAAACCACTTATGATCCTACGCGCTTGGAAACCACTGTGTATCGAGCATCCGAAACCTTGAAGGAAAAATTTAAAGAAAAATTTTCTAAGTTCAAACTTCCTTCAGGGTTGTCACCTGAGGATAGGTATAGGTTGGCACTCGAAATGCATCCACCTAAATTTCCTAGATTGCCTACCTCAGAACTGGCTCTGGCTTGATTTCCTCCATACCCTTGGTGGTTGACTTGCAAAGAGATGTTCAAATACAAATCTCAAAAGAAACTAAAGCCATCTGAGACTGTGACATGGGCTCGTCATGGGCTCCATAATTTCCCAGGACATCTTCGCTATGACCTTTCTGCCATGTCGATTATATCTAATCAAGGCGCAGGTGCAAATGCTTGGGAAAATCCCAAATGTTTCTTACTTTCTTTATTTTTTAACATTTTACTTTAATTGTTTCGATTTTCAGCCATCAGGATAAAGCCCGTTGCTTCGAAGTCTAAAGAAGGAAGTAGTTCTCAACAAACTGTCGAAACTGACGATGATGTGCCTCTAGCCATACCAATAACAACTAGTGCAACAACAACAACACCAACAATAACAACTGCTCCAACTCCAAAGGTAATCAATTAACCTTGATGTTTCGAATAAACTGAATTTTATGATTGAGATCTAACTCATGTTTAAACCTTTTCAGACTAACAAACTTCCACCAACCACTCCGAAGAAAAGGAAACCAAGCACCACTGGGAAGAATCCCAAGGTTGGTGGAAATTCTCCAACTGCTTCGAAGAAGAAGCAGAAAAAAGAAGTTTCTAAAGGCATTGAGCCTACTAGCATTTCTGGACTCGATTCCAGAGATGTTGCTCCCTCAACAAAATCCAAAATTCCACCCTCGACCTCCAACATAATGTTGGAACATATAGATAGTAACCTTTCCTCCGATAATCCACAGGTCAATTGAATTCAAATTTTTAACAAAAATAGTTATTCATTACCTTGGTGCATATTCTTAATTTTCTTTGTCTCTGTAGGACACTTCGAACCCAAATCCCACTACTTCGACTCCTCCATCAAAGACTGCTGCTCCAATCAACTCTTCTCCTCATGGGGACTCCAGTAATCTTGTGCAGAACAAAGGATCCTCCAACATGGCAATTCCGACTGGAGCTTCAGAGCAACAAGACGACCAAGGCACTTCCCCTCCTCTAAAAGAAACAAACGAAGCAACGCCTGATAAATCTGCAGAAATTCTACCAGAGATTTCCCCTCCAAAGTCTCCTCTCGAAACCCTTCAAGAGAGCCCAAAGGTTGTTCATGCTGAAGAGGAAAAGGCTAATTCTTCCCAAGAGAGTGAAGAATCTACAGACGAAGAATCTGGGGAAGACGAAGCCTAGAGCGGTTCGAGCGATGGAACAGAATCTGATGCTAACAGCAGTGAAACTAATTCGATCGAAGTGGTGGATCTGGTTGACGATGGAGAAGACAACGAGCAGGACAAGAGTGAAGGTGATGGTGACCAGACTAATGAGCCTATGGAGGTCAACATGGATGTGACTCCCTTGCGTATGGAACTTCCCCACTCTCAAATGACTGAAGAAGAGTTAGCTCTCCTAAGGCGTAATGACCCAATTGGGTATATGAAAGCTAAATTAGCTCAAAGGGATACTCCTCTTACTAGGCCTGGTACTAATTCGACTAAAGATCCATTGCCCTCAGATGATAGGGTTGTACTCCTTAACAAAGTTAGGAGAACAATCCTTGATGTGGACTTGTTCGAAGTGCACAAGAAGGATAGTACCGCTTGCTATACTATGAAGGAGCTTCTTACGCAAGTTAACCTCGCCACCTGCTCTTTGGAACTCAGCACCATATTATTCGATCTTCAAACTTTGTTGGATAACGTGACTGGGTGTCTTCTTCAAGACGAATTTCTGCTAGTAAGGTTCAAGAGAAACGAACTGCCATGGATGCTGCTTATGAGCATGCTTCGAAGCTCTCTAAAGAAGCTGAAGACCAAGCCATGCATATAAAGCAAGCCAAGACTGACTATGAAGCTCGAGCTCAGTCTATTCTTCTCTGGGAAAAGCAAATTCAAGAGCTCCAACAAAAGGTTAAGGAGGCTCAACAACAACAATTGGCATACGAAACCAATACTGCTGGCAATCAGTTCGAAGAACTTCTCAACAAAGGACTTGCCGAAATGGAAGCAGCAGAGCAACTTAAAGGTGAAGTTGCTACCCTGGAAGGAGCAAGGCGCTTCACTCAGCAAAGGCTTATGTCCTTTCAGAGTACTTTTGAAAGATTGAGGAACAATGCATATTTTTAAATTTTTGTTTGTTTAATTAATCTTGAATTTGGGTTGAATTTTGGTCTGTAATATCCAAACAACGCCATTTTTGCAATATATATTACCATTTTGGCATTCCTTTATAATGTTTTGATTATGTTGTTATTATTCGAATCTCCTACAGGCGTGGCTTATATTTCTTTAAATATTTCCCATTAACCTTCAGGATTCGCTTATCATCAGCGAACTCTTCGATTTCATATGCATTGTTTGAAAATATCTTAACTATTCGAAAAGGTCCTTCCCAATGAGGTGACCATTTACCTAATGTTTTATTTTTCTTGTCCATGGGAAATATGACTTTCCAGACTAAGTCATTAATAGTGAATGTTTTACCTTTCACCCTTTTATTATATGCCCTAGCTACTCTTTCCTTTTGCCTCATTAGGATTTCTAATGCATGCAATCTAACTTCGTCTAACTCAACTAACTCATTCATCATCATCTCCCAATATAATGCAGATGGGATCTCGTTTTGTCTTTGAATTTGAACTGATTGTAGATGAATTTCTCTTGGTAAGCGCATCATGACCAAATGTTAGTTGGAAAGGCGTGGTGTTAGTAGCTTCTTTAGGAGATGTTCTACAGGCCCGTAGTATCTGGTCTAAAGTCTTGTGCCAATTCCTTGGCTTTTTGCCAACATGTTTCTTAATTAACCCTATTATCACTTTATTGGCTGCTTCGACCTGACCATTTGCTTGAGCATAATATGGTGTTGATGTTAGTAATCTAAACCCCATCTCTTGTGCAAATTCTTGCATCTTCCTACCGATAAACACGAACCTTGCGTGGTTATGCTCTCTGGCAATCCGAACCTATAGATAATCATTTGTATGAACTCAATAATAGCCTCTTGATCAGACTATTAATGGTATTGCTTGATCCACTTGGTAAAATAATCTATTCCTACCAAGATATATTTTTGTCCTTTAGGCGAGCGGATTGATCTCTCTATTAAATCTAATGCCCATCCTCTAAAGGGCCATGGTTTAATGATCGAATGCAACTCACTTGCGGAGCATGTTGAATCCGCATGTTTCGGCATTCTTCGACCTTTAGCAAAATCTATACAATCTTTGAGCATGTTGGGCCAATACATACCATATCGAAATAACAACCATTTCATTTTATGGCACCTTGATGTGCCCCGCATGCCCCATTGTGGATTCGACAATGCTAAGTATGCCTCACTTTCTCCGGGCATTTCGATGTCGCCTTCACGGTCTTTTGAACAATTCATTTCCCATGAGGACATATGATAATGCTCTATATTTTATTTTCCTATCAACATTCAATATTGGGTTTTCTAAATAACTCATAAGTGGACTTCGCCAATCTGCATCTGATAAGGTGTCTATGGCTAGTACTTTAAATCCCTGTTTATCAGCACAACCTAATTTTATATTTTCTAAATCTGATGGTATGAGTCTAGTAGCCATCACCCTACCTCTTATTTCGACCGAATCCTTAAAGTTCTTGGTAGAAACTTTGTATCCTGAAGCCAATTGTGCTAGGTCATTTGCTTCTTGATTTTCTATTCTTGGTATATGTTGAATATCCATGTATTCGAATTTTCTGAGTAGCCTGTTAACTATGATGAAGTATGTCATTAGATTTTCCTTTATGCATTTGTATTCCTTTGTGATTTGCTTGACCACTAATTCCGAATCACCTCTAATTTCGACTCTAGTTGCCCCCAATTCCAACAAAGCTTCAAGTCCAACAATAAGTGCTTCGTACTCAGCTTCGTTGTTCGAGCAACAAGGACCATCAAACTTATACTTGAATTTTGTTGGAATTCCTTCAGGAGAAATTATGAGAACTCCAACACCACTACCATCCTTATGGGTCGAACCATCAAAGTATAGTTTCCAAGGTTGCATTTCAACGTAACCCACGACAGTCTTTTCGACCAGTGAATGGTCCACAATGAAATCAGAAATTACTTGACCTTTCACAGCTCTTAAAGGCATGAAAGTCAAAGAATATTCTGTTAAGGCTAAAGCCCATTTACCAACTCTGCTATGCATTATTGGTTTCGAAAGCATGTGTTTGATAACATCGAAATGAGATGAAACATAGACATCAACAGGCTTTATATAATACTTAAGTTTCATACAAGAAAAGTATAAACAGAGACATAGCTTTTCTATATTGCTATATCTAGTTTCTGCATCATTCAATACCCTACTTAAATAGTATATGGCTCTTTCGATGCCATTGCTATCTTCTTGTGCTAACATACTACCTATACTAACTTTAGAGGCAGAAGTGTACAATCTCATGGGCTTCCCCCATGAAGGTGGAGACAAGATAGGAGGCTGAGAGAGATATCTTTTTATCTTGTCAAATGCCTCCCTGATGTGCTTCGTCCCACTCGAAGGCTTGGCCTTGCTTTAAACGAAGTAACGGAGAGAAAGCATGGGTTCTTCCACTTAGATTCGAAATGAATCTTCTTAGAAAGTTAATCTTCCCTAGCAAAGATTGCAGCTCCCTTTTCGATGTAGGTGCTTTCGTCTCCATAATGGCTTTGGTCTTATTTTGGTTGATCCCGATTCCTTTCTTATGAACCACAAAGCCAAGGAAATCTCCAGCCTGCACAAAAAATGCACACTTAAGGGGGTTCATTTTTAAGCCATGTTTTCTCATTCTTTCGAACGATTGGCTCAAATGATGCAAATGTGTTTCTGCAGATATGGATTTGATGACTATATCATCAATATACACCTGCATAAAGGTTTCAATGAAATCATGAAAAATTGAATTCATTTCCCTTTGATAAGTTGCTCCAGCATTTTTTAAACCAAAAGGCATCACTACCCATTCGTAGGTGCCTAAGGCTCCTGGGCAACAAAATGGTGTCTTGGCAACATCTTCTTCAGCAATAAAAATCTGATTATATCCAGAGTATGCATCTAACATACTTAAGTATTCGAATCCTGCAGCAGAGTCTATTAACATTTCTGCCACAGGCATGGAGTACTCATCTTTAGGGGTAGCAGTATTTAAATCCCTAAAATCTATGCAAATTCTCAGAGAGCCATTTTTCTTAATAACAGGTACTATATTTGCTAACCATTCGACATACCTTGTGGTTCTGATGAATCTGCAGCGCAGCAACCTTTCGACCTCAGCTTTAATCTTTGTGAGAACTGCTGGTGCGAATCTTCTAGGAGTTTGCTTGATGGGCTTCTTGCCATCCTTAATTGGAAGTCTGTGCTCCACTAACTCTCTCTTTAAACCAGGCATTTCATCATAGTCCCATGCGAAGCAATCTTTGTTTCTCTTGAGAACTTCGATCACTTCCTGCTTGAGGCTTGGGTTGAGTTTTGCGCTTATGCAAGTTATTCTTTTCGTGTTTTCATCCCCCAAATTCACCTCTTCGAGCGGATCCTGCGCCAACATTTTGGCACCTGAGTTTGTGGGGTCCTTCTCGAAGCCTAAGGGTTCTTTATCATAGATGGCATCTAGCCTTTGATCTATTTCGTGTTCTTCCAAGGGTGAGTCTTTCGAGCCATTCCCCTCTATTTCGTTCACTTCTACAGCCAAGTTATCTATTTCAGCCTCTAAGGCCGCTTTCCATTCATTCTCAGCCATATAGGCCGAAATCCTTTCGAAGAAGGAGGACTCAATCATGAGCAGGGTTGTCGAACTCCCAGCCTGCTAGCCATCTTTGCGTAGTGCCTTCAACTTCTTCGTCTCCTTTAATTATCTTCCTATCCCAATACATGCCATCATGGCGAAGGGTCATGTAATAGTGTGTGTTTCTGGTTTCGTTGATTTCGTCACTTGGGGTACAATGGGCTATTTTGGCTAGATATTTGTCATAATTTCTCTTATTGACTAAGTTAACTGCTGTCATAAAATAACTCTGATCCGCTTCGATGTTCTCCACAATACCATCTTCTCTCCATAACACTAACCTTTGATGCATTGACGATGGAACTGCCCCTACGCCATGGATCCATTCTCTTCCCAACAACAAGTTGTAGTTGGCTTTGGCTTCGATCACCATGAACATGGTGGGCCTCCAACTTGATCCCACTGTCAGCTCTACTTGGACCATTCCTAATGTTTGGCCTACTTTTCCTTCATAATTGGATAGTACCATGTTGTGTGGTTTGATGTCGTCCTTTTGTATTCCTAACTTCTTCAGCATGAAATGGGGCATTAAGTTGACTGCAGCACCTCCATCCACCAAGACTTTATTTACGCCATGGGCACCAATTTTTGCTCGAATGAACAATGGCTTCAGATGATTTTTCATAGCTGGCTCTGGGTGCTCGAAGAAAGCATTCTGCTCTTCGACAGCTTCGTTGTCCATCACGTAATAGCACACTGGTCTGTGCTTCATCAAGTCTATTGTATCATCCTCCTCATGCTCTTCTATTTCAGTTTCCTGTCCAAACTCACAAGGTAGTACAGATACCACGTTGCAATTGATGTTGAGTGAAGACTCCCCCTCTGATTCGAAGTTGTCCGTTAGCATATCCTCGTCTTCTTCTGGACTTGGTGTGTACTCCTTCGATTCATCCTGTTATGTTTCAGAGAAGAGTCTCCTGCTAACCGGGGGTTTGCCCTCAGGTTGATTATTTGGTGTGGGTTTGTTGGTGCTTGATTCTGCTTTGTTTTTTATCGAAGTTGCTCCTTTATCTGCCATAGCTTCCCTTTCAGCCTTTCGAATTCTCTGTTGCCTGCGCCATTGTGATCTTGACATGGGGTTTTTGCCTTTGTAGTTTTCTAACCTTAATTCTTCCCTCTTTGCAGTATTGAATTGCTTTCTATATGTCATGGTGTGGCGTGCATTTCGTCCATTGCTTCTCCATTTATCCTTCCCCTTGTCAGCTCTGACTTGCAGCCATTTGTCTGTTGGTACTTCAGTAGGGATTTTGAATGTCACCCTTCGAGCGCCTTTGGGGTAAGGGTTGTCAGGTCTTCGTTGAGTGTAGTTGCTCTCGAAACGTTGGCTCATCTGACCAGTTTCTTTGTGGTTCCAGCATGGGGCGAACGAAATTGTTTCAAAGGCTCCGGCCACATTTTGATCGTACACTGCAGAACACCTTGGGCATACTAGACATTTGGTTGCCCCTTTGTGACAACGAACTAAAAACTCCAATAAACTTTCTCCAGCTTTAGGGTAACATCTGAATAACTGGTTATCCTGGCGCCAGTTGCTGCCAGTTTATGTCCTTTGTTTCCTCTCGAAGTCTGTAGCAATTCTCTGGTTGCAGATGATGCTGCATCTGGGACATAATATCATTTCAGCATTTCCTTTGTGGCACAACATGAGGTAGTCTTTTAGACTGGCATCCCTAGCATAACTATCCTCCATCTTGTACTTCTCTTTCTCTAAATATCTTTCCATCTCCTCCATTTCAGAACGAGGTCTCTCCATATCTACCATGTTAACATCCACGTCTTCCCCCTTTATGTCATCATCTCCCCATCCTGTAGGTTTGACATCTTCGATTGGGATTTTTGAACTTTCTGGAGCAGAGTATTTCACCAGGTAGTCGAACTTTCCACTGGGCTCCCCTAGGGTATCGCAGACTTCTTTCTGAGGGAGAGTTGGCTTTGTAATCTGGACTTTCTCCAATTTTAGCCTCAGGCCTTCAGTAGCCTGTGTCAATTCTTGGTTTCGATTCCCCTGGCCCTCAGTAGCCTGGATTTCTTTCGAAGCAACCAAAGGTGCTACTTCGATCGAAGCCTCCTGTTTCTTATGGACGTCCTCAGTAACCTCCTTTTTGACTTCGACTAACACACAGTTTTTATTCTCAGTGTTTTTCTCTCCTGATGGAGTGTCATCTTGATCTGCTTCCACCATATTGATTTCTCCAATGTATGCGGGCTCGGAGTAATTGGTGTCGCAACATCAAGGGTCTTCATCTACTTTCGCTTTTGGTTTGTCGGTAATTTCAATCGCCATCTTTAATTGCATTTGAATCGGATCCGAAAGAAAACACTGTGAGGTTTTGTTGCCTAGGAAACTATGATACTTACAAAATCCTCTTTTCTTTCTTTGATCTAAAGGAGGTATTTTGACATTCGATGGCACAATTAGTTGGCCATCTTTGACAAGCAAATCAAAAATCTCGTCACACTTTGTTACATCGAAGGTATACACCTTCTTTGGGAATTTGTCACTTTTCTCATTTTCAACAATTTCTTTCCCTTTTGTGGGAACTAATAGTTTACAAGAGTAAGGTGGAGCCTGTTTTAATTCAGCGAGATCAATTTCGACCTCTTCGAATTCAGGATAGTCTTCAACTTCCTCAGTTTCGACATAGGAAATTCTTTCCTTCTTGTTACTTTTAAAAGCCCTGGCCTTTTCGGCCTTTAGCCTTTCGACTTGTCGAACCCTATCTGCTAATTGAGCCATGTCCCTCAAGTATTGTGTGTCTAATTTCTTTCGAATAGAATAGTCCAGGCCACCAGCGGCCATTTCGACTAACTCATGTTCAGGGACTACTGTGAAGCATCTAGATTTCAAGAGTCTGAACCTATTCAGGTAATCATCTATTGGTTCGATAAATTTCCTCTTAACAGCTAGTTCCTTGGACTTATTTTAGATTGTCCCATGTAGAATTGTTCATGGAATAATCTCTAAGAGGGTCAAGTATCTATGGACCCGAGGCAATGTGGTGAACCATGTAAAAGCATTCTTAGTCGGGAACTTGGGAAATATTTAATCCTAAGGTTCTCATTATTTGCTATGTCTCCGGCTTCGGTCATATACCTGGCTATGTGTTCGACTGTTGATTCATTGGTATCTCCAATAAACGTAAACTTAGGGATCTTATATCCCTTGGTAAATCGATGTGCATTACATAATCTGCTATAGGAGAGGCATAATTCGGCCTTCTAATTCCTGTATTAAGACCGTTTTGGGCCATAATCCTTTCTATCATGGTGGTTAAATTATTTTCTACCAAGATGTTGTCGTTTGAATTCTATGACATTGCATCGCATCTTGATTCGACCCACCATGACAACTCCTCTAGGTTGTTCTTCTCGAAAGCTGGGACTTCTAGCCTTTCGACCCTTGGTTCCATAACTCCCTTTGTGGTTCCTCTCGAATCAGGGCATCTAACCTTCGATCCACTGGTTCTATAAATCCCTTTGTGGTTCTTCTCGAATCAGGGGCTTCTAACCTTGTGCCCTTGCCCCAATTAACCCCTCTCGTGGTTTATAGGGTGGGTCATGCAATTTGTTCTATGATAGAGTACGTTTGCTCGAACCAAGGCTGGTTACATCTCTTCGGAGCAAAGAAATTTGCTATTCGACTCATATTATCTGCATTTTCTCTGTTTGTCACAGTTACATTTTGTACTATTGGGGCAAAGATCTCTTGCATAGTTTATGCTAACACTCCTATCATATTATGGTTACTATCATCCATTAATTGCCTAAAAGCCATCTGATTTTCTGTGGTTAGGATAGGCAATGTATTATAACCTACTGACCCTTGGTTATTTGACATGAATTGATTAGCCCCAGATCCAGACCCTAATTGTGGTGACGTATTCGATGTCGAAGTGTGCAAACTTGCCATAAAAGATGTTGGCATCCCATAAGAGGGATTTCTAGGTCTATTGCCATCGAAACTGGGTGGTCTAGTTGGTGGTGGGGTGGCGAAATGGGTTTGTGCCCCTGATGGTGGGACAAATCCCCCAGGATAACCAGTGGTTCCTGTATTCCCTAGGATCGAACTGTTAGTTAACATGCCACTTGCTCCATTCGTGGCCACACTACTAGTAGAAGATGCAACAGACTGTGCGCTCGAAGGGATCGCATTAGACGTTCCCGTCGAAGCAGACATGTTAGTGCCTGTTCCATGTGGGGCATTTTGTTCCCCTTGTTGATTGTTTGAATTAGACATTCTGTTATTACGTTTTCTTCTGGGTAAGGGTTGGTTGCTATTGGTTATTCTACCATTTCTAAGGTTCATATAACAACGAACTTGATACTCAGAAGAGAACTTTTACAATGGTTATATCCTAACAATCTTTATTTTTGTTTTAAATTTCGTAACGACCAATGACTGTCCCACTGGGCGTGCCAATTTGTTTACAGTAATTTCTGGTAAACAACCGCTAGTCTTCCAAACTATCAAATAATCTTAATGACTGTTATTTAATCTCTCTGGTAACTTGCAGGATCGACTAGATTGATCCTATGGGGTATTGGTCGTTTGGGTAAATCTATTAGTAAAACTGGTATTCATAGTTAGGATTTTATCTAAAGTGTTTTAGAAACATCCAACTTACTTCGATTGCCATACTAAAGAAATCTAATAACGTAATTAAACAAATCAATGTAAAACTGGATTGAATGATTAAAGATTCGAATGTAAAAGAAACGTTGAAATGCAGAAAAGAATAAATGACTTTAATGTAAAGACTTTAATGTAAGAGCATGAATATAAATGTTTCAGTGTAAAGACATGAATGTAAAAGGTAAATGTAAAAGCATGAAATGTATAACAAATTCGAAATAGAAAAACAACGTTTTAAATGCAATAAATAAGTAAGTGACTTTGAATGTAAAAGTATTTGAATGACATTGGCATGAAAATGGAAGATAAACTAGAAAAGATAAAGAGTTTTACTGAATTATAAATGTTTGGTGTTATCATACGTACATTGTTCGAGCATCCGTTTCCCTATCCATGTGGTATTTTGAATGTTTACTGAATTTTGTACAATAGATATGACACACGAAATCCTAACACTAAGACTTCTATTTATACTATTTCGATCGTAACGGTCTTGCTTATAAGATTCTTCCACGTTCAGAACATGCAGAGCACTGCTTTTCTCTAGCCTCCACGCGTCTTCGATTCATTCCAGCGCATATATATTTGATTTCCAATATCCCGCTCGCGTTTGAATTTCAAATGCTTTGGTAGCCTTCGCTTCGAACACGTTTCACAACCTTCACAGATACAACCTTGTTACCACTTGAAGCTTGTATCTTCACAACTGCTATTCGAAGCTCTGAGCTTTGATATTTCTATTCGAAGAACCATCTCTAACATTCCGAACTGTAACATTTGCTTTATTCCAACGAAACATCCATATTGCTTCATTTCGAACATATGTATCAAAATCTTCAGCCAACAGTAGGTAATAAGACTTTTAGTTGCTTGCTCTATCAAAATACTTTTCACACCTCACACTTTTGTCAAAGTTCAAACACTTTTCAAAAAACGAAACATTTTCGAACACTTTGTATACATTCCTACATGAATCATTACAAAGTCAAAGTGAAATGCCTTTTCAAAACATTTTTGTCAAACACACAGAAAGCAATTTTTCTAAAGATGAGCTAGAAGCAACTAAGAGCCCGTAGATAACTACGGATGGAAAGGGGTGCTAATACCTTCCCTTTTCATAACCTTCTCCCTTACTCAGAATCTAACGAAGGTCTTTTTCTGTTCTTTTCACCTTCCCTTAATTGGATAAAAGAAAAGTTGGTGGCGACTCTTGCTATCCGCAACATTTGCGATAAAAAGCAAAACAAATCTCAAAGTCAGTTCTCCCACCGTATTACAGCTGATACCTGATACCCTGCTTGATCTCATCACGAAGACCATTCTCAAACTTGATACATTTGGAAATCTCCATCTGCATCGTTAGTATAATGAGCATAGTACTTCGCCAACTCAGTAAACTTCGAAGCATACTCACTCACAGACTTGTTGCCTTGCTTGAGCTCCAGAAACCCAATCTCCTTTTTGCCCCGAATGTCTTCAGGAAAGTATCTCCTCAGGAAAGCTCTTCTGAACACAGCCCAAGTCAATGCAATGCCATCTTCTTCCATTTCAGTTTTGGTAGCAATCCACCAGTCATCAACTTCCTCTGCCAACATGTGAGTACCATACCTCACCTTCATCTCTTCAGCACAATCAATTACCCTGAAGATCCTTTCGATCTCCTTCAACCACTTCTGAGCACCTTCTGGATCATGAGTGCCTTTGAATAATGGAGGATTGTTCCTCTGAAAGTTCCCCAACTGCCTATCAGCACCAATACCTCCTCCTAACTGGTTTCTTCCAAGCACACCAGCTAGCATTCCCAAGGCTTCAGCAATAGCAGCATCGTCTCTTCCGTTACCTCTTCCGGCCATTGTTCTGTAACATTACAAAACAATCACATCAGTACACAAGTATCGACAGTGTTACCTTGCACTAGTCGCATACGAAAGGGATAAAGACTCTAAGACACGACCGACTATGCTCTGATACCACTATTGTAACACACCTTCTAAATTACCCGTGATTTATATATTTTTAATCAGAGTTTTAAACATAACAAGAGGCGTCACAATTTAATTAATTCAAATAACCAAAAACAGTAATCATGCCTTTACTGAAGAACTTATCAAATAAAACGGAAACACGGATTATGTTTAAATAGAGGAAATATAACATAAAAATCTGGAATACTTCAATCAATAATTGTTTTCAAGACATAAACCAAAGTAACACAAAACAACCAGTTTTAAATCCATAAAAATTCCAATCAAACGTTCCCCAGTGTTACAACTACCAGAGCATGACACTGACACGCAGACTAACTAAGTAGCACAACTCTAAAAACTGTCCTCACCAATTCCCAAGCAGCTAATCACTTCGAATCTGAAATCATTAAAGTAAGGGTGAGATTTCATCAAAATTAAGATGCATTATACATTTCTCAAGAACAATAAAACAATCAATTCATTATTCACCCTTATTAACAGCATTAACATACGATTCGCAAACACAATCCAAACATACATTATGCATACAACAACAATTAAATGCAATTGAAACACTGGAATTCATCCTAACATGTTACAATCACATATGCAATGCAGACTCAAATGCATGTGGTACCAATCGTGAACCAAGTCCACACCCTGTTCCGCTTACACTTCGGAAACAGCGTCAATTCAATGATTCGCCCATACATCACCGGGTCAAGAATCTAGCCTCACTATCTCTGTCCATTAGGTAAGTTTATTGGCCCTACAAGTTCAATTCCACACAATGGTAATGAACCATTACCAAATGCTCATGCATGCACATCAGAAGCATGCAACAATTCAAAACATGGAACATGAACACACAATATTATTCCAATTATAAACCAATAACAATAACAACATCTTGTACAACAATTAAATCAAATGTTAATCACAATCTATAAAATTAACATTCTGCACAATTATTCAACACCTGAACCATAAATTTTCAATGAGTTCTGATTACGGAAGCTAAATTAATCCTTCTAGATTTCAATTATTAGTGTTGAAAATATTTCCATTAAGTAGTACTCGTTCTAAGCTTTCCAACGATACCAACTACGCCTAAATCGGAGCTACGGTTAAAAAGATATGATTAAAATCGTTTCAGAAAAATTCATGTTTCAGCCCAACACAGTATGCATCGATGCATAAGGCTATGCATCGATACATAATCAGCTTGTATCGACTCAAAATTCCTATGCATCGATGCATAGCATAAAATTTCTTCACTTTTAAAAATTTCTTCAGTATGTGCCGACACATACGCATTATGTGTCAATGCATAACTCCCTTGCATCGATCCATAACTCTTTGCATCGATACATGGCCCTGATTTTCTTCTTATGAATCGATGCATGACTTTTCCAAGCTTTTGGTTTTCCAAATTTTCACAGCATGCATCGATTCATATCCTCTTGTGTCGACCCATACATGTTGATTTTCATCAAAAACCCAGATTTCTTTACTATTACGAATTTCCATTAATTCTAATCATCACCAAACAACATACTATCACCAAAACAGAATTAATTCATGAAAATTCACATACTTTTGATTATAGGAATATGTTTTCCAATTAACCTAAAATCATTCCACATCAATCTAATCTTTAATTATGGTTTTACGTCGGATTATAACATTAGGGCATATTCAATTATTTGAATTCGAGATTCATAACGGATTGAATTATTCTATCGATCATCGAAACCTATAAGGCATAATAATCAGATTCAATCCCCCCTTACCTCGCGATGAATCTTCGAATTCTCGGTGTTTGGCTTTTTCTCCTCTTTCTCTTCTCTTTTCCAATTTCACGTAGAATGCAAATCCTTATTTCCTTTCCTCACTTGTTCCTTTTATTCCTTTTTATTTGCCAAATAATAGAAATAAGAAATTAGGATTAAGTAGAGATTTTTACTCCATACACCTCCAATTCAACTCTACACCCCCACACTCCATTTAATTAATTAAATAATTAAATCCTTTAATTCAAAAATGCCAATAATTAAACCTTTAATTAAATTAATAATTAAATTTCTAATTATTAAATAATTGAATTAATTTGGGGTGTCACATAGAGAATCCTAAGGAAACATACCAAAGGTTTACAACCTAAATCTATGTCTATCTCGAACCGCTACCTAAAGTAGAGTCGAAGATGACCAAAGGGAATGGAAAAGGTTTACTACCTAAATCTATGTCTATCTCGAATCATTACCTAAGGTAGAGTCGAAGATGACAAAAGGGATAAAGCAAACAAGTGCTTTGGCAGAAGCACGAAAATAATCCAATGCAAAAAACAAATGTAACACCAGCGTAGGAAAAGGAGGAAGTCCCGTAGCCTACAAACAGCAAGCCGAGGGCCAGAAGCAACTAGGAGCCAACGCATTCCGATTCCCGTAATGGTATCACCGCCTGACATGAATTGCCAAGTGTGAAGAGAAATGAGTGCATGTATTAACAGTAAATGCGAACCCCAGGAAAGCGTGGAGAGTTAGAATAGGGAACTCTTGCCACTTTTTATATTATTGACTCGATAAGGAAAGCAACACGATTTGCGTGTGCTGAGCTGACATGGACTAGAACTGTGTGAGGGTCGATTGCGGAACCTTTCCGCGTGCCCATCATATCATCATTATATATCAGAAAATATAAAAAGTGGGACTTTGCTTGGTGGTGCCATGTCAGGTTACCTAACCGCTATTGACTTATGCAAGCACAAATGTAAACACTTACTGAGAATTACCTCTCTATGCACGATGGAGGATTTTAAACAAACCAAACACAATTAGCACACAATTTTCAGAATGCCTAGCTACAGGTCTTTAAACAGCGACTTTGAGCCTGACGCTCTTATCCTAATCATGGAAAAGAAAGCGGTAAACCCCTACTTCTCATGATATCTAGGAAAGCTGTAAAAGAATGCGATAAACAAAGTATAGCTAGTACCAAACGGATAATAAATCCGAAGAGCACCGCGAGCTAAAAATACTCCAGAAAACTTCAAGTAAGCTGCCATCAACAAATAAATAATCAGAAATAGCTCGATCAATATAATCCACAAGGTAATATCGTGCAATATGTGTGTGTAGCAGACACGTCCTCATAACAATCGGAACACCTGCACAAAGGTACATATCTAGACAAAATAATAGAATATATGTTTCTCGTAATATGAGAAAACACAAAACAAAGTGCGTTTAAAACGCAAGCAGAACCACGGGTGAAGTGGTAACCACGGGAGAAGTGGTATTTTAGTGTACCAAGAATAGGTATATAACCAAAATATCCTCAATGTACTTTGCACAAGTCAACAAACATGTCAAAAATAATAAGGAGTCGGGAATAAAATTGCATACTCACATCGCCAGTCAGAATATGATTCAAATGTGAAGAAATGGAATGTGAACATGTATAGCAACATAAGAATGAAAAATCGGGCAGCCACGCACATATAATGCAAAATAACCCATGAACGATATTAAAATCGAGTTAAATCCATCACAATAGTCCTCAAACGAAATGTTAAACATAGCTAGAGATCAAGAGAAGTTGGAAACCAAAAATCTACACAAAAATGGCCTACAATGCATTATTCACAAAGAAATCGAGGCATGAAGTGTAACTTTCTAATATGGGGCAGCGGACATATATCCTAATGCTTACCTAAACATTTCTAAAGATAGAGGAAAAGATTGCAAACGAACATGCAAGAAGATCCTAGAAGAACTATGCAAGTGTTAAACTAGTTCCTAAGAGTTATACCGCTAAGAGTTAGCTTTAAAGCTCTATTTACAACAACTAAGGTAAGATTTACATTTATCTACAATTAAATGGGAGAAATGTCCAAAAGTTTCTAAGAAACACATGGCATTATATTCCTACAACTAGTCAATTCAAGTGACAAAGGAGAAACATGCTTTTAAATCACACAACATAATCGAAATTTAGAAATTGAGTAAGTATTGAATTAGATTAGGTATAGAACTTTAAAAGTCAGTAGCTAACCTATAACCAATGGTCTCAAGAAAAATCATGGTTGAAACATATTCGTGTACAAAACAAGGTCAAAACAATCAATCGTCGCTCTAATGGTTAGTTGTCATGGTCCCCTAATCATATGGCCCACTTATGAATTAAAAATCAAGGTGTCAACTACATAAACATGTCAACATGTTATTCAAGAAGTTAGTTGAGGGTTAGAACGATTATTAAGCGCTATATGCAAAAAATCGATTCCTAACTAGGTGAACTTGCAACAATTATTCATCTTTGTGTCACACAAAGGAAAAAATCGGATAAAGACCTAAAAAGATCTAAAGAATTATGAAAAAAATACCTAAAGGCTCCAAATACATCATACTATCAGAATCTAATTTTAATAGATTTTTATTATTGAGAAACGGTTGAAAATCGCGTTGAAATGCACATGGTACCGCATGACAAATCGTTTCTAAACAAATTATCAAAAGTCAATTAAAACTAATGAAAATTAATTACTAAAAATTGACAAAAAAAATATTAAAAATATTCTAAAATGTCAAAATGTCAGAGACTTATTTTTATATATTTTTTGTAAGTCGATAGAATCGAATTCCTAGGCGAAATTGAAAATGTACGAATGTTGTACATGGCAAGTCAGGGGTGTAATAGCAGAATTTCAGAATGAACTAATTATAGTTTTAATGCAGAAAATTAGGCCTTACATAGGGGTGTGAGCATGCATCCTGCTAGGCCCGGTTTAGAATTGTGTTAAGCCCATATATTATTCTTTTTGTCCATAGTCTATAATTAAAAAAGACAATCAGAATTTCTTTTAGTGAATATTCTCTTGTCACGTTATTTTTCTAAGTGTAACACTATGTCAATTGGTCAAATTTTTTATTAAGTTATCAGAAAAAGAAGAAAACACATAATAAAAAATGGGATGAAAGATAATGAACGTGGCAAAATTTGATCGGTGGATAGGAATCCCACATGAACCAGTGATTGAAGGACACACCTAGGGTTTAATGGAGGTCAACGAAATCTAGCTTTTCTGGTCATCTCTTCCGTTGAACTCGCCGTCGTCCGCGGTGGCTCCAAATGCCATCACCGTTAAAACACAGAAAGAAGAAAGGTATTTAGTGCAGATTTTTATGCAGATTCCGAATTTGACCTGTTCGAAGTTTGACGTGGATCTTCGGAATACTTCATCGCCTCCTACTATATCCTATGTTTGATGGTGAACGAGTGAGCTCCAGAATCTCGTTATGGCTTCGAATCTATTCAAACGATAAGAAGGATAGTTTTGTTATACGTGAAGATGATGAAGAGCGGAAGCGCAGCACGTTCCAGAAACCTCCAAGAATCGTGTTGTAGTTACAACGAGCTTCCTCTGCTACTGGCGAAGGTGAGAACAAGGCGATGTGAGGTGAGACAATGTGACGAAGGTGATGAGAGGAGGAAGAGAGATCTCTGTAAATGATTTTTTATAGTTTATTGAAGGTTTTTTATGGGCGGTTGATGCGAAAAAATGAAGAATAAGAGAGAGGAGAGAAGAAGTTGGTTTGAGAGTTTGTTGTTGAGGTTTCCTTATGCCATGGCAGAGAGAGGAAGAAGATAAGATCCTCGTTGAAAGAAGAAAAATGGTGAGTCGAAGAAAGAGAGGG
Source organism: Vicia sativa (assembly GCA_021764765.1). NCBI lineage: Eukaryota > Viridiplantae > Streptophyta > Magnoliopsida > Fabales > Fabaceae > Vicia > Vicia sativa. The sequence continues at coordinate 214,699,897 of CM038793.1, forward strand.
TGTTTATGGTGAGAAAATAGAGGTTGTTGAAAGTTTGTTACATGGTGAGAGAAAGTTGGTTAGGGTGGTTTTTAGAGAGATCCACGGCGGTTACAGCTTGTAACTGTTTTTGTAAAGTTTGTTACGGAAAGAATGGATGAGGGTGAGAGAGTGAGAAGAAGGTTGTTGTTGGTGAAAGAATGGTGATGGTGTATGGTCGGGAAAGTTTTGTTATGAGATGATAGAAGAGAGTGAGGAATGACGCTACCAACATCACTTAACGATGAGAGGATTCCCTTATGGTTGCTGTTAGCGTGGAAAGAAAAAAGAGTGGAGTCAGAAGTGTTTCTTCTTCTTTTTTTATCGCAATTCCTCTCCATGATGCATGCCTCTACAGGAATGTTTGGCCATTTCGAGAAAGATAATGATGTGTGCATACTGATATCCGTTACGCAAATATGCCATCCACCAACTCGTCTTCTCGTTCGTCTAACTCGAGCTACGAGCTTCGTTACGACTAAATCTCAACACCAAAATTGGAGAAGGCATTTGCGTGAAAAATTCTTATGTTAGAAAGTTTTATGATTCGACGCCTATAGCACGTTTAAAAATCGCCTCGAAGTTAAGAGTATATAATTGATAAAAAACCGGCAACATCGGCAAAAATTCACCGAATGTTTTTCCATGACTTTAAGGACTTATATCTCTCGATCTGCGACCCGAACTAGTTCGAACTCTTCTGCAGAGTTGTAGCTTTCCGCAAGATGAACAAATTTGTATTTAAACATTTTTTGATGCGAAGTCAATAGCTATGAGAAAATCGAACTCGAAGTCATCATCTTTACCATATTGACAAACATTCATAAATTTTTCTGTTGGATATTGTGAACATGACAAATTCATAACTTTTGAGCTTTGTAACTTTCAATGCGAATCCCAAATGGATTCGGCTTCTTCAGCAAAGTTCGAGACTACCATGAGGTGAACAATTTTGAAGTTGAACATTTTTCGATGCGGAGTCGATAGCTATGAGAACATTAAACCCGAAGTTGTCAGCCTGACCATGCTGCCAAACATTCCAAAAAAATTCTAAGTGTTGAGGGAATAATGATGTGCAGACATTCTGTGTGTATATTGGCAACACACAACATTACGACATCCACTGGACACCATACGTCACTCAATGAGACATTATTCTATTCGAGCTTATTTCATATTACTCTTGATGGTTGGCATGTGAGAGTAATTTGATGTACATGTATCTGCTGGAGACATGCATGCGTCAGTTTGAATTGGTATATATCAATAAGAGATTCCCCTTGGTGGATGCTCCTATTAGTATCGTCCTCATACATTTTGATGACATTCTGACGGATTACGAGAATCTTCTAGTACCAGAGTATGTTAGCCACTAGTTAGTGGGGATTATATCGAGGATTACATAATAATTTTATTTTGTGTCACACCCTATCATGACATCAAACAGTCTAGGATGTCCACCTTGACCTGCTCAAGAGGAGATCTTGGAAAATAAGCAGGCCACAGATGACCATGATGTTGATGTGTTGCTGATCTGTTATAATATTATGCAGATTACAAGAGAGGCATAAAGTTTGGGCTATTTTAGAGAGGTGGTGATGATGTTTTTGCCCTATCATATTCCAATCTTATTGAGGAACGAAATATCTTGGGTTATATTGGCGGTATAAGAGGGGCCAGGAGGTTAGGATTAGGCATACACAGTAGGTTATGTTTTTTTAATGTATTTTCATATGTTTTTTTAGTATTTTCCATACATCGAGAACTATGTTTATAATATTATGACTTTTGTTTTAATTAATACATTACCTTATTTTGAGATGTTAATGTTTGAATTAAATTATGATTTATGAAATTGTTAGTCGGATTAAAATAACTATGGATTAAAAAAAATACAAACTTATACATTGTTTATGTCCACATTGCATGCATGAAATTTTTTTTTATATGCATCTCGAAAATCAGAGCTTCTAAAGACACGTCTCCGAATAAACTCCAAATATATTTGCAGATGCATCTCCAAACCAAATTTTAGAAACAATTTGTTCATGGTGCATTCGAAGATGTATCATCCGAAATTTTAAAAATATTTTTGAAATTTCAGAGATGTAATTCACAACAAATGTGCGAAAAGAAAAGAAAAATTCTTATCTCACCCTATATAGGGTAAATAAAACCTATATAAAACCAAAAATGTCCCTCAGAAGTGCATTTTTGGGGTCCACCTTTTTTTTTTGAAATATCATGTTAGAAATTGGAAATGTAACTATGGCTTGAAACAGTAGTTGCATATCTGGTACCAACATAGCCAATCGTGAACACGTTTTTATGCAAGTTTGTTGCATTTACCAAAAAACATAGTAAAATACGAATTCAATTAAATACGAATTAATAAAAAAAAACTCATAAATATTATGTTCCAAAATAAGGTACACAATATACTCCTCAAAGTGTTATCAAAATAATCCAAAATATGGAAAACATAATAGTACTAATAAAAAAAATGCATCTAAATCTATCAGACTACTGAGTATGTCGAATAATGAGTCGGCCCCTGATATTCACAATATTCCTCTGTTGCCTTCGGTACTGCAGAGCCCCATAGCCTCCATCATGATGGCATCCAGAACACCTATAACATTAGAGCCATCAGGAAACAAACCTCTATCAATACCCGCCTGTGAAATCTCCATGACGGCACCTGGGCAACACGTCAGTGGCATGATTGACCCTAGCCTGGTCCTCCTCTAGAATCTCCGCATGTGTTGGTCTAGGTGGGTTACTTGGAGCCTCCAGTACCAGATATGGATGAGACACCCTAAAGAACCATAAGATATAGCCATCCTTATAGCCCCAATCCTTTAGTGTTATGGTACCTCGGGCCTTATCTAGAACGAGATGGTTAAGATAATCATCAAATATCTCATCCATATACCTCCGTTTCACCATGGAAGGGGCACACTCAGATGGTGGTCTGGGAATGATCTACATGTATCCAAACTGCAACATCATGCACTTAGGCAAATAAACACCTGTCTTGTGTGACCCACAAGCCAACCAGCCAGTGAGTAACACAATGTCCTCAAACGGAATTGTTTCACGGTGAGCCTCGTATGCAAGGAAGCATATATCCTCATAGGCCAGGTGGTCTATATACACCCTGAATGGCTCTGTCGCATGGTTACCTCAGAGTGAGTCAAACAAAGATGCACATGGTTAAACCTTTCTATATGTAGGCTTAAGTGGCCATCCGGGTATGTGACAGAAGTGTTGTAGGATCCAGCTGAAACTACTGGTGAAATCATCGGATAAAATATCAATGAAGTCGCCATCGAACATTTTTTATCCCTCGAGAGGAAAGGAAAACATAGAGTAAACCTGATATGGAAATATCATGGTCTTTCGTCTAATAGATCGAGTAAGGGAGTCAGTTACGCGAGGGGAAGGTGTTAGCACCCCACACGTCCGTAGTACTCTACGTTATCCATTTCTATTTTCTATCTAAAGGGTGTAGGTTTCTATCTATAGCTTATAACTAAGGAAAAATGAATGAATGTAAAGTATTATGCACAAAAAGAAACGTTTTTTAGTCTTGCTTGGCGCGGATGCGAACCTTTAGTGCCTACGTACCCCATTCATGCAATTAGGGATCAAAGCACTATATAGTTCTCCTGAAATTTTTTGGAGGGTTGCAATATTTTTTATGAGACATTCCATTTCGCATCCTTGTGATTAGGATTGCAATTTGTGTTTGGTGTTGCAGTTTATCAAAAGACTCATGCTCGGCCACTCGTACACTTAGCAACTCGCTTGGATTTAAAGTGGAACACCCTTATCGAAAAGGTTTTCATAGAAAAAGATCTGAAGACAAAAATGGTTTGAAGTTGATGGATTGTTTTTACCTTGGCAAAAGGATTTAAGTTTATTAACATGTTTTGAGATTTTGATAAAGAAAATGTTTTAATCTTAATATGCAAAAGGGGAATAAAAACATCTAAGGGGAACTACCTAGCCTTATCCCTAATGTTATCATACAAAGGTGACCTTAAGTCAAGGACTAAAAGGGAATATCTACCTATGTCAGCATACATGGATGACGATCCTAATGTCTAAGCTTGAAAGCTACCCTAACCGAGCGTTCCTAAGGGAAAAACTATCCTAATGTCCACCTTGGTTGAAGAATCAAGTGATCCAAAGGGAGGAAGAAAACAAGTGCTTTGGTAAAAGCACACAAACAATGCAATGCACAAACAAATGCGGAGGGAGAGGTAAAGCATGGGAGAGCTTTAGTCAAAACAAACAAGCCTTGTGGTTGGAGATAATTTTTGCGCCTTGGTATTGAATTACCAAGTGGGAAGAGTACATGAATAATGCGAGTATGAGCGTGTGCCGACAAGAACTTCAGACAAAGCGTGGTGGGTCAGAAAAGGGGACCCCAATCCACGAGACGAACTCATTAACACATAAAGCATCGCGATACGCACGAGTTAGGGATGACATGGACGAAAGTGCAGGGTTCGACTGCAAACCTTTATGTTTGCCTTCTCTTTGAGGACTTATCATATGGATATGGGGAATATGGCACCTTCTTTGAGGTCTTTAGCACAAAATATAAACACACCTGCAAGAATACCTACTGCCAAGGTAGGATTTTAAACACACCAAACCCAAGTAGCAAACCAAATGCGCAATTTCCCTAAACGGGTCTTTAAATAAACCAGAGGGGTTCTTGACATGATCATCAACGGAGACCCCTGTCATGCACCTCTATTCCTACTTCTCATGGCAAGGAAAGTGATAAGAGCCCTACTTCTCATAATCTCTAGAAAACAGTAATAAAATCCGATAAAAAGGGTATGAGAAAATACCAAACGAATATCAATCCGTAATAGCTATAACAATAGTAAAGAAACTCGGAAAACTTCATAAATAGCTGGAATCAACATAGTAAGCAATACGCTGAAGCATCAATAAGCAATGTCAAAATATGTGACAGACACATCTGAATATCAATAGAAAACCACATTGGATAACCATCCAAGCAATGCAGACAAATAATGTGCACACGACGTATACACAAGTCAACGGATATGTAGCAGACATATCCGAGTAAATCAAACACCTATATAACATACATTAACCAATGTACTATGGAAAACCAACATGAGATATGTATTGAAACATCTGTATAACAAAAACTGCACAAAATACATTAACCAATGTATAACGGCTAACAAAATGTGTGTCTACACATCCATATCAAAGAGTACCTACACAAAATTAATTATTCAAAAATATGGGGTACTAGAATAAAAGATTGTATGTCGAACGCAAAATTAGACCACAAAATGATAGTCTAAACAAGTTTTCCGATCACATAATAGAACGATAATTATGTAATCAAAGAATGTCTCGAAGTACCTTGAACAATTAACAAACATGTCAAAAATAACAAGGAGAATATAGGTAAGAAAGAGTAGAAGAAAGCTTGGAGAAAGCATGGTAGAAGGCATAGTTAAAAAAACATTTAAAATTTGAATTGTGGGAACCGGGTTCCCAAAATTGGGTAATCAGGTTCCCCAACTCTGTACTAAGTTAGAACCCAAGCACGTTGTGTGGGAACTAGTTCCCATTCAGTGGTAACCGAGTTCCCCTGAAGTAGAATGAGTTTTTGGCTTTTTTTGGAAACTTTGAAAGACCATAACTCATGCTTCGGGCAACCATTTCGCGCATCGTTCGAACTGTTGGAAAGCTTGAAAATAGTAGAATAATCATGGAACAATACAGAAACCAAATCGACAAGCGATCCAATGACAAATTCTCATCAAAGGTTGCATATCAACGCGTGAATTTGCCATCCCTTTTCTTAGAAATCTCAACATGTTTTAGCGGATTGGAAGGCAAAATTTACAACGATCACACAAACACCATAGAAATGAGAATTTTTGCACTCATGAAATGAATAAAAGCATGCATTAACATCCAAGATCGACGACTCAAATGTTTCAACAAATATCCTAAACTACGCATATTTACACGTAGTTTTGTACATGAATCAAGTTTCAACTCTAAGCTTATTCACATGCAAATTGAAGTTTTAATCAATAATTCGATAAACATCAACAAGTAACCACTTGAATAAGAACTTTTCCTAAGAAAATCAATTAATCAATGAGTGCTTTTATCAACCAATTTTGAATTTCACCATTATGATCACATCAAATCTAAATTCAATTCCTCAATCAATCCTTGATTCAATTATCAATTCTAGAAAAGTGCTTATTCAATAATCAATTATACAAAAGTGCTTAAATTAAGAAATCTAACCGTCGAAACGAAGAGGAGATTGAGAAGAAGAGATCGTCAATTTCAAATCGAAAATCGGAGGAGATAACAAGGGGAGAGAGTGAGGCGAAAATAGTAGAGAATAGAGAAAAACTTCAACTCTTCTTCAAGTTATTGATGATGTTGTTGAATGTTCTTGAGAAACTTGATGAAAAAGTTGGATTTGATCCTTGAGTAAATTGAGAGAAAGTAGAAAAGTGTTTTGTGTTGAAACTTGACAAATGATTCTCCACCCCTAAATTATGAGAGCAAAAATTGATTTATACTAGGAAAAATTGTCCTTGGGTGAATTGGACTAAAAATTGGTTTTATCCGAATAATTTTCGTCCACATCACCATACCTCGTGATCCGTGCGAAATTTGAAATCGGGCCCAACATGAAAAACGTACGCTACGAAAAATTATGTCGCGCTGACAAAATTTCAGCTTGATCAGACAAACGGTTAAGGAGATATGAATTTTTTAAGTTTCAGCTAACGATGAGAACATTTGACACGTGTAGAATTTTCATTGCGCAACCTAGGGAAAATGCCCCGAACGAGGACTTTATGGTCAAAATCCGAACTCAAGAAATGAACGATATCGAAGCCAATGGAATTTGTGAACTTTTGACGCCAGTCCCATCGTGATTGGATAAAAATTGAGTGAGATATGATTTTTGAATATTGCGTGTCAGATGAATTGGTGTCCGGTTCAGCTCAAATACACCTTCAAAGAATAAAATTATGGTCCTTATCCGTAAGGAATTAGCTCTCGGTCCGAGAACAAAAGTTGAAGAGGACGTCGAGACAGAATTTTGGGCGCCAAAACCACTTAATTATGATGTTCCGGTCAAAAGTTATGAATTTTTTAACATCTCCGCGAACACGGTTCAGCCAAAAAATCAGTTTAAATGCTCTTGAATTATCAATTTTCCAAAGGTTTTCTACACACAATTAGCTTCCGGCCTGAGAATAAAAGTTGAAGATAACATCGAGATAGACTTGCTAGTCGAAAATCAGTCAAAAATATCCAACGGGCTGAGAGTTATGAATTTCTGAGCGACTGAAACACATAGAAAACTGAATCCCGCTTCAAAAGAAAAGGAACTAGTGTAGCTACATAGTATTAGTGTAAGTGGAACTATTGTCCATAAAAATCTGCATTCTAACCAGATACAAAAGATATGCCCTCATAGCACATCCTCTGTGTTGGGCTACATGATGATCATCACCAGCAACCTGTTGTGCACGCACTAGCTCAGATGTGAACACATTCTTCAAGTAGCTAAATCTAGAATGACACCCACAAATTTTATCAATCTCAGCCATATCACCCTCTAGATTAACCCCTAAGTACTCTACCAATATATCTAGCACCTTCTCTTTGTTGTATCTCTCATGATATAAAAATCTCCTTCTAATCAGAAGGTGCAACAGACAAGTCGTATCGTCGAGTGTGATTATTATCTCACCATGTGGTAGGTGGGACGAAGATGACTCGTGATGCCATCTCTCAACAAAAGCGTTAATCATACCATGATTAACAATAGTATAACCACATGAGACCAAATCATGCAGCCAAGTGAGGTGCAGAAGCTCCTGGAACCATGGCTCGGCAGATGGTGCCAGACGATTGATCTTCCGAGCATGGTTAATAATCTTCAGTGCATCACGGGCCTGTATGCATAGATAAACACGCAATACTTAAATGAAGAATATACTTAACAATAAAATTAACACAATATATAAGAATTGTTAAATGAAATATTCACCTCTCCGTCCCATAAGTATCTAACAACATGGTCTCGATACAACGACAACACCGACAAATCATAAGGTCTTCCTCCAAAACCTTCTAGTGTCGCTTCTAGTGTAGGCTACGGATGAGCCACCTCTAGTGCAGGTTGTGGATGGGTTACCTCTGGTGTAGATTGGGTGGGACCAGGAGCAGTTATAGACTGGGTGGGAGCAAAAGAAGCTCTAGACTGGAAAGAAGTAGGAGAAGCTCTAGGCTAGGAAGAAGAAGCATCTTCTGTCTCAAAGATAATAGGTGTGGGGTGAGATCCTGATGTCTCGCCTGGTTCGGATACCTACGACGAGGACATACGTCTGCGGGAGGAAGGAGGCGGAGATGGGTGGGCAGGAGAATCTCGCTTGCTAGTAAATATAGTGGAAGTAGAAACACTATCAGCAACGAGTGTATTCAACACAGTAGGTCTAGGAGCTTAAAAAGCCTTAGTCCTTTCGTTATGCTCATAAGCGTGTTGTGAAAGTCTTGCGAATCACAATCTGGAAGGTCTCTCAGTTATAATACATGTAGAATAAACTAACCAATTATTAAACAAAAACACAATGAGTGCAAAGAAGGGGAGTAAAACAGACTGCTGCAAAATTAGAAGTATATTTCCGGTTTATGTCATGAACAAAACTAAAAATCCACTTCTGGCACGACCTGCAACTTCACAACAACGTTAATGGTGGTGTTGAACCTTAATGTTTGCCAAAAAACAACCATTGATCGTCAAAATTACATGGCTAACACTTCCATATTGAGTTCAAACATTGAAAAATCTATAAAAAAAAATCAGTTTACTACCCTAAAACACAATTTGAATGTAAAATAATAAATACTCAAGAATACTCAAAATCAACTTATAATTTATGATTATGGTTGTTTAGCTCTGGTAATGCCTGATGATATCCTTTTGTGTTGATATAGATTGATGGATTTTGAAACAATGGGCATTTTGAGGTTTTTGTGTTGTGGTTTTTTTAGTTTTCTGTAAATAAGGAAGGAGAAGAGGCATGACACGTATATGTCAAACGTAAAACCAGAAATACAACATCGGTTTGGGAACAATAGTTGTATTTCCAGTTCCTATCAACGTGGTAGGGTGTGTTTTCACACATTCTATAGTTCAGTTGAGAATTGGTGTTATACTTCTGATTTGTATGTTTTTTCATAAAAAATGTGTGTCCCGGAGATGCATCTCCGGTTCCTAAGACCATTTATGGAATTTCGCATTGTTGCTTAAGAAGTACTTAGGGCACATTAAAAAATTCTCAAAGAAAATGTCTTTCAGTTTCCCTCTTAAAATACACATGCTAAGATTAAAAGGTGTTGGAGAACTTACTCAAATTTAAAGCTTTTAGAGTTATTAAAATGTGTTGAGACTGAGAGTGAGTTTTAACAAGTGCAAATGAGTATACAAACTTGAATGAGTTTTGAAAGTAGAGATTTTGGAAGTTTTTGGAGTGTTTGATAGTTAGAATTTAGAAGAAATGAGAATGAGGAGTGGTTATTTGTATTTGTTACTGTAATGCCCTAATTCAGAGACGTATCTTCGAAACACTCCTAAATTTCAAAAAAAAAAAATGTTTTTGACAATACATCTCAGAAAATACTCTAGAAAAAATAAAATATGGTGTGTTTGGAGTTATATCTCCGAATTCTAACTGTGTGTTTGGATGAATCAATTTGAAATTTAATGAATTTTGAAATTTCATGAAATTCAAATGCTTCATTTGAATTCTCTTCATTTTCAAAATTTATTGATTGGATGGAGTATTTGAGTTGCTTCATTTTTAAAATATAAGGACCATTTTACAAAATTTGAAAAATTATTAATAAATAATTTAACTTTTAATTTATGGAGCAATCACAAATTCTTTATTTTTTGGTGTCATTTGAAATTTCTTAAATTTGGCTTGAATAAAATGCTTCATAGAATTTACATCATTTTAACAACTCTCTATTTTTTTTTTATCAAAACAATAGATTTTGATCAAATCATTTTAAATTTTCTCAAAAAATTATTTTTTTCTCATTCAAATGCTTCATCCATACACACTCTAAATGTTAAAACGAAATTTCGTCAAAAATGGCTAAGAAAGTGTAATGGTGAGAAAATAAATTCCCAAAAGAATGTCTTTCGGTTTCGCTCTTAATTTTGTGGACTTAAGCCTAAAAGAAGCCCACTAAATTCCCAACGAGAGCCCATAAATTTCAACGAGCCCAATAGCTTTGTAAGAAGATTCAAACATAGAAGCATCTAAGTCTAACATCGACGTAACCATGGAGAAAGAGAAGAAATCCAGTGATTCAAGTATCACAGAACCTTCTTCCTTCAAGCTTCTTGCTTCATTCCCTTCTGGTCTCTCTCCATCACAGGTTCACTCATCTTCCAACTTCTCAACACTCGCTTTTCCCATAACAATATACTAAATTCATCACTTTTTGAAGGTTTCTGTTGAATTCGGTGACGCTTACGATCGAATCCCTCACTCTGACCTAACCTTGGAAAACACCATCTCAGAGGTTCATCACATTTCTTTTGCACTATGATCCATTTCTATATTCTCTAGTTACTTGCGTTTGTGATTACTTTCTGTTTATTGCACAGATTTGGGAGCAGAGGAGTTTACAAAACAAATCTCTCTTCAATGGAAATAAATTTAGGGTATGAGATTTTCTTACCTGCAATCATATTTAAAAGACAAAAATGTAAATACTTTGTCAAGCATTATCTCTAATAGTGTGTATCTTTTTTGTTAAAAATATCACAGTATGGAGGGCATGTTTTACGGACTGGAGGTGAAACTAACAATGAGCCACGTGTATGCCTTCATCTGGGTTTGACGGATTATAGGTTGCTTCTCAGTGCTCATCTTGGAGTTGTTTCATTTTTATTTATCATGGTTAGTAGTGATATTGATATGATACTATGATAGGATTACAATGATTCTCGAATCTTGAATGATAAACTATAGTTTTAATTTTAATGTTTGTGTGAATGCTTTCGCGATCTTAATCTAGATCTATTTCAATGTTTGTGTTTATGAGTTCTAATGCGCTCTCATTGTTGATAATGATAGATTAATAAGAACTCAAGTGATATGTTTGTTGGAAACATTTTGTTATCTCTAGTGTTTGCTTGAAACCAGCAGAAGATCTATTGTATGCTGTCTTGAAGTAATAGTTTAATCTTATTGCTATTTTTCCTTTGTATTTTTGCTTTTCTGTTCTACATTCCCTCGATTTTATAGTTAATAATTATTGGTGAAATATGCTCCAGGACTTTTGTGGGGACAAATTTAAGTCCGTTGTGGGAAAAGTTTCTTGTTTCATCTGAAGGTAATACATATAACTTTTGCTCCCTTTGTAACTCAAGTGTTATTCTTGTGGTTACTCTGTGATCTCATGCTGTTAGCACCTAAGCTTAGGGTAGTGTGGCAACTTACTTCATGTCTCTTCCTTCAATCTGCCCCTAAAATAGAAATGGTATTGCTTGATCTTGAAATCACTAGCCAACTGGATATTGATTGTTGATCGTAGTGTCAGTCAGCTTTAGCATCTTATCACTGTAAGGCTGTCCGAATCGTTAGTCATTACTGTGATAACCGAATATCATCTATGTAACCTCCCCGTTTTCATCTTGATCCAAATTTATATGGCATCCATGCATATCTGATTGTTGTAGAAACTACATTATTGATCTAAATGATAACTGTTTAGGTTCTACCTATCATCTTTGTGTCTTATTGTAATTTGATTTTTCATTCGTTCATCGAATTAAAGTGAAAAGGATGGAAAGTTGTTACATTTTTCCACCTTAATTGTCATGTAAGTACATAGATTCACTAAACAAGGGAAAAAGAAAGAAGTTATGTTGCATATTTGTTGTTGCATGAGTATGTAGTGTTGTGTTCATTAAGAAGATAACATCGTGTTAAGAGTCTCGCATCGGACAATGTATGTCATGAACATATGTTTATAAGCGAAATCAATCTTCACCTTATTAGTCATTTTAAAAGGTTGAATTATGCCCAACCACAATTCTGAATTGATATTAGAGCCTCGTTCAAGATCCATTGGACTACCTGCTATTAGATTTCGGCTATCATATCATCCACCATTTATACCCCAAGCCCAATAATAGTGTCTCGTGTGAGGGGGTGTGTTAAGAGTCTCACATTGGATAATGTATGACCTGAACATATGTTTATAAGTAAGAGCTTTTTTTCACTTTACAAGAAAATTTTGTAAGGTTGAATTACACCCAACCACAATTCAAAGACATGATATTTTATAGCTAGACCTTGGAAATAGAGAAGCTAGTATATGATTAGTAGATGTAGGAGGAGAGTGCACCTATGACACAAGGCCATATGATTCATATATTTGCATTTATCTGCCACTTTTGCTATTCTATTGCCACTTTGACTATTGCATTCTACAAGGACATACTAGTAGTATGATTATGAATGACTTTCATCATATATTGTGGAAACATGTTTTAATTAATTAGATCCCTTCAATTAAAAGTAATCTTACGAAATCATAGAAAAAAGTCTTAATATGTTTCCTTTGCCTTGCTCTTCTGTTCTTTTCATTTGTATTGATGTTATTATGTTAATTTATCCATCTTAATTTTTTGGCTTTATCTTTATGTTTCTTCAGATGATTTCGTTCTTTGTCAGCATACCTCAAGTCCATTAGGAAATGCTGCAGTGGTGGAGACAATTGACAATAAAATACTTGTATTACAGCGAAGTAATAATGTTGGTGAATTTCCTGGATGTTTCGTTTTTCCCGGAGGCCATCCAGAGGTATTCAATAGTGCAATGAATGTTCTGAATCCTTTTATTTTTACTATCTAGTGAGGCATTGCAGTTGTTGAATTATTCATAATCAAATGGGCATTTAGTTCTGAAATCAGTGACATAATTGTTCTTTGTATTTATGTATTTCAGACTTAATATTCCTGTATAGACATGGCTATACATTGAATTGTTTTTTCATATGATTGACAGCCTCAAGAAATTGGTATAACGTCCCATCAATATGTAAAGGAGTTAACAGAGTCAATCAATATTAATGTTTCACGGGAGATGTTTGACAGCATAGTACGCGAAGTAGTTGAAGAAATCGGAGTGCCAGATTCATCCCTTGTAAGTTTCATTTGTACTTCAATAGGACTTATCGATAACCATATACAAGGTTTTTCCATTAATGAGTGAATTTCAGCGTCACAAGTAGTGTTCTCTCTGTAGCCATGGCAATTATATGTTTTGATTTTTTCTGTATACTTTCTTTGAGTGGATCGATTGCTGATAAGTTTTCTGTTTCCGCCGCTAACCACTTCTCACATTTCGTTTTTAAGTTAGGAGTTGAATGGATTCAAAGACTGAGCATCTATTTTTCATATTTTGTCATGCAGAGCATCCCAGCTTTCATTGGTATATCTCGCAGGGATTTGAATGTGAGACCGGCTGCATTTTTCTTTATCAAATGCAATCTTGACTCAAAGGAAGTTCAGCAGTTTTACTCTAGTGCACTAGATGGCTATGAATCAACCCAGCTCTATTCTGTTCCAATGGTAAATCTATGACTTATTTTTAGTGTTGGCATGATATCCACAAAATTTAGGGCTTATTTTGGTGTTTCTGTTTGATTATTTGCATTATTTTGGTAGTGGTATTTATAAGACTTGTACATGAACATGGCAATTTTTCAGATTGAATTAGAAAATATGGCCTCTAAGATGCCTGGCTGTCATCGAGGTGGATTTGCTCTCTATAAATTGATGGTTGACACCAGGAAGATTACTTGATGGAAGTTTGGAGTGCTCTCAGTTGTCAAGCATTGTGAGTAAGTTTGATACCAACATTGCTGAGGTGATTGAACCTTTCCCATCCATTGAAAAGGAATGAGGCAGAATTTCAGCAGGCTGAGATCTTAATAACCAGAACAGTTGTTGTATTTTATTCAATAGATTAGACTGATGCTTGTGATCAATTCATGTCCAAGATTAAGTACACAACTCAATCTAGTCCTATATTATCTATCTCATGATCAAATTATATGAATGAGAAAAATTAAGCTGTGCACTGATTTCTGTTTACATGATCAGTTATAAGGCATGAAAACATGGAATTTAAGATAACTGCATAACTAAACTGAAAAACTCTTTATAACTGGCATGAATGTTGCAGAAGGTTATAGTATCTAAAGCTCCTATATTTTGTGATAGTGGAAAACTGGTATAAGGTCTCTTTCCCAACCAAGCCAGCCCTATCTCAAATCTCATTAGTTTGCAACCTATGTAGCTCCGACTCGGCTATCAGATGGTGTGTCCCCGAACCGGACACGTATCCGACACATTTTGGTAGTGTTCAACAAAATTTTTTTTGAAACACAGTGGATACGGATACGACACATTATTTAACATAACAAACACATTTCACTTCTCCGCTATAGAAACAACGCTTTATTTTTCCATAAGGTTTTTTCATCTTCTATATTTGTTTTCATCTTTGCCACACGGCACTGTTTTTGTATCCACATGGTTTTTTCATCTTCTCTTTTCATCTTTGCCACAAACCGATGCTTCTGACTCCACAAAGTTTTTTCATTTTCTTTGTTTGTTTTTCATCTTCTATTGTAATTTGTAACTTTGTTTTCTGATGTTTCTGGGTTTTGTTGTTATGGTTGAGTGAAGAATACTTGCATCAGTATTCTCTTTTAAAATGTTGTCATTGCTTGCCGCGATTTAGTTCTTTTTGAAATAAATATAAGTTTTGCTTCTCATTTTAGATTATTTATAAATTATGCTCATAAATTGTATTTTATGGGTTTAATGAATATGGATATGAAAGTGTAACATATTTACACGGTCATCCAATCATCTATCATGTAATTAAAAAAATTAAAAATAAAATATAATTTAATTGAATATATAATTATAATTGATTGAGAATGTAAAATTATTTTACATAGTATTCATTTTTTCATATTTTATTACTATATAAAATATATATTAGGCAGTGTCGGTACTCATAAATTGTGCTCATAAATTTTTTGATATTCAATAACAAATATAATACAACAATAAAATATTTAAAATAAAATTTTAAAAATAATAATTTAAACTAACTTTTTATTTGGAGTTTTTTCTATTAAAAAATAATTTTTTTAACCAAAACATATAATATCTATAACTATCTATATAATACCTATTTTCAATTTCTATTTTATCCTTTAAAAAACACACAACTTATTTATTTTTAAAAACTAAAATACTAATAAAATTATACGATTTTATTCAAATGTGCAAAACTACCAAAGTTAGTTTTTTTCCTCAATTTTTCCTAAACTGCTCACAATGATGTACAATGATGTAACTGCAAAACGTGAAAAAGAAAAATTAATAATAATCTAAAACTATGTATAAAAAAGATTTGGTGTCTTTAAGCTGACCTATTTTCAACTTCTATTTTATCCTTTAAAGAACACACAACTTATTTATTTTTAAAAATAAAATACTAATAAAATTATACGATTTTATTTCAGATGTGCAAAACTATAAAAATTATTTTTTTTCCTCAATTTTTTCTTAATTTGCCCACAATGATGTAAATGCAAATCGTGAAAAAAAATATTCACAAGGTAACTGCAAAACGTGAAAAAAATTAATAATAATAATAATAATAATAATAATAATAATAATAATAATAATAATAATAATAATAATAATAATAATAATAATAATAATAATAATAATAATAATAATAATAATAATAATAATAATAATTTATTACTATATATTTATTAACGTCTCTTCAGTCACCCTATATAGAATAGATACATCAATTATTTAATAAATTTTTTAAAAAAAATCTTTATTTATAATAATGACCGGACGGAATATATAAACAAAATACAACAAAATGAACTGACGTATTTTATTTCCTTTTATTTATCTTTTGTAAGTTGTTGATAGTTACATCAATTATTAAATTAAACTACTTCTTTTTTATTTATTTAATAAATATTAAAAATTAAAAATTAAAATAAAATATACTTATGTTTTGACGTTATGCTTATAAAAATGCGAATAAACAGACACAAGAGTGTCTGTTTAGATGTTAATTAATATAATATTGAAATTCTTATTTAAATAAATTATATATTAATATATTATATCAATATTTTAAATAGGTAAAACAAAAATATATTAAATCATGTATACAAAAATATATTAAATCATGTATCAAATTATGCAAGTTACCTTCTCTAATCAAAAAAACATCACAAATAATAACATGCAAAGTTTCATGAATTTATAAAATTTATTAATTTGTTGTGGCGAAGAACTAATTTAGACATTACAACATGGTTAGAGATGTCAAATGAGCAGGTATGGTGTAGTCCGTTTTAATTTGATGGATAAAAACACATAGAAAATTACTTTAGTCATTTTTATATTGGTGAAAAATATGTTTGGACACTCTTCGTATATTCATATTTGAACGAACCCTATTACTATAAATATATATATATATTATTCTGGACTGATCCAACACTTGACTCATGGCAATTGAGGTCCAATCCAGTAGGCAGATTCGAAGGCACATCTGCCTATAATGGATATAATTTCCTTCCTGCACACGTTAGGGCCACGTGGCCAACGGTTACTTAACCGCCACGTGCCCCCCGAGAATATCGGGTCAAGCGCCCTACGTTCCTGCAACGTAATCGCCATCTGCCCTCCGTAAATGTCGGGTCAAGTTCCCTGCATATCCTGGAGCGGCAAACCAGGGAGGAGGCCACGTGTTGGTCTCCTTGCACACGCAAGCCCTGGCAGTCCGTTATTGGGCTTGGATCCACCACTCACTAACTGGACCTTGCCCCAGCGTTGGGGGTCTTTAAATACCCTCTCATTCGAGAGGGCCAGGTAATTCATTCATTCGCTCTTCTTTACTTGCTTGCTCTCTCGCCTGTCTTCCCATCTTTCTCCTTCAACCACCGTTGCAGTTGGGTCGTGGCAAACCTTCTGATCAGGTACGATCAGTGGCGCCGTCTGTGGGAACCTTGTTTCCCCGTATTTTTCCAATCCAAAGACCAAAACAAAATCCTTTTCCTTCGTCAATGGCCGAACCAGGAACCAACGCTGAGAACACTTTCCTCGCTGATCTGGCCAACACCAACCGCAACAGCATCCTCGAGTCGGACCCCTGGGACGGACACACCGCCTCTTCCTCAACGGGGTTTCACTGCGGTGACGGACGCAGAGGCGAAGCTCACCATCAATAAGTCGCCGACCCTGCAGTTTTTCAAGATATCCAGGCGCCCGCCAACGCAGATCCAATCGTCGCCGCTCTGTTCGCGGCCATCAATCAAACAAATCTCATGCTGTTCACCCAGGGGGAACGTTTCAACATGCTGGAGACCTCGCACCGTTCACTGAGGAGACACATGAGGCCTGATTCCTGGTCACCCTCCCCAAGAAGGCATCGCTCCCGGACTCCCCCGCGGAGACCTAGGAGGGATGACACTTCGAGCCCGACACGTCGATCCAAGGGTAGAGGTCAAATGTCCGAGCGGAACCCCCCGGAGTAGCCCAAGAAACGGACCCGTTCACCTCCTCGACGAGAACGCGGGACGAAAGGGCTGAGGAAGAACCGGGGAGGGGATCCTCGAACTGGGGAACCCTCCAAGAGACTTCACCGCCACCGTCGATCTCCGTCCCTCTCTCCAGATCGTAGTGACGAAGAAGACCCCCGTGGTCCCTTGTTCGCCAGCATCATGGAGGCTCCTATGCCCAGGGGCATGGAAAAACCTCCTCAGCTCGCTAGCTACGATGGGGTGGATGACCCTATCGACCACATCGACGGCTTCGATGAAATGCTCCACTACCTCAACGTCGGTGGCCCGATCAAATGCAGGTTGTTTCCCATCACTCTTCGGAAAATGGCCATGGACTGGTATAAAAACTTACCCCCCGGGTCGATACACTCGTGGAGGGACCTGAAGACCCAGTTCACCAGCACTTTCATTGCCTCCCGCAGACACCCAGAGAAGCGACGAGGCGCTCAGAGAGTACATCGACCGCTTCAACAGGGAAGCCATCCAGGTCCCCTGCGATGATCAGATGAAGCGCTACCTAATAGAAAAGGGCTCCTCCCCGGCACAAATTTCAGGAAGGCAGTCGGCATCGAGCCTCCAGCCACCTTCAACGCCCTCCTCGACAAAGCATGGGCGTACATCACCTATGAGGAGAAGGAAGCTGCCAATCGCGCCCGAGAGTTGAGGAGCCGTGGTTCAACCGGTTCTGCTCGACAGAACGATACCCGATGCTAGGAAGCTGGGACGTCCCGACGCCCCGACGAAAAGCGGAGGGAAGACAAACCCCGAGAGCCCCGTGAACAGCGCGGCCCTGCCGGGCGCTTCACATAATACACCCCACTGACCACTTCCCGCGAGCAGATCCTGGCTGAGTGTTCGGCCACTGAATTCAAGGACGGCGGGGTCAGACGCCCGAAGCCTACTCCCCCCAAACCAGGGGTTGACAAAACTAAGTACTGCCAGTACCATCGAAGCCATGGCCATTTGATTGAGGACTACGTTCATCTCAAGGATGCAATCGAGACGTTGATCAAGGACGGAAGGCTTGGGCAATATAAAAGGCCCGAAACATCTTGGGGAACTCGGGAGAGCAAAAAGGTCGAGGAAGAGACCAGGCCGCAAGGGGATGTTGCCCCCTTCCAGATAGCTTACTCGGTGACCAGACCAGAAGATTTTAGGGTCCCCGAAAACATGGACGAGGACTCCCTCCTACCCACTCACAGTCGATGGGAGGGATTCTTCACGGCCATGGTCATTTCCGGCGACAGAGACACCCAACTGTCGATCAACTCGGCTAAGAGGAAATTCGAGGAACTGATCGAAAAGGCCCCAGTCAACGAGGTCTCCCTCGAGCAGTTCCGCGGAAGATCTGAGCCAATCACCTTTTACCTCAAAGAGCTTCCCGGGGGCGCCCCAACTCATATATTCCCCTCCTCATCAAGGCAATGATGGCAAATTTCGAAGTTCACAGGATCCTGGTCGACGAAGGTAGTTCGGTAAACGTGACGTACACTCACCTCTTCTGGACTCTACAGCTCGACGAATCCCACCTCTCGCCGTATGTGGGGTCTGACTTGCATGGGTTCAATGGCTCTACTTCTCGACCATGGGGCTACGTCGAACTCCTCGTCACCTTCGGCGAAGACGTCGCTTCTCGACAGGTGAAGGTCCGCTTCTTGGTGGTAGACTGCCACTCCCTCTACAACGTCATTCTTGGGAGGACCACTTTAGCCCAGGTCACTGCCGTCCCCTCAACCGTCTTGTTATACCCCAAAATTTGCCCTCCTAATCCTCAATACATTTCATACATCCATACTCAAGGATTCCTCAAGGGTTGATCAGACAAACCCTCTCCTAAACAATCAACCCAAACTAGGGTTTGGCAATTCTCAGATCCAGATGGACTTCCAACATCTCCAATGGTCATCATGCCTCCTCATATGCTTCAAAGATTCTCCATGACAAGTTTCAAGCCTCACAAGTCAAGTTTCCTCAGACAATTGCTCAGATGGTTGAAAATCAATTGTATTGGACAAAAAGTCAACTGTGGTCAACATATAATCAAACTTCCTGATTTTTGGTCAACATCCTCATTTTGAAGTCACATTCATCATTTGATCAAGGTTTGATCATGATTCATCAAGAAAACTCAAGATTTGCACAAAAGTCAAACTTTCCAAATTAGGGTTTTTTAGTGAAAAGTCAACTGAACTTTGACTGAGCATAACTTCTTCATACTTTCTCAGAAATTTTTCCATCACCTCTAATTTTGAAGGAAATTCAATTCTCTACAACTTCATGTCTCACAATAATGTTCAAAAAATGCTTCATTTGGAAGGTATGGATCAAAACATTACAGGTCCTTTTCAAAGTCAACAAAAAGTCAACTTTTTGTTTTGAAGATTTATTGAGCATGGAAACTCCAATTGAGATGAAACCAAAGAGGTTGTTTAGAGGACACTTAGAGCTTTCCAAAAAGTCCAAGAACACTAAAAAATGTGGAAGATTGAGCAAAATACACCTTGTACAAGTTGGGCATTTTTGAAGAAGTGTACAAAGAGAAATACTTGTGAAAATCTAAAATTTTGCAAATGGGCCTAGTTTTTCTTCATTCAAACTTGTTCCTTAGACAATTTGGAACATCCAAGTCCAATGCCACGAATTTTAGCTTTATTTTTCTATTTAATTTGGATTTTATTCATTTAAATACAAATTAAATTAAAAAATAAGGTATAAAATCAAAATTAAATGCAAGATTGATTTTTCTCTCATGCTTGAGGTCCAAGTAACTCACACAAGCTGGCAAATTTCGAAATTTGCATAGATTTGACAAGAATTTGATTGAAATTTGATCAAAAAAGGAAGATTTGATTTCATACAAAATCAAATATTTTTCACATTGATTGATCATTATTTGCTCTTGAATTCAGACCTAAATCCATCCACTATAAATATACAATGCCTACACAACAAGAAAGAACAGAAAAATTGCCTCAAGAACCCTATTCCAAACTCAAAAAAACCGTGTATTGCAAGCAAGTGGCAGCCCTAGTTCCAGCTTGATTCAATTGGTTTTAAGCATCCCTTGACATCTCCTGAAGCATTCCAGACCCTTACATCATTCAAAAACATCAAGAATCACGAAATCCAGTTTTGGTTTGTTCTTATATTTTTCAAAATCGAATTCTGTTTATCATGCATTTTAAACATGTTTTGATGTTTGATTTGTGTTTAGTTTGAAGTTTGCAAGCTATCTGGACAATCGAATTGCATTTTCATGGCCTGAATCGAAATATGCCATTGCTAGGGTTTTCTGAACCGATTTAGGGCTTCCTTAAAACGGAAAAATTGGACAAAAAGACCACCACCATCGTGTTTAGAATTCAATTTGCAATCGATTCATGTACTCACAATCCATTTATATTGCTTGTATAAAGTTTTTGAAATTGCAGGGGCTGTAGCGTCGAACCAAGGCCGACGCTATCTTTCCAGAAATTCAAACGAAGAAGATGATGTTCTTCGCGCGTGATTTGAATTCCCAGAAACCAAGTTTGTATAAAAACGCTCCGTTTCAATTTCATAACACCAAATGCGCTTTGGCCTAGTGGTAAGGCAAGGGGCGCGTGTTTTCATCCAAGAGGTCACCAGTTCGATCCCTGGCAAGACCATTTATTTTTACAACTTCGCAAAACTCATTCCTTTTTTCATATTTTCTATATTTTTCTTTAATATTTTTCCATGCATTTAATTTATCTTCTATATTTTTTATCATGCATCTAAAAAACACCAAAAATATTTATTTTTTGCATAATCATCAGAAAAATACTTATTTAATTTTTAAAATTAAAATTATTATTTTTGCATGCATATTTAATTTAATTGCTAATTAATCATTTAAATAGCTTTTAATTGTTTTTAAACTATCAAAATAATTCCAAAAATTACCAAAAAATTATTTTATCATATTAATGTCATTATTAACACAAAAACTTTTTCTCATTCAAAAATGCTTATTTTTACTAATATTTTTCTCTTATGCAATTTTCTTCCGTTTTTCGATTTTACATTTGTTCACAAGTTACACCGTTTCGGACGATTTTTATCGCTTTTCTTTTCCAATTATGTAATTGCCTATGGGATGTAATAGTTTAATTAGGACTTTTATTTTCCACACTCTCATTATGTATCTTCTCCAAAGCCATGTAATAGCGTAGGACATTTACTTTCTGCACTTTACATTTGCGCAATTTACTTTCTGCACCCTATAAACTGCTAGTAATTAGGCGTGTATGGCAAGATAAAATTGGACATAGATCACTCATAATTTTCAAGATAAAATACCTGAAATCAACACACTCTTTCACACATGCACCCCTTAGGGTAATTCTCTCTCGTTGCCTTTACGAATACATTTGGTCAAGTCCCTCGAACGTAGAGGTATTCTAGCACCGTTGCCTTCAAAATAAATCATCATAGTCCCTTAGATACAAAGATCATAGACCCACGATGTCGCCTACGAATGCATGATCTTGACCCTCGATTGTTGCCTACGAAAAATGATGATAGTCCCTTCGAATGTGCTAGGATACTTCCTACAAGTTGCCTTCTATGACTATCCGATGTCCCTTCGAATGTCCCTTCTACATCCAACGAATAAGGTTACCTACCAACTAATGGTATGGATAGCACTATTCTAAAGGAGCGTAAAACAACACGAAAACGACCATTCTGAGTAAGTAATAAGACTTTTAGTTGCTTGCTCAATCAAAATACTTTTTTTACACCTCACACTTTTATCAAAGTTCAAACTCTTTTCAAAACGAAACATTTCCGAACACTTTGTATACATTCCTGCATGAATCATTACAAAGTCAAAGCGAAATTCCTTTTCAAAACATTTTTTATCAAACACACAGAAAGCACAATTTTAAAGTGATCTAAGAGCAACTAAGAGCCCGTAGATAACTACGGATGGAAAGGGGTGCTAATACCTTCCCTTTTCATAACCTTCTCCCTTACTCAGAATCTAACGAAGGTATTTTTCTGTACTTTTTACCTTCCCTTAATTGGATAAAAAAAAAGTCGGTGACGACTCTTGCTATCCGCACATTTGCGATACAAAAATCTCAAAGTCAGAACCCCTGCACGATGCGCGCACCTTGACCGAGACCCGCGGGCTAAAATTTACTTTTGGCAAGATGTTCGGCTCGCGACGGACTATCCACGCCACGAGGCCAGAGTCCCAAACGCGACTACGGCCTCGCCTGGCGGCCTCCGAGGCCTCCCCTTTCAGCATATGCGCTAGAAACAATAACAAGGCCGGGTATATATGAAACCAAATATAATGCAGATTCAAATAAAATTGAACGAGAATTCATAAACAAAGTCGGCCCTCAAGGCCGACAAAATAGTACAAACGAGCTCAATACCCAGAGTTAAACACATTCAAATCAAAAACATAAAACGGCGCACAGGCCAAAAGCAATGGACTCGCAGGCCTAACTTCACCAACTTAAACTTCTGGAGGAGGCACAATCTGCCCGTTGACCACCCGATGGAAAAGACCAATCCCGGCTGTCACGAGGTCCACGTTGGGGTTAAGCACCTGCATCTGCTGGACGACTTGATCAAATCAAAGGACAGCGCCTCCACGATGTTATCCTTAAGCACCCTTATCCGTCTGATCAGCTCCGCCCTGGAGGAGAGCGCCTGCTCGTCATTAGACTCATCCTCGACAGGGGTCGTCTGCTCCTCCAGAGCCTTCACACGGGCTTCCAGCTGCTTCTCTTCGGTCAAGGGGTCCACCTGCTACCTCAGCGCGTTTAAATCCTTCGCCAACTGCACGTGCCTATCTTATTGGCCCTGAAGCCTCAACAACTCATTGTGGTACTCCATGTTTTGTATGTCCAGTTCGGCTATCTGGGCACGAGCCCCGTCGAGCTTAGCTTTGGAAGAAGCAGCATCGTCATTCAGCGTCAACACGGTTTCAAGCACCCTGATGACGGCGGCCACGTCGGTGTTAAGGGTCTCTTTCCGAGCCTTCCGGTCACACCCGAAGATAGCTTCCCTTTCGGCCTCCTGCACCCCCAGGGAATTCGCTTCAAATACGTGCCTCTGTCCATAACACGGGGGCAGCACGAAAGTCTCCCCAATTGAAGCCGACGTCCCAGGAACCCCCTGTTCTAGACGCTCGCTACTTCTCCTTTTCAGCGGTTACTCTGGAGACGACGCGGGGGAAGGAGTGGTGTTAGCCGCTTCGCCGTCGGTCCTCGCTTGTCCTTGAAGCGCTGCGACGCGATCTTTGGCCGATCCACGCACAACTTTTTGCCTCAGCTTCAGCATGCGCTCCTCCATGGTCGCCATCCGATCTGCAAACAAACAAAAGGTTAGAAAATGTAATCAAAAGATGACAATCACCTGTGATCCCCGAACATATTACCTAGAAGTTTTAGCGCGTCCAGATCAGACGCGCAATCCAGCAGAGCTTTTGTGTTGATATACCCTCGAGCAATCTCGATTTCCCTATGAGCATCGAGGAGGACATTTCCCTCCCGATCCACACAAGTGGCCGGCCTGAACCCCTTTACGAAATTTTCTAGCCTCTCATATGAGAGCTGGTCTTGCATGTCCAGCTTGTCATGCTTCACGGAATAAAAGTCGCCCCACGGTCGTAGTGCTTTTGGTCCCACTCAAGCAGGAACCTCCCTTTTAACCTCTCTCCCTCTTTACCGTCTTCACCAACCTCCACAGATCGCACAAAGAGCGTATCCCCGGCTCCCCTCGTGAGGGGTTTCACAATATAGAAGCTTTTTTTGAAGTCCCGTATAGACTCCAGACACGGACGAAACAATTTCCCCGACTGCTTCAGGGACACCCAGGCGCACTTATTGCCGACCATCTGCCATTGTAGGTGGAAGATGCGGAAGAACAAGGGCAGGGTGGCCCCAATGTCCAGGTACCGACAGACCAACTCAAAGGCCCTCATAAAGGCTAGGGCATTAGGGTGAAGCTGCGAGGGGGCCAATTCCAACCACGTGAACACCCCTGATTGGAAGCCCGTGAAGGGCATACGGAAGCCCGCCTCCCGGAAGGCGAATTCATACATCGGAAACCGAGTAGACGCATACGAGGAGCATATCCTCGTGCTCTCCTCGGGGATCTGGACAGCCCATGAAGGCTTAAAGCCCTCGTCTAGATCCTCGATTATGTTGAACGATGATGAGGGGTCGACAGCGAAATCCTAGCGAAACTCCCTTGGTTCGGGCGTAACCCACGAGAGGTGTGCGACCAGCCTAATTCGTCGGAGGGTGCTCGTACCCTCCCCGCGCGGATTTTTGGAAGGTTGTTCCCCGACACCTGAAAAGCAGCGAAAGAAAAGTGAATTCGACGTTATCAAATCCACCCTTCCACCACAAGTCAAGTGAAAGGGAGAGATGCTCGGCTTGGCCCGAGGCTCGACCCCTCAACCTTCCGGGCCATCTATACGGGCAATCAAAATCCCCTAGAAACCTATACCTGTGCCCTCGAGCCCCATAATTACGCTCGCGAGATTCTTAAATCCCGTTGAGACATTCATTCAGGTTCCCGGGAAGGTCATGTTTCTTCTCGTGGGCCTCACAATATTCCCCATGATATTCATGGTATTCCCCGGGTCACTCACATTCTTCCTCGAGACATTCAAAGACATCCACGCGTAGCCCACGATTTTCCCCGAGAAATCCATACTCGCCCCTACAACATTCATAATATTCCCCGCTAGTTTCATCCCAAACCCGAATCTAAAGAGAAAAATACTAAGAGCTCAAAGGATATTTACCTGCGTTGGAGTTAGTAGACATCCTAAATGTTGAAAAACTTCGAGATTTTGAACCTTCACGTGGAGAGATATGGAAGCAAGAGTTGATGAACTAAGTGAAGAATAAGCAAATTAAACACTAAGAGCCCCCTTTTATAGCCAAAATCCTTGGGCATAAGAAGGGTCACACCCTATGAGCGCCACACACCTCCTCAGGCAATGACATGTGGCACGAAAGCTAACGTGTCAGCTCTGAGCTGCCATCTGAAGCCATGCGACAGCAGTCACGGGTGATCCCCGACTACCGTTGTCCCCGAAGGTAGAAGACTAAAATATGCACGCGGTCGTTCATCCCTAAGGTAAGATCAGTAGGCGTACGCGGATTCCTGCCCGCGATCTTCTCGGGGAAGGCGCCATGACATCAGGGTCCCTGACAGACAGATCCTCGTCTCAAAGTCATCGCTCTCTGCGAGAACAAAGACTTGGGGGGCTCCTGTTCTAGACTGGCCCAACACTTGGCCCATGGCCATTTAGGCTCAATGTAGTAGGCAGATTCGAAGGCCCATATGCCCATAATGGGTAGGATTTTCTTCTTGCACACGTCAGGGCCACATGGCCAATGGTTACTTAACTGCCACGTGCCCCCCGAGAATACCGGGTCAAGTGCCCTACGTTCCCCCAACGTAACCTCCATTTGCCCTCCATAAATGTCGGATCAAGCAACCCGCATATCCCAGAGCGGCAAACCAGGGAGGAGGCCGCGTGCTGGTCTCCTTGCACACGCAAGCCCTGGCAGTCCGTTATTGGACTTGGATCCACCACCTACTAACTGGACCTTGACCCAGCGTTAGGGGTCTATAAATACCCTCTCATTCGAGAGGATCAGGTAATTCATTCATTCGCTCTTCTTTACTTGCTTGATCTCTCGCTTGTTCTTACTTTGGCATCAGAATATCTTGCAGGTACCCCCCATCTTTCTCCTTCAACCGTCGTTGCAGTTGGACCGTGACAAACCTTCTGATCAGATACGATCATATATATATTGGATTTGTATTTTAAAATTTGTTTTTTTTACGAAAAAAATATTTTTGGATATACATATCTGATATATTTTTTTTTTAGTAATTACCAAGAAAATATTGGTAATTATTATTTTAGATCTCTCCCTTTAATTTTCATATTTGTATTTTAGACACTTCTTGAAAATACTATCCATGAAATATTTTAGTGAATTAAATTGATTTCATTATTAAAACAATGCAATTAATTTTATTGAAATATACATTAAATATCAAAATGTAACAATTAATAGTTTATGTGATTAATTTTTTATATGATTTTATCAAAATAAGTCAAAGGGGGGATTGCAATTCTCTATTTTTGGTATTGACATTATGTTTGATAAAACTAACTTAGCTTAGACAAGTTGAAATAAGATGTTCTATCAATTGGAGCAACATGTCGAATGCGATGTCCTATAAAGGTTCTTTCGACATCGTGATTTTGTACAGCTGGATTGTTGGATATTTTAGTTTGTTACAGGTGCAAAATATTTTGTGAATATTATGTTAGCCTATGTGGCGTACAAGTTGAAGATTAAAAAGATTCAAGCTGGTTTCAAGGAGAATTGTTAGTTTCTAATGATTGATGTCATATCTTTGAGGAGATAATTCTGCAGCGCCTCTATCATATCCAACTACATTTTGTGAAGCATATATCCAACTCATTGAAGGTTATGAAAGAAAGCTTCAACCCTAATAAAAAAGTGGAACTTACAGTGTATTTTTATTAGGGTTTGTGTGTTTATTTGTGAGTCTCTCGATTATCATCTTGATGAAAGAGTAGAACTGTATTTTGAGTTGTAATTTGTGTCAGTCATTACAAAGCTTTTAAGTAGTGAATGATTGTGTGTCTTTGAAGTGTGACTACTATTACGTTCTAAGTGGTTAGAATTGTTCAGTCACTTTCTGTGATTGGAAGGGATTTGAGAAGGGTCTCATACCTAGGTGAGTCTTAGGTAGAAGTTAAGTAAGGGTGGTGATTAAGTGATAAGTTGTAAATTAGGGAATTTAGCTTCGAGTTGATACTATTTTAGTTAAATTAATCTCTGGCTTGGTCGCCCCCATAGTAGGGGTTGTTGTACACCGAATTGGGTTTAAAATATTGTGTGTTCTTTACTTTTTTGCTCCATTTATATCATATACCTTGTCATTGTGTGTTTGTTCAGAGATCGGTGTCTCAACATCTCTTAGAACATCTGTGATCTGAATGTTAGAATTTCAATTGGTATCAGAGCAAGCATCCTGCTCTGGATGTGAGTGAGATTTAGGGAAGTTACTTTTTGGTACAATGGACAATGAAAGAGGATTTTTTAACAAACCACATGTTCTTGATAGAACCAATTATAACTATTGGAATATTCGTATGATAGCATTTATCAAATCCATATACAACAAGGCTTGGAAAGCTGTGGTCAAAGGATGGGATCCACCTATGATTGTAGGTCTGGATGGGAAAGTCATTGATGTTGTGAAGCTTGAGGAAGAATAGGATGATAAAGATGAAGAATCATCCCAGGGAAACTCTAAGGCATTGAATGCCTTGTTCAATAGAGTGGACAACAATATCTTAAGGTTGATAAGTAATTGCACTATTGCAAAGGATGCTTGGGATATTTTTAAAACTGCTCATGAAGTAACCTTCAAGGTAAAGATGTCAAGACTCCAAATTCTTACCACTCAGTTTGAGAACTTTAGAATGAAGGAGGATGAGAGTGTGCACGATTTTTACATGAATGTCATTGAGATAGCCAATGCCTCAAGTGACCTATGGGAGAAGATGTCAGATGCCAAGTTGGTTAGTAAGATTCTCAGATCCCTTCCAAAGATATTTGACATGAAGGTGACTTCCATTGAAGAAGCCCAATACATCAACAACATGGAGTTCGATAAGGTCATGGGATCCTTACAAAATTTTGAGCTAGACTTTAGTGAAATATCAGAAAAGAAGAAGAGTATTGCTTTTGTTTCTAATATTGATGACCTGAAAGAAGGATGTGACTTGGAGACATGAGAAAGGATATTAGATGCTATTGTGTTTCTTGGAAGACAATTCAACAAAGTAATGAAGAGGATTTACTAGAATTCAATGCCAATTGTCAAGAACAAGTCATTCAACATCAACAAGAACCAAGACCTTGATAGAAGAACTAGAACTAATGACAATTCCAGCCAAGAAAGGAGAGTCCAGTGTCATGAATGTGAAGGGTTCGGCCACATTCGAGCTGAGTGCTCCACCTATCTTAAGAAAAGGAAGAAAGGGATATGTGTGTGTTAACTGGATATTTCGACCTTAGTGTAAATTTGATTATTGGATCACGTTTGTGATGGGAAAAATATATGATTCAAAGGAAGTATAAAAGCCTTATAAAGACTTTGATGGGCAAAGCTATCGAAAGGCTTATTTTTTCTAAGTGTTTAGTAAAATGACTCGAATAAGGTTTGAAATTTAACTTATTTGAAGCCGTTAGTAGATTCTTCGAAATGTCACATTTTTGTTGCTTCAAAAGGATAAAGGAGTTAAAAATTCAAATATTCAATCTTTTCTGAAAGGATGCGTGGATGCATATGGGTTGGAGGCGCATGGAGACTTCAAACGTGGCAATTTGCTGTTAGAAGACCGTTTGGTTGAATTTAGTATAAATAAGGGTCTTAGTGTTAGAATTCAGGGGTATTCTCACTATTGTACAAGTACTCTAAAATCACTCAAAGTACTAAGTGTTAAGAGAAATGAGTCCATTGAGAAATGTACGTATGATAACCCAGTTTACATTCATTGTCTTTTAAAATTTAATCGAAATACTTATAGTTTATTTTAAATTTATGTTTAAAAGTCTCTTTTATATTTATTGTACTTTTACAGTTCATTTACATTATCACTTTCGATAACGTGAAGTTATCATTGAAAAAGTTCGAATATATCAAACAAAACTAAAACACATGTTTCTAGGATCAATTTGGTCAATCCTGCAAGTAACCAAATTATTTCTCAGATTTGGAGGACCAACAGTTGTTTACCAATTTTCTGGGTAAGCAAATTGGCACGCCCGGTGGGACCAAGTGTCTTAGATTCTTGTTATTTAAAATCATTCTTTGAATTCCAATTTTATTTGTCTAACAATATTGCATGAGATTGAGGAGTGGAAAAATAGCCAATAATAGCACTCGGACCAGAAATGGTGCGAGAAACTATAGAGAAGGTGAAATTGATCCAGATAAGGATGAAGACTTATCAAAGCAGGCAGAAGAGTTATCATGATAAGAGAAGGAAGGAACTTGAGTTTCAAGAAGGAGACCATCG
Source organism: Vicia sativa (assembly GCA_021764765.1). Classification (NCBI taxonomy): domain Eukaryota; kingdom Viridiplantae; phylum Streptophyta; class Magnoliopsida; order Fabales; family Fabaceae; genus Vicia; species Vicia sativa. The sequence goes on from CM038793.1 coordinate 214,729,802, forward strand.
ATTTATTGGTACGTATCGGATTTCGAAGAGAGTAGGGACCGTCGCTTATAGAGTGGCCTTGCCACCTAACTTTTCCAATTTTCATGATGTGTTCCATATGTCGCAACTCTGGAAGTATAACCCAGATCCGTCGCATGAGATTCCGATGGATGATATACAAGTGTGGGATGACCTTATTGTTGAAACTGCACCTGTGAGGATTGAAGGTCGCGAGATAAAGAAGCTGAGGGGCAAGGAGATTTCTCTAGTAAAATTAGTATGGAAAGGTGTTACTGGCGAGAACGCGATGTGGGAGTTGGAAAGCAGGATGCAAGAGGCTTATCGAGAGTTATTTGTATCAGGTAATTTTCAAAGACGAAAATCCTTTAAGTGGGGGAGAGTTGTAACGACCCGGTTCAATTTAGATTATTTTATTCCATAATGTGATGCGTTTATTTGAATTGAAGAGTCTTGAAAATGTGTTAGGATGCAAATAGTAGCAATTAGAGGTTGGAGTGTGATGAGAATATTAGTAATATTAGCATTATTATTATATTTGTTATTTTATTCCTGTTTATTATTATTATTATTATTATTATTATAGATAAAATAATACTTATAATATTTGTTGTAATTAATTAAGTAGATAAGGGAGGTATAGTAATGTTGTATGGAATTAGTGAGGATATGATGGGAATAACCATATTAGAGGTCTAAGGGGAAAAATTGGACTTAAGAGAAATTGGGACTTAGTTATTATGATAAAACAATCGTAAGAATAGAGAAAAAGAAAGAACGCCGTAGAACGAGAGAAAGGAAGAGATGGAACGAGGAAGAGATTTCTCAACCTTGGGAGATCAAAGCTTCGAATCAAGGTAAGGGGGTGAATGGATTCTTTAATTGGTGATCATATCATGAGAGGGTAGTGAGGGTTCCTTCCCCTCTTAGGTATTGCTTGATCGTATGAATTGTTTATCTGAATTGATTTGATATATGAACATGAGATCATATATGCAATTGTGATGTTATTTTGTTGTTATTGTGATGTTATGTTGTTGTTACTGTGATGTTTCCATTGTTATGGTGATTTTGTGTGAAAACCCCAAACTTGGAATTAGGTAATGGAGATTAGTGATTAAGGCTTTAGTGATAAATTGTGACTTGTAATTGATGTATAATAAGTAGTGTGATATAATCCAATGATAAGTGTTGAAATTATGTGTTTAGAGGATGTTTTAGGACCTATAATGTGAAGCAAATCGTAGAAAATTGGACTGGTATAGTGCAGAAATCGCAATAGGAAAATCCTGATCGCGCAGGATCGTTGGGCGATGTAGGGAGCGTCGTCGGACGGAGATGGTTTCTCCAAGCGAATCAAGGAGCGAGAGGAAGATTAAAATTTGGCTGCTCCCTGGAGGGTCTCGCCGTGTGGTCGCTGGGCGAGTGGTGACGCGAGAGTAGCGTCGCCGAGCGACGCAAGGGTTCTGCCGGGCGAAGGAGGCCAGACACGAAGAGTTATTTTGGATCTTGTATAATGATCGTAACTTTAGTTTTAGGGATCCGATTGGTGTACCATTCGAAACAGTAGGTAACCTTTACTAAGAACCTTGTATTGAATAGGAACATAGAAGGATAAAGTCTCAATGTTAAGGCCTAAAATAAGAGCAGGTTGAATTATTCTTATCAGAATCTCATTGATGTGTTGTTAATAATAATTGTTTTGTTATGATGTTTATGGCGTCGATGAATATGGTGATGATGATGTGAATTTCCTAAAATTGGCATAGTGACGAAACTTGTGCATTGCGTGTTATATAACTATATTGTTGCATGATCATATGGCATTGCATTTGGTGACGAGGGCTTAATGCTCTGTATGGTGACGAGGGCTTAATGTTCTATTTGGTGACGAGGGCTTAATGCTCTGGAATGCCTAAATGGCTTTGTGACGAAGGCTTATGCCTTGATGGTACCACATGCATTACATTGAATTAGAATTCATGATGTTGCATAAATTTGAAATTGTTGATGAGAAATAAGGGTGAATAATGTGTGTTGATGTGTTATGATTTTGTTGCGTGAGTTAACTACTCCTTAGCATGTATATTTCACCATATAATTATTGTATGAAGTTTTCATCCCTTTTGTGTTGTTGTGTCTGTGCTTCTTCGGGAGTACAGATAACCAGGTACATGAGTAGTGCTTGGAGAGAGTGTTATCTGATCGAGTCTTAGGAGTCTCTCTGATACGTAACACGGGATTCGGGAATTTACTATGTCTTTTATTTGTTTTGTTGTTACGAATATTTCTTTAAGAGTTTTGTTGAACCACATGTTTTGTGGAGTTTGATTTGATGTTGAGGCTATAATGCCCTAAAGACCGAATTAAATTGTTTTCCTGCTGCATGAACATATGTTTTGAAATAAAGTACTTTTGGAACTTTACGAGGATATGGTTCTTTCTTTATGATGATTCTTACAATCCTTCTTTTGTTGATCATTCATAACTTTACTTTCAAGCTTCTTTCCAATTGCATCTGTAGGATGTTCATAGCCATCTACTAACATATCCCAAAGATAAACATCATGACCTAGAAAGAAACTTTTTAGTTTGTCTTTCCAGTACTCAAATATTTCACCATAAAAGGGAGGTTCAACATTGTAGTTATCTTTATCATAAACTGAAGTTTGAGGTAGTGGAGTAGGATCAACCATAGTGCTCGTCTGGATATTTATCGGACACGGTTAAGTATTTGATTATCAATACCAGAACCGGAGCTATGATGCCAATTGAAGGTGCGAGAAACACAAGAAAGGTAGATTTGAATTGGGTTGAACGAAATATAATATTTTTGCAACACAAAAAACAAAGATAACAAGTGAATAAAAATAGATGAACACAATTATTTTTATCCTGGTTCACTATTAACTAAGTTACTCTAGTCCACCCTGCAAGGTGATTTGCCTTATACACAAGAACTTAATTCATTATATTCAACTAGATTACAAACAATCACAATAAGCCTGATCAACCCTATTGGAACCACCAATAACTCTATTGATCCTTATTTCAAACCACTATGGTCGTAGCCAAAGTCTTCTTAGGAATCCAGACTACATAGAGTATCTCAAGGAACCTATCAATAACAGTTGATTACAAAGATGTGTATACAAAGATTTTTCTACATAAGTAGATTACACAATGTTTAAGTACAACAATATAAAAGTGTTAATAGCAAGATACGAACAAGATCTCCTTGCTTATTTGCAAAACTATGCAAAGAATTTCTCTACAAAGTTTTTGCAGCGGCTTGCTGTAGTTTTGTTGAAATGATTCATTAGTTTCAAATTCTTCCAAGTACTTATTTTATAGATGAAAAGAAGAGATCTGCAAGAGGGTAGAATAGGAAATACAAATACAGTTATATTGTTCCCAACGATCATGGTGAGATTGGTAGACAATAGTACAAAAAGGCATATCCTTGCGCCACTCTAGAGAGTCTAGGCCACAATGTACTTTTGTACTGTATACTCAGCATCACATGCAATACCTTAGTCTTGATCTTCGTCTTCTATATCTTCAGAGGCTTCTGATATGATTGTTGATGAAACATATTATAGAATGATCAGAACTATGTATCTTCAAAACTTAAGTCATTAGAACCTTACAGGGCTTGTTTAGAGAATTCTTGTCTTCTTAGTCTTCACCACTTGGTCTTCAAAAGAATGTCTTCAGATCTTCAGAACTCATTCAACAAAACCTTTTTTCATCATCTTCATAACTTAGAACAACAAAAGTAAAGCTTTAGAAGGCCTTCAAAGCTTCCTTAAATAAGTCACGATCAAAAGCTCTTTTAATAACGTTTGTTAGCACCGTTGCATAGGAAGCATTCGTTAATATTGACTTAACTTGTAACAAATCAAAGGTATTATTCAAGAGTGTTGAGTTCATAAATTGATGACTCACGCGCCTCTTTACCAGAGTCATAACCTGTTTAGAAAAAGCCACACACTAGACAAAAATTGTTAGAGTACACAATTATTCTCAAAGATAACATGTAAATTTATCATCAAAACATAAGATCAGATGTAAAAACAATAGTGTTCTTACACTGGTTGCACTTCATAATTGTACTCATTTTCATACCACTCAAAGTAATTGGAGTCATAGTTATCACATTTACTCTATTAGCATAAAACATTTATCACATTCATAATACCTTTCATGACAAAGCTTTCACCTCCAAGAACACCAAACCGAGGTATAATGCCAAGGCTCGCCATGTTTTATTTGTTTAAAAAACCATATATTCCCTCGGTTTTTAATATAACGGATGAGAAAAAGCAATTTAGGACAAGCTTCAAATTCCATCTATTACATTTTATGTTTTTATTTCTTTATAAGTGTAAACTAAATGATATATCCCTTCGGTTTGTAATAACTGAGGGGTGAAATAAATATATTTAACTATAAAAGCAATCATTTAATAGGTTTTATCCTAATCCTAACTTATATGTAGCCGCCCCAAACTCATACGCATAATTTTTTGGGATGAGTTCCAAGACAGGAAAATCTTCAATGTTATGTGTTCTTCTATCTTGAACAAAACATTTTCTTGTCCTTGCAATCTATCTCACATAATGGTGTTGTTGTTGTTGTATTTTTGAAACACCTTCCTACTATGCCAATCAAAGAAAACAACATTGTTTTCCTTGGCTGACAACAATGTGAAATTTATTCCTAAACACACTGTAAAAAAATGGTGATTGGTAAAAAATTGAAATTGAAACATGACTTGTTACTTTCAATTCTTTATCATTCACCATTTTTACTTGAAACTTATCACCTCGATTTTTAATAAAATTGAGGGGATTTCTTATTTTATTTTATTTTTTATTTAAAAAAGTAAATATTTTTCCCTTTGGGTTTTTAACAAAATCGAGAGGTCTTGTTACACAGCTACAACAACTAATCTTTATCATATATTCATAAAGGAACAACGCTCAAGATATTGCCAAGACATCAATCCACAGCAAAATATTACACCCACCACTATATATTTTGTTCTTTTTCTTGTGAAAGTATTTGTTCAAGATAATGAAATCTTTGTATCAAGTTAAAGAAGGTTGAAAAAGTTGTCTATGATGGATTGCAAGTGCAAAAAGTTATTATTAATTCAAGTTTGACAAAGAAGGGATATCAACCTTTGAATAACTTATAAGAAGTTGGATGCATACAATGTATGCAACAAAATTTGAATTACAACAAAGTTTTTTGTTCTCCAAGAATAACAACGACGATGATGAATATGAATTTGTTGTAATCAATATATTTTTCTATTATGTGTAAACAATGTAATGTTTAAAAAAAAAAAACTTATTCACCTTGATTTTCTACTAAAATCGAGGGGTAAACATATTTTTCCTCATTTTTTAAATCAAGGAACGTGATTATTGAGTATATTGATCACCATCCTTAAACAAATCTTTATCGTCTATTTCATGAGTATCAACGCTTAAGACACTACCGTTAGTGATCCGTGTGAAATTTTAAAAACTTTCATTATAAACATCCTAAATATCAAAACTTGATAATAAAACATCATGAAGTGATTGAAACTACCTACATCCCCCATTTTAAGGTTTGCAAGAGCATATGTCATGAAAAATTCTCTATGATGGATTGCAAGAGCAGAAAATTATTTGAGTTTAAGGTTTGTGTTCTTACATATTTATTTGAAGAGAAACTTATTTATTATCTAGCCCTTATTTTGTTTTATTTCATAAACAAATGCAAACAAAGCAATTGAAAATATCTGGTCTCCCTACATTTGATCTATCCAAACATTCAATGATTCGAAGATCTAAAATTAGATCTTCGGAAAAATTAATTTTTATTTTAATATTATGTATAAACAATATAATATTTTAGGTAAACAATATAGTTTGTAAACAAATTAATTTCTTAATATTATATATAAATAATGTAACAAGTTTTTTTTTATATAATAATAATCTATCTTACCATCGGTTTTATTAATAAACATGGAGAGATAACTTTGAAATGTGTTTTCATGCACTTGTAACAAATGTTAAATGCATTTCACGTCTGAGGTGAAATATATTTTTTTGTAGTAGTGAATAAGTGTACCAAAAGATATCTACAAACCCAAAAGAGCTTCCTAAAATTTTGTACTTTCTTCTTAACTGTCTGTGTTACTGTTTTGGCTCCACAAGATATATTGGTGCGAATTCGTCATGAGTTACACTCGAAATGAAAATATTGATGGAGAAAGGGAGAAGATGAATAAGAAAATAAGGATTTGATTTGATCTCAGCTAAACGAAGAAGAAAGTAATTTTGGATAATTACTTAAAGAAATAAAAAATAATTCTGTGTCACGAACGTTACAACCACCTCACATACATTAGTGTCACATGTCCATTTTAGAACGAAAATTTTAAATAAAAATAACAGCATATATGTTAGGTAATATAAAAAACTGACTTGTAGTTAAAATACATAAAAGATCAATCTAATATAATGAAATATCTAAAAGATCTCACATATGATTTTACTTATATTAAAATTAAGAATGATAAATAAATAATAATTATTAAAAATAAAGATAATAAATAAAAGATTAATCTAATATAATGAAATATCTAAAAGATCTCGGATATGATTTTACTTATATTAAAATTAAGAATGATAAATAAATAATAGAGTTATTAAAAATAAAGATAATAAATTAAATTTAATAGTACATATAGATGGGGCGGAACCTAGCATATCCACTTCATTAATTAAAAATCAGAGTTCTTTACCCCATCCCATCCCATTTACATCAATTTTCCCATTTAATGGGTTGGAGGTGGTCGGTTCCCATTTTTTTCATGTCTAAACTAATTTATAATTATTTTTCAAGGTTCTAAATACATAATAGAACTTTCTTCAAAGAAAAATATACACAATAGACCTTTATAAAATTTGTCCAAATGAATCACCACCATGTTTACTTGGTCTATAATTTGACCAAAAAATGTTTGGTCTTTATTTTCTACTATCAAGCGAAAAAGATGTTTAAAATGCATCCAAATTGCAAAAGATAATTTTCTGTCCTCATCATCTAGTTCAACAAAGATAATATTTTTTAATACATTTTGTATACACTTGTAAGTCACAACCTTTTGTCAAAGATGATAAGTTTTTCTTCACTTTGCTCACCTTTAAGTAAATAGATTAGTTTAGTTTATTGAAGTCTAGTTTCAAGATAATTATGGTTTTTTATGACTATTATGGTTCTATAGTTATGAAAAACTCTTCATATATTTATAAAGTCTTGATGAACAAGTTTAATGAATGCTTCTTTAATAAAATAATAATTGCAGTTAGTGTCAAACTGTCACTATAGATATTTTTATTCGATTTTCAATATGAAGTCTTAGATGTGGGTAAGTTTTAGGAAACGTTTGTCACTTTATTGAAAAAATTTCATGTAATTATATCTTGAGGCAGAAAAATTCTTATGTAATTATACCTTTTTGAAAGTTTTCATTTTAAAATGTCAACGCTAAAATTTATTTCAAAATGTAAATCACCCATTAGCTCATGACTTTATAGCTGATCATTCAAACTATAGTGGTGTTAGACTGATTTTTAGTTTAGTGTGTTTTTGTTTATGCGACTTAATTGATTTGATAAATTTAGTTTAAGAAAATTAAATTATCTAAAACGATTTTTATGTTTAAATATTCAATAAAAATGAGGTGAATATTATATTTTAGACTAAAAATCAATTATAGAGACAAAATCTTTGATATAAATGTGAAATTAAACACAATTATAAGCGGAACACACTCAAGCGTGTCAAATTCTGTTTCATTGTAAGATTAAATTATAGGAAATTTCTTGTCATATATATATATATATATATATATATATATATATATATATATATATATATATATATATATATATATATATATATATATATATATATATATATATATATATATATAGTAAAAAAAAATTCTATGAGAATTCTAAACTGTCAAAGGTTATTAGAAATTTATTTTAGGAAATTTCTTGTCATTTTAAACTTATATTTTAGGACATATTTTATCGTTTCTATTTATTTATTATCACTAACATACTAATTAATATATTATTTAATTTTAATAAAATTAAAAATATATTTTATAAAATTGAATAATACTACGTATTCTCTCAGTCCCAAAATATAAGAAAATAAAAATAAAAAACACACTTATTAAAAAAAGTAGAAACACAATTATTTGACTTGTGTTTTTTTTTAAAAATAAAGTTCTTTGAAAAATGTAAAGATAGTTCTAATTAATTGTTGGTTATAGAAAACATGAGAGAGAATGTAAACTAAATGCATTTTTCATTTAATTTTATTTTGAAAATGATGAATGTGGTTTTTTCTCTTATATTTTAGGATAAGAAAAATGCATTTTTCTCTTATAATTTAAAACGAATGGAGTATCATTCACACAACTAATTTTTTATCTTACGGGTCACTATCAAATTATTACCATTATTTTCAAATGTTAATTTTTTTCTTTCTCCATTTCATAATTTTTTATTTAAAATTACTTAATATATTGTGTTTATTTTAATATTACATAATTCAATTTAAACTCACATGTGTATCTAAATACATCATTTGTCAAGTTTACCATTATATTTTGTATCATCATATTATTTATATTATTTGTTGTAATATTTTGATTTCATAATTTTTCATTGTACTTTCCCATTAAATACTAATTAATATATTATTTAACTTTAATAAAATTAAAAATATATTTTAATAAATTGAATAATACTACATATCATTCACACAACTAACTTTTTATCTTACGGGTGACTATCAAATTATTACCATTATTTTTAAATGTTAATTTTTTTCTCCATGTCACAAGTTTTTTTTTTAAATTACTTAATACATTGAGATTATTTTTAACATTACGTAATTCAATTTAAATCCACACGTGTATCTAAATACATTATTTGTCAAATTTACCATTATATTTTGTATAATCATGTTATTTGTTGTAATATTTTGATTTCATAATTTTTCATTGTACTTTCCCATTAAATACTAATTAATCTATTATTTAACTTTAATAAAATTAAAAATATATTTTATGAAATTGAATAATACTACATAGCATTCACATAATTAACTTTTTATCTTATGTGTCACTATTAAATTATTACCATTATTTTCAAATGTTAATATTTTTCTTTCTCCATGTCACAAGTTTTTTTTTTAAATTACTTAATACATTGAGTTTATTTTAACATTACGTTATTCAATATAAATTCACATGTGTATCTAAATACATCATTTGTCAAGTTTACCATTTTTGTATAATCATATTATTTATTGTAATATTTTAATTTCATAATTTTTTATTATACTTTTCTAATAAATATGAATTTTTCATATGTATATCAAAAAAAATTATTTAGTTAATATTAAAATAAATTCATCCCTGCGGGAGCACGAGTCTCTGACTAGTTCTACAATATAAGGCCTCAAGTTTTAAAGGCCTAAATCTTTTTTAAAAAGTCTAATTTTTTATTACATTAATACTAATAATATAAAAAAATATTATAAAAAATCTGATAAATAAATTAAAAGTTATGATAAAAATCAGTACATTAAACAAATGCGATTGATTAAAATCAAAATGATTATAATTAATCTTTTTATTAATATATAATTATATATTTGATGTTTTATTTTTAATTATTATAATTATATTTTTCTAAAAAACTGGGCTCTTTTTCTAAATTAGAACGGGTCTCCGGTTTGATAGGGTCGATATTGTGCAGTGCCACTCCATTTTGAAATTAAAAACATTTCAGGAATATATCTTCGTTTAATTAGTGCGAGAAATTTGAAATTTTGTCACCTTTGCATTTCAGACACTATTAGATGTGTTTTCGGAAAAATCTAAAGTTAAATCGTTTAAAACAGCAACTTGCATGAACCAGCATGACCGTCTTCATTTCCAAAAAAATCCATAAGCTCTCTCCAAAAATTCTTTCATTCTCAATCAAGTTTTTCACTCCAAATCTTCATTCTTGTGATTCACTATATCAAAATGAGTTAAAGGAAGTGGAATTTAAGGTAAAGTTCATTCATTTCAACCTTATTCATCACATTAATTTGGTTTTTCATGAAAAAAGGCCACGCTAATACCGAAAATATACTTTCAGTTTCGCAATGAGCGGAACTGGATATACAATTCTGGTATCTATTTGTGCTTATTTTCCAGCAATTTCTTCCCTGCTATGGAAATTTCTTAGTTAAATATTTTTTTACATTAGGTATGGTGCATCCCGATGCTATTTTAAAACGTATTGTGTCTCAAGTTGTTTCATCTCCCTTAATTAAGGTGGTAGATATTCGAAATCATTTTACAAATAAACAAGAGTATGAATTTCGTGATAACGTGCTACAATGGATTCGTATAGAGGCCACCAAACTAGGGTTTGGTGTTGTGATTGGAAGAGTCCATCATGTTTTGAACATGTTAATAAACTTTTTCTTGATCCACAGACTCTGAAATCTCAAAAAAGTGTTTTCAAAGGAGTCCATATTAGCAAACCATCTCTTACACTGCCTCCACTAAAAATATCATTCATCGAGATGTCGGTTTTTATGTACAATTACATTGAACGATCATCAATGTCAGGGGTGACGATAACTGTGGTTTTCGGGTTGTTTCTTGTTTGCTCGATAAAGGGAAAGAGGATCACCAACTTTCCCATGATAATCTTATTAGAGAGTTGAGAAGCAATGGAGAATTATACACACGGGTGCTCGGTAATAAAAAGAAAATTGGAGAAATTTATCATGTCCTTGTACATTGCGTTAGTGGACATACAAGATACGGTTTCTCATAAATTTAGCAAGTGCGTATGAGAGAGTGTCTATCAATCTTACAAGATACGGTTTCTCATAAAAAAATGTCCAACTGCGCACTGCTCCACCATCAAATCTCAATGATTGTGTCATCTGTGTTGGGTGGGTTTCTAATCCACAATATTTTCTTCAAGTGTATTTAAAACTAGAATTCCATATACCGCTTACATCACTGGAGTGAGCGAATTATTATACAATCCAATCTGAGACTTGGTCGGACTAATTTATTAAAAGGATGCAAGAGTACACCAAATTAAATTGAACAACATTGAAATAAAAAAATAAGGAAAAGTCAAACGGGGTACCACCTATAGATTTGGCAGACGAAAATTATTTCAAATCATTTAAGTAGTTATTTATAATTTTATTGTATATGACATTTTGTTAATTTATTATACTGTGGAATATAAGCATTTTGTAGTTTGTCCAAAAATATCAGCATTCAATACAAGTAGCTGCTTTTGTTTTTGTATTGTTTCTGTTTTTTTAATACCAGGGAAATTCCAGAGATGCATCTCCAGAATAAATAAGGGTGGTGTTATACCCCAAAATTTTCCCTCCTATTTTTGAGATTAAGATACATCTCCATACTCGAGAATTACTCAAGGGTTGATCAGACAAGCCCTCTCCTAAGCAGTCAACCCACAACTAGGGTTTTGCTTCTCTCAAGACAAAAATGGTTTCTAATGGATCAAGTGAATGTCATGCCTCATCATATGCTTTAAAGTATCTTCATGTCAAGTTTCAAGCCTCATAGCCAAAGTTTGCTCAGTCAATTGCTCAGATGGTTGAAAATCAGTTGTATTGGACAAAAGTCAATTGTGGTCAACATACAATCAAACTTCATCATTTTTGGTCAACATCAAGGTTTTGAGGTCACATTCATCATTTGATCAAGGGTTGATCATGATTCATCATGAAAATTCAAGAATTGACCAAAAGTCAAAAGTTTCTAAATTAGGGTTTCTTAAGGGAAAGTCAAGAGAACTTTGACCAATCATAACTTTCACATACTTCATCAGAAATTTGTCCACCAAAGCTAATTTTAAAGGGAATTGAATTCTCTACAATTTTGTCTCTCGCAACGTTTATCCAAAAATGCTTCATTTGAGAGATATATGTCAAGACATTATAGGTCCTTTCAAAAGTCAACAAAAAGTCATCTTTTTCCAAAGAAGTGAACATGAACATGGAAGTTTCAATGAAGATAAAACCAAAGATAGCTTTTAAAGGACATATTAAGTTTTCTAAAAAGTCCAAGATCACTCTCAAATGATAAAAATTGAGCAAGAGATGGTTTGTGCAAGTTTGGAAATTTTGAAGAAGTGCATGAAAGAAATATTGATCAATCTTGAGAATTTTCCAAATGGGCCTGTGTTTTCATGATCCAAACTTGTTTCTAACATTATCCGTGACCACTAAGCCAAGACACACGCCAAATTTCCATTTATTTGATTTATTTTTGAATTAATTCATTAAAATTCAATTTTAATTAAAATAAAATACAAAAACAAGGAACATGCGCGCAAGGCCTTGGACTTAAGTGTCTTGAGGACCAAGGAAACCCATGATAGATGGAAATTTTTTGCAAGAAGAGATTGGCATAAGATTGAGCAAATTTGGAAGTTTTACATTTGATTTTTCAATCAAATATTTTCCAATGAATGCAATATATTTTCTCTCAAATTTTTGACCTAGCTCTTCACTTCTATATATACCACAAGACAGAAACCAAGAAGACACAGATTGCATGCTCAAGAAACCCTAGCCAAATTCTCAAAAATTTGCAAATTTAGGGCAAGATCAAAAGCAATTCTTTAGCCTGTTTCAGTCGAAACCAATCACTCATTCATACTCCTGAGCCTTCCAGGAATCGATCCAAGCCTTTACATCATCCCAAAGCATCCCAGAATCGTGCCATTCAATCTCACCGGTTTGGTAAATTTTCTTGGGATCGATTTCATTTTCATGCATTGTTAACATATTTCATGTGTTTGTTCAAGTTTAGGATCCTTATTAGAACAAGTTTGATGTTTTAAATGTGAGCTTTGAGGCTTAAATCACAGAACACCATTGTTAGGGAAAAATTGTATGTAAGCTTCGAATCTCATGATGCAGTGATTTTTAGGACAAACCAATGCCACCAATCGATCCACAGGGATCGAATTAGGGGGTAGGGTCCTCTTTTGCTTTTTATTTTGGCTTTTTTGCAGGTTTGGTGTTGGGAGTGGCTGGAGAAGACGACCGGAGTTCGTCTCCAGCGTCTCTGACGTTGGGCTGACCGACGAGGGCATGCGTGGCTACGTGTGATTCGTTCATTCAAATAACAGGGGTCCCACGTGCGCGCATTTCAGTTCCAACTGATTTCTGGAAGATGAGTTCCAATATATATTTATTGAGTGACATAAATAAATGGATGTATGGCCGCCCTAGTGGTAGAATGTGTGCACTTAGTGTAACACCCCAATATTTTCAATTATTAAATAATTTGAATTTGAATTATTTATTTAATTAAAAGTTGAATTATTGGAAATAATTAAATAAAGAAAAAGACATCGGACTTATGGTGTGGTGAGTAGCAGTGAGGGGTATGTGAAGTAAAAATCTCTAATCCTATTTTTATTGTTATTATTATAATAAAAAGGAAAATAAGAAGAGAGAAGGAATTAGAGAAGAGAATCGTACGTGAGAAGAGAAGAAGGGAAAAGGAAGAGGAACACCCAAAAGCTCTAGGAATTCAAGAATTTGGCTAAGGGAAGGGATGATTTTCTATGATTATTATGCCTTATGGATTTTGGGAACGATAGAATTGATTGAGTAGTAAGAAATCTCCATTTAGGATTTTCTAGGTTTATGAGTTTTGTCCCTAGAATGCCTAATTGTGTGAAATTGAGTCAATTACATGTTATAGGGTTGTTATGTGTTGTCGATTCATGTTGTTTTTTCACTATGATGCTATTTGATGAAGTATTTTGGAGTTAATTGTGGTTTGGTTTATGTTGGAATTAATGGGGTTGTATTGGAAATTATGAATGCTGTCAAAATTAAGTTTTTTGCTACAGACGTTGCAGGAACCGGTTACCCTCTCAGAGGAACCGGGTTCCACATATAATTTCAAACAAAGGGATTTTTATGAGTCTTGGGAACCGGTTACTCCCTGGGAGGAACCGAGTTCCTGGTACATTTTCCAGAAAAATGTTTTCCTATAAATCGTGGGAACCGGTTACTCCTCTGGAGAACCCAGATTCGCCATACATTTTCCATAACGTGTTTTCACTATGATAGTGGGAACCGGTTACTCCCCTGGAGGAACCAGTTATAATTGTTACTTTTTGAAAAATATTAAACTTTGAAAATTCATAACTTTTGAACCGTAAGTCCTTTTTAATCGCCATTTTGGACATTATTCCTTAAATTAAATATCCTATTTTATGAAATAAAGAAAATAATGGTAACTTGGTTTTATTTTGGAAAGTAGTGATTTTCCGACTTCGTGGTTTATTCGTACTTTACATACTTGGTGGGTAGGCAATGGTGTGTGGTTTTGTGATGATGTTTGTGTGTATAATGATGATTATATGTGTATATTGGTGATAGCATTACTAATTGATGAGTAATTTCTTGCATGTTTATGCTATTGGTGATGTTCATGATAGTTGATTGATATCATGTTTTGGTTGATGATGCGTATGCCTGATGGTGTGCATGTTTATGTTGTTTGATGATGTTCATGATAAATGATGGTTATCATGTTCTGGTGATGATGTTGCAGTAATTGTTTGTGCATGTTTATGTTGTTTGATAATGCTCATGATAAATGATGGTTATCATGTTTTAGATTGATGATGGTTTATGATGTATGATGTTATCATAACTTGTGTTGAATGTTGTATGCTTTTATGATGTGCATGCATATACATTCTGGTGGTAGATAATTCCTATTGTGTGGAATTAGTGAGTATTGCCAATAACTGTTCCCGGGTGATTATGGATGGTGAGGCTGGATTCATGTCCAGGTGGTTATGGATGAATTAATGTAATTGTATCCGGGTGATTATGGGTCAGTGTGTGACTTAGTTCACTTTTGGTACCACATGCATAGAGTCTTGCATTATATTTGTATGGATTATAACATGTTAGGATGAATTCCAGTGTTATGATTTGGTTGTTTTGTGTGATGTATGTTTATGACTTGTGTTGTTGAATGGATGAATAGATCTGATTATGCTGAATAGGGTGGAATAATAGCTTATGAAATTCTCTTGTTTTATGAATTTATAATGCATTTTAATTATGATGAAGTCTCACTCTTACTTTGACGATTTCAGATTGAAGCTTTAGAGGCTTAGGAGTTGGTGAGCATGGCTCGTAGAGCTGTGCTTTTTATTTTATATAGCGTGTCGGTGTCATGCTCTAGTCTTGTATGGTATGGAAAGGCTCTCGGTAAGATAGCTTCCATGCCATACACGAGAACAAACTAGGTTACCCGGTTGATGTTCATACTGAAGTGTGATAACCATGAAGAGAAAACGGTAACATCTCGTGCCAATCTTTATACGTCACTGTCATCTTCTGTATAATCTTCTTAATATTCTTGTTGGCGGCTTCCACTGCACCATTCATCATTGGTCGATATGGAGAAGAATTGTGTTGCTTAATCTTGAACTACGTGCAGAGTTCGGGGATCATCTTGTTGTTAAGATTGGTTCCATTGTCTGTGATAATCCTTTTGGGGATTCCATACCGGTAGATAAGATTATGCTTGATGAATCGAGCCACCATAGTCTTGGTAACAGAAGCGAATGAAGCTGCCTCCACCCACTTTGTAAAGTAATTGATGGCGACGAGGATGAAACGATGTCCATTGGAAGCAGTGGGCTTAATCTCTCCAATAATTCCAATTCCCCACATTGAAAAAGGCCAAGGAGCAATCAGAACATTCAACGGAACCGGAGGCACATGTACTTTGTCAGGATAGATCTAACACTTGTGACAAGCTCGGGAGTAACGATAAATATCAGCTTCTATAGTGGACCAATAGTAATCTGCTCTCATGATCTTTTTAGCCATTGTATGTCCACTGGAATGGGTACCAAAAGCGCCTTCATGCAATTCTTCCATAATTCTTTCAGTTGTCTTCTTATCTACACACCGAAGTAAGGCAAAATCATGGTTGCGCTTGTATAGAATGTCGTTGCTTTGAAATAACTTGGCGGAGAACCTCCTCAGAAACTTCTTGTCATTTACAGATGCCCCCTCGGGGTATTCTTGAGTCTCAATATATCTCTTCACTTCGTAAAACCAGGGCTTTTCTTCTACTCCTTCAGTGTCAAGCTCGCAACAATATGTTGGTTCGTCTAGATTTTCAATGGTAATCTGAGGAGCTTCGTTGTCCCATCTGACTTTGAACATTGACGACATGGTAGTTAATGCCTCCTCCAACTGATTCTCTTCTCGCGGAATATGCTCAAAGGTAATTTCTTTAAAATATGGGATCAGACTCAATACATGTTCTCGATACAGAATGAGATTTGGATGTTTTGTGTCCCATTTTCCCTTAATCTGACTAATAACTAAGGTTGAGTCTCCATATACTTGCAAAAACTTAATCCTTAAATCAATAGCAGATTTGATTTTCTTGAACATCTCAAGACGCATACGGCGAACCTCCTACTTTATAGGAAGAAAACCTTCTTTTGTTGGTAATCGTTGTACCACAATATCAATATCCAGTCCTGGCATGTCTTCATAGGACCAAGCAAAAGTCTCAATGTAATCTCGCAACATATGGATTAACTTTTCTTTGACATTGTTCTCAAGACCAACTCCTATCTTGACTTCTTTTTTGTCCTCTGTGGTACCCAAATTCACAATCTTGACTAGCTCTTCATGCGGTTGTAATTCTCTTTCTTCTTGTTGTAACAATCTAGCAAGCTCTCCTAGCACTTCACAATATTCCTCACCTTCGTCCTCGGCTTAGTAGATCGAATTTTCAAAGTCATATTTGACAATAGCAGAATCGTTATATATGGGATCCAGAGCGGATGTGGATTTTTAGTTTATTATGTGGGTGTGTGTAAGAACACATAGCTAATTTCGAAAAAGTAAAAGAAAATACAGGGAATGCAAAAGTCCAATGATTTATTGAATGAAAATATGTGAATGACAAATGATAACCCTCACAAATGAGCCATCGTGCCCCGGGTAAGGCACTAGGCTTAAAGTCTTATTGTTCAGAATCACATAAAACTTAATAGCATAAAATAGAAAAAAACAATTACTCCTGACTAAAGGAGATTAACATAACGTCCTTCGTCGTCCAATTGTTGAGTCCGCTTTCGATAGTAGGTAAGATCCAGTTGTTGATATCAAAATCAACATCATCGTCTTTTATAGTATGAACTTCATCCTTGTTGATGCAAAATGGAGGTCCACCAGCACGTTCACGACGGACTAACTTCTGATCTTTGCAAGTGAAGCCTAAACTAAATTTATCAGATTTGAAAGGAAAATCGGGCAACTGACCCCAAACAGTATATCCTCCTTCTTCAACCACAACCTTTGCATCCTTCAGCGAGGCCATCTTTGGTGGAACTGTAGTAATATTTGGAGTGACTGGAGCATTGACATGAATTACTCAAGGAACTACTTCAAAAGCTTGACAAGGAGTCTCAATGAATTCGCCCTCCATTTCAACATACATGAAGAACTGCAGGTGGCTCACAATATACTCCTCTTCTCCACAGACGGTGATGGTCTTCCCTTTCACCGGGTACTTCCACTTTTAATGTAAGGTAGAGGTAACACCATCTTCCCCATGTATCCAGGGACGTCCAAGCAAGCAAGAATAAGCTGGACGAATATCCATCACAAAGAAAGTAGACTCAAAAGTCTGGGAACCCACCTCGATTGATAGGTCGAGCTCTCCTAGTATTGTTCTCCTCGAAACATCAAAAGCTCTCACAATTATGTCACTGGGTTTCATCACTACTTCTTTAACATCAAGTTTGTCTAGAGCACTTTTGGCAAGACATTCAAAGTAGAACAAGTGTCTAGCAACAACTGGAATAATGTAGTGCCTTTACACTCTATAGAGACGTGCAACGCTTTGTTGTGTTTCCTTCCAACAGGAGTCAAATCAACACCAAAAAATCCAAACCATTATCTGCGGTCAGACTATCAATATAATTTTCAAATAGATCAATAAACGTTTTTTGTGGCATGTGAGCATTCTTCAGGAATTTTATCAAGGCTTTAGCATGAGCCTCAGAGCACAACAGCAAAGCTAGCATAGATATTTTGGATCGGGTTTTCCCCAACTGTTCAACAATATTATAATCGCTTTTCTTGATAATTCTCAAAATTTACTCCATCTCTTGCTTGGAGGCATCTTCAACAACTTCTTTTGGTGCCTCTGTCTGGGTAGGCTTGGTCACTTTTTATTTTCCTCGAGCCTCAGTGGTTGGCTCAGCGGCATGGATACGGATTGGTGCAGAAGTATCTTTCGGAGGAGAAATTTCTGGAGAGAAAACCCATCCAGTTCTAGTTACCTTACTTGATCCAGTAATATTGTCGACATCAGGATTAACAGCTTCAACATTATTGTCTTCAATGGCCAATCGCTCCTGCTTGATGCCATGGTAGTAAACTTCGGCTCCATAATTCCAAGGTATAGCCTTGTCAGAAGAATATGGAACTGGTCCAGGTGAGGTGATAATCAAAGGAGCCACTCTAGGTGTAAGAGTAATCTTCACAGGACATGTAGAGGTGATCCTTATTGCATTCACATCTTCAAATTTCAAACCTTTGGAAACATCTTCACACAAACCTTCTATAGACGAAGTTTTCATGAACATCACTTCTCGTTTATCCATTAGGCGTTGAATATCTCTTTTCAACCATACACATCCATTAGATTTAGACGCACAGTAGCAGCAATTATCAAAACAACCTGGGAATATACCAGCTTGTAGCAGATTCTTCTTGACAGTTATTAGGAGAGTGGTCAATTCACTCATAAAAAAAATATAAGAGTCATCATCAATAGCATTGGCGCTCTTACCATGATCAGGCATTGGTGCGGTAATCATATTTGGAGTTTCAACAGGAGGGTCAAATTCAATCTTATGGGCTTCAATCATGTCATGAATCTTGTTCTTCAGAGCCCAACAGTTGTTCTTGTCATGTCCAGGGCTATTGGAATATTATGCACACCTTGCATTAGGATTTTATATAGGAGAGGATGTGTTAACATGGTGAGGCAGATCCCTCGAGGTAATCATCTCTGCTTTTAACATATGTTGTAATGCTTGAGACAACGACATGTTGATTCTTGTGAATTGTCTCATGAGCGCGTTTGGTCTACGCGTATTGTCTTGTTGAGGTTGTACTGGCGCGGGATTAGAGATCATAACTACCCCCACAGATTGAAGGTGATCACCTTTATCATGACCTTTCTGGTCGTACACAGCATTAGCTTATTTCTTCCCACCAAAAGATCTCTTCACAACACTTGAAGATGTCCCCACTTGAATCTTCCCACTCTTGATTCCAGCTTCAATACGTTCTCCTGTCAATATAAGCTCAGTGAATCTGGCTGAAGAATTTACAATCAGATGATTAAAGAATGGACCTGTCAACGTACCCGTGAACATGTCCATCAACTACTTATTAGACAAGAGAGGCTAGGAGGCTGAACTATGCCTGCTAGATCTCTCCACTTCTGGGCATATTCTTTGAACTTCTCATCACAACCCATAAACATACTCTGTAACTGCATATGGGTCGGTGTCAATTCAGCGTAGTACTGGTAGTGTTTGTAGAAAGCATCTTCCAAATAATTCCAGATATGAATATGGGTATTTTCTAGCTTATAATACCACTCCAACTGAAAGAAATGCATCCACAACTTCGTATCAGCAGTGTGTGGTTGAATTTTCTGAACATAAGACTTCAGGTGAAGCTTCGGGCAATAAATTTCATCATACTTTGCGAAAGTAGGAACTTTGAACTTGTGAGGGATCACCATTCCTGGAACCATACTTAAATCATCAAAGTTCAACCCCGACATCTTCATATTTTCTACAACATTCAGACGATCTTCAAGTTGTTTGTATTTCGCCTCACCAGGAGGATATTGCTCGCTCATATAGTCTTATTCTTCCTCTTCTTCAGACCCGTGATTGCTTCCTTCATTGGCCTTGAAACTTCCTTTAGTGTCACCACTATTGTCTTGGAACTCAAGTTGCCTGTGTAACACCCCCTTCTATTTACCCGCGTTTTATAAATAATAATCAGAGTATTTTAATCACAATCCAAGAGGCGTCACAATTTAAATAATTTAAATCAATCAATACAGTGTCATACTTTCACTGAAGAAGATTTATTAAGTACATAATGCAAAAGATTATGTTTAACAGCGGAAATGAATCATAACCAAAATTCCGAATACGTCATTCATAGTATTCCAGGATATTAAATCAAGACATAATTCAAAACTATTAAAAACATCCATTTAAGGATTCAAACAACCGTATCCCCAGTGTTACATCTAACAGAGCACGACACTAACACGCAGACTAATTAACTGACTCGACTCTAGAGCTATCCTCACCAACTCCAAGCAGCTAATCACTTCGGATCTGAAATTGTTAAAGTAAGGGTGAGATTCCAATTCAATATAACATGCATTATACGTTTTTAGAATACAACAGAATAAACAGATACATTAATTCATTAACCAAACACAAGTCATAATCAATTCACAAGGCAGTTCACACAATGAACATGTATATAACAAACAATGGAAATTGCAACACTGGAATCCATCCTAGCATGTTACAATCCCATATGCAATGCAGACTCTATGCATGTGGTACCAAAACGTGAACCGAGTTCACCCACCGTTCCGTTTACATGTGGAAAGACAGTGTAAATTCATGATTCGCCCATAGCTATTGGGTCAAGAATCCAGCCTCACTACCTCAACCTCCGGGTAAGTCTATTGGCCCAACCAGTTCACTTCCGCACAATGGGAATGAACCATAAACAACAAATGCGTATGCATGCGTCATAAAAGCATGCAACATTAATTCTTAGATCATGATATCAACATATATCACACAATGCCAGTTCATCAATGTATCACATTCAAGCATAATGAATATCAAGATACAACATAGTAAGCATTAATATTTCATCTGGTAACTTAGACCAATGGTAATAATTCTCCATTATCCCTAACTAGTCACTCTTTTCAAAAATCGGAAGCTCGACTTGTTTAAAATAATTTTTAGCAAAATAATATTTTCCCATTTTCGAAAGTTAGTATTTTAAATTTAAGAAATAACGCCGAAAACGGCACTCGAATCGGAGTTACGGTTTAGAAAATATGAATTTTTAAAGTTTTAGAAATTTTGGAAAAATACTCATGGAACCCGGTTCCTACCTATACAGGAACCGGTTCCTGAAAGTTGAAAAATATCGCTCCCTGGTTTTTGTATGGGAACCGGTTCCTACCTATCAGAACCGGTTCTGAGTGCAAAACTTCCGTTTTGAAAAATAACACTGGAACTCGGTTCCTCCCCACAGGAACCGGTTCACGACCTATAATGACATTTTACGCTACTTTTGACATTTTGCATCCATTATCATTTCCAAACTTTCAAATACGAATTGGGACATCAGAACACCATTTCATAGTCATTTCACACCATTATAACATCAAACAACATGGTTTATTCATCCCTATCAATTATTTGACATACTAATGATCCTAATTCCAAACACCGACACAAAATAGGGTTTATTCCTATAACTTATAATCATCAAAATTCAAACTTCCTAACATACCCAATTATCCCTTTGATTCCCAAAACCCATAAAGCATATTAACCGAACGAAATCACCCCTTACCTCGCGATGATCTTCGATTTCTCTCGGCGTCGGCTTTTCCTCTCTTCTCTTCTCTTTTCCAATTCTACGTATAATAGCTTTTCTCCAAAAAGACCTATTTTTTTTCTTTCTTTTCCTTTTTATATTCCTTTATTTATTCCAATAAAATAAAACAAATGGTAATTAGTAAGAGTAGAGTAATTTACTCCTCACACCCCTAATTACACCTCACACCTCCATTCTCTTCTTTTCTTTAATTAATCCCATTAATTCTGAAAATATAAATAATCAAGCCTTTAATTAATTAAATAATCAAATTCCTATTTATTTAATTTTTGAATTAAATCGGGGTGTCACAACTCTCCCCCACTAAAAGAGTTTTCGTCCTCCAAAATATACCTTAGACGAAAAGTTCGGGATACGAGTCCTTCATCTGACTCTCCAGCTCCCAAGTTACATTTCCTTTAGCTGGTCCTCCCCAAGCTACTCGTACCAGTGCTTTCTCTTTACCACGCAGTTGCTTCACTTTCCGATCTTCGATTCTCGCAGGCACTGCCTCAACAGTTAAATTATCTCGTACCTGTACATCATCTACTTGAATCTCATGAGACGGATCCGCAATGTACCTCCTCAACTGAGATACATGGAAAACGTCATGCAAATTCGCAAGTGACGGCGGTAAAGCGATCTGATAAGCAACTTTCCCAACTCTCTTAGTAATCTGAAACGGACCAATAAAGCGCGGAGTTAACTTCTTTGACTTCAAAGCTCGACCAATACCAGTCATTGGAGTAACTCTCATGAACACATGATCTCCTTCACTAAACTCAAGATCCTTCCTCCTCTTATCATGATAACTTTTCTGACGACTCTGAGAAGTCTTCATCTTCTCCTGAATCATCTTGATCTTTTCTGAAGTTTGTTGAACAATCTCTGGTCCAATCACAGCACTTTCTCCAGATTCGTACCAACACAACGGTGTCCGACATCTCCTACCATACAATGCCTCAAACGAAGCCATACCGATGCTCGAATGAAAACTATTGTTGTAGGTAAACTCTATCAATGGTAGATAACTATCCCAAGCTCCACCTTTCTCTAACACACAAGCCCTCAACAAATCTTCTAACGACTGAATCATCCTCTCCGTCTGACCATTTGTCTGTGGATGATATGCAGAACTCAATCGTAACTTAGTACCCAGAGCTTCCTGCAATCCTGTCCAGAACTTAGAAGTAAACCTCGGATCTCTATCCGACACAATGCTAGACGGAATACCATGCAAACTCACAATCCTCTCAACATACAATTCTGCCAACCTCTCCATCGGATAATCCATTCTTATCGGAATAAAGTGAGCAGACTTTGTCAATCGGTCGACAATAACCCAAATAGCTTCACAGTTCTTCGCTGTCCTTGGCAAACCAGACACGAAATCCATAGAAATGCCATCCCATTTCCATTCCGGAACAAACAACGGCTCCATCAATCCCGACGGCTTCTGATGTTCAATCTTTGATTTCTGACAAACCAAACATGCGTACACAAACTCGGCAATTTCCTTTTTCATTCCAGGCCACCAAAATAATTTCTTCAAATCATGATACATCTTAGTAGCACCAGGATGAATACTCAACCCACTTCGATGTCCTTCTTCCAAGATACTCTTTATGATCTCAGCTACATCCGGAACACACACTCTATCACCAAGTCTCATAACGCCATTCTCATCAATTCGGAACTCACCTCCTTGACCTTGGTTAATCAATGTCAGCTTGTCCACTAAACCGACATCAGACTTCTGCCCATTTCGAATCTCTTCCAAAATACCACTAGTCAGCTTCAACATGCCCAACTTCACACTATCCGGAGTAGTCTCACATACCAAACTTAAGTCTCTGAATTGTTCCACCAATTCCAATTCACGAACCATTAACATTGACATATGCAAAGACTTCCTGCTTAACGCATCTGCCACAACGTTTGCCTTACCAGGATGGTAATTCAAACCAAAATCATAATCCTTGAGAAACTATAACCATCTCCTCTGCCTCATATTCAACTCTTTCTGATTAAAGAGATACTTCAGGCTCTTATGATCACTGAACACTTCAAATCATGATCCATACAGATAATGTCTCCACAATTTCAACACAAACACAACAGCCGCCAACTCTAAATCATGAGTCGAGTAATTCCTTTCATGAGTCTTCAATTGTCTTGAAGCATAAGCCACAACCTGCCTATCTTGCATCAAAACACCTCCTAAACCCATCAAAGACGCATCACAATACACCACGAAAGATTCTTCCGGATTCGGCAAAATCAGAATCGGAGCACTAGTCAACCTCCTCTTCAGTTCTTGGAATCCTTTCTCACAATCTATATCCCAAACAAATGCTTGACCTTTTCTTGTCAACTTAGTCAACGGTAACGCTAACTTCGAAAATCCCTCAATGAACTTCCGGTAGTAACCTGCAAGACCAAGAAAACTACGAATCTCTCTGAAGCATTCTCCGGTGCTTCCCACTGAGATACCGCTTCTACTTTCGTAGGATCAACAGCAATACCATTCTTAGAAATCACATGACCAAGGAAACTCACTTCGCTTAACCAAAACTCGCATTTAGACAACTTAGCATAAAGCTTCTTCTCTTTCAATAATTCCAATACAACCCTAAGATGCTTTGCATGCTCTTCATCATTCTTTGAATAGATCAGGATGTCGTCAATGAACACCACCACAAACTTGTCAAGATACGGGTGAAATATCCTGTTCATATACTCCATCAACACACCAGGTGCATTAGTAACTCCAAATGGCATAACAGAATATTCATAATGCCCATACCTCGTTCTAAATGCAGTCTTCTGAATATCTCCCGCCTTAACACGAATCTGATGATATCCAGACCTCAGATCAATTTTGCTAAATACACAAGCTCCGACCAACTGATCCATCAAATCATCAATCCTCGGCAATGGATACCGATTCTTGATTGTCACTTTACTCAATTGCCTGTAGTCAACACACAATCTCATTGTACCTTCCTTCTTCTTAACCAACAATACCGGCGCACACGGTGAAACACTAGGCCGAATAAACTTCTTTTCCAATAACTCTTCTAATTGCTTCTTCAACTCTGACAACTCAGATGCCGACATGCGATAAGGCGCCATCGACACCTGACTAGTTCCAGGAATCAAATCTATAGCAAACTCCACTTCTCTCTCAGGTGGTAGCTCACTAACATCTTCCGGAAACACCTCTGGAAATTCATTAACCACGGGTAATTCACCACTCTTAGCCTTTCCTTTCACTTCCGTCGAAGGATATAACATAAACACCACAGCACCATCTCTAACAGCTGAATTCATCTGCTTAACTGACATAGTCTCATCTTCCACTTTAACTTCTTCAGGAAATAAGACTGTCTTCTCAAAATAATTGATATGAACCTGGTTGAAGACCAACCAGTTTATTCCAAGGATAATATCAAGTTGTTCTAAAGGTAGGCACACTAAATCCATACCGAAACCTCTATCAAAAATAACAATAGGACAATTCCTACAAACATATGAAGTAGTCACTGAACCCGACGTAGGAGTGTCAATAACCATACTTCCATCCAAATTAGAAATTTCCAGATTTAATCTCTTAGCACAATCCAAAGAAATAAAAGAATGTGTCGCTCCAGTATCAATAATTGCTATTAAAGGTATGCCATTAATAAAACATGTACCTTTAATCAACCGATCATCAGGCTTAACATCTGATCCTGACAAAGCGAACACCTTCCCACCAGCTTGCTCTTTCTTTGGTTTAGTACACTGCGGACGAGTGTGTCCTTCTTCACCACAGTTGTAACATGTTATCCTTCTAGATCTACACTCAGCAGCTAGATGACCAAATCTTCCACACTTGTTGCACTTCCTCGCATCATTCTTGCATTCAGGAGCTCGGTGACCCAATTCACCACATCTGTAACACTTTACGGAAGAACCAGAAGAACCAGAGTCTCCCCCACTAGGCTTCTTCCAACCTCCAGATTTCTGATTATTTCTATCATATGGCTTACCACGATCCATATGTCTCTTGCCCTCACGATCAGCATAATTCTGAGCATTCGACTTAGTATTAGCAAGATCTTCTTCTAGAATCCTACTACAGTCAACCAAATCAGGAAACCTTCTAATGCGCTGATACCTGATACCCTGCTTGATCTCATCACGCAGACCATTCTCAAACTTGATACATTTGGAAAATTCTCCATCTGCATCGTTAGGATAATTAGCATAATACTTTGCTAACTCAGTAAACTTGGTTGCATACTCACTCACAGACTTGTTGCCTTGCTTGAGCTCCAGAAACTCAATCTCCTTCTTACCCCGAATGTCTTCAGGAAAGTACCTTCTCAGAAAAGCTCTCC
The DNA here is from genome assembly GCA_021764765.1 of Vicia sativa. Classification (NCBI taxonomy): domain Eukaryota; kingdom Viridiplantae; phylum Streptophyta; class Magnoliopsida; order Fabales; family Fabaceae; genus Vicia; species Vicia sativa. The sequence continues at coordinate 214,756,066 of CM038793.1, forward strand.
TGAACACAGCCCAAGTCAATGCAATTCCATCTTCTTCCAATTCAGTCCTGGTAGCAACCCACCAGTCATCAGCTTCCTCTGCCAACATGTGAGTACCATATCTCACCTTCAGCCCTTCAGCACAGTCAATCACTCTGAAGATCCTCTCGATCTCCTTCAACCACTTCTGAGCACCCTCGGGATCATGTGCACCCTTGAACAATGGAGGATTATTCCTCTGAAAATTCCCCAATTGTCTGTCAGCACCAATCGCAGCTCCCTGCTGATTCCCTCCGAGCACTCCAGCTAACATTCCCAAAGCCTCAGCAATAGCATCATCATTCCTTCCATTACCTCTTCTAGCCATTGCTCTGTAACATTACAAAACAATCTACATCAACACACAAGTATCGACAGTGTTACTTACACTAGTCGCATACTAAAAGGGATAACGACACTAAGACAAGACCGACTATGCTCTGATACCACTATTGTAACACCCCCTTCTATTTACCCGCGTTTTATAAATAATAATCAGAGTATTTTAATCACAATCCAAGAGGCGTCACAATTTAAATAATTTAAATCAATCAATACAGTGTCATACTTTCACTGAAGAAGATTTATTAAGTAAATAATGCAAAAGATTATGTTTAACAGCGGAAATGAATCATAACCAAAATTCCAAATACGTCATTCATAGTATTCCAGGATATTAAATCAAGACATAATTCAAAACTATTAAAAACATCCATTTAAGGATTCAAACAACCGTTTCCCCAGTGTTACATCTACCAGAGCACGACACTGACACGCGGACTAATTAACTGACTCGACTCTAGAGCTATCCTCACCAACTCAAGCACTAATCACGGATCGAAATTGTTAAAGTAAGGATGAGATTCCAATTCAATATAACATGCATTATACGTTTTTAGAATACAACAGAGATACATTAATCCATTAACCAAACACAAGTCATAATCAATTCACAAGGCAGTTCACACAATGAACATGTATATAACAAACAATGGAAATTGCAACACTGGAATCCATCCTAGCATGTTACAATCCCATATGCAATGCAGACTCTATGCATGTGGTACCAAAACGTGAACCGAGTTCACCCACCGCTCCGTTTACATGTGGAAAGACAGTGTAAATTCATGATTCGCCCATAGCTATTGGGTCAAGAATCCAACCTCACTACCTCAACCTCCGGGTAAGTCTATTGGCCCAACCAGTTCACTTCCGCACAATGTGAATGAACCATAAACAACAAATGCGTATGCATGCGTCATAAAAGCATGCAACATTAATTCTCAGATCATGATATCAACATATATCACACAATGCCAGTTCATCAATGTATCACATTCAAGCATAATGAATATCAAGATACAACATAGTAAGCATTAATATTTCATCCGGTAACTTAGACCAATGGTAATAATTCTCCATTATCCCTAACTAGTCACTCTTTTTAAAAATCGGAAGCTCGACTTGTTTAAAATAATTTTTAGCAAAATAATATTTTCCCATTTTTGAAAGGTAGTATTTTAAATTTAAGAAATAACGCCGAAAACGGCACTCGAATCGGAGTTACGGTTTAGAAAATATGAATTTTTAAAGTTTTAGAAATTTTGGAAAAATACTCATGGAACCCGGTTCCTACCTATACAGGAACCGGTTCCTGAAAGTTGAAAAATCTCGCTCCCTGGTTTTTGTATGGGAACCTGGTTCCTACCTATACAGGAACCGGTTCTGAGCAAAACTTCCAGTTTTGAAAAATAACACTGAACTCGGTTCCTCCCACGAGGAACCGGTTCCCCGACCTATAATGACATTTTCGCTACTTTTGACAACATTTTGCATCCATTATCATTTCCAAACTTTCAAATACGAATTGGGACATTAGGAACACCATTTCATAGTCATTTCACACCATTATAACATCAAACAACATGGTTTATTCATCCCTATCAATTATTTGACATACTAATGATCCTAATTCCAAACACCGACACAAAATAGGGTTTATTCCTATAACTTATAATCATCAAAATTCAAACTTCCTAACATACCCAATTATCTCTTTGATTCCCAAAACCCATAAAGCATATTAACCGAACGAAATCACCCCTTACCTCGCGATGATCTTCGATTTCTCTCGGCGTCGACTTTTCCTCTCTTCTCTTCTCTTTTCCAATTCTACGTATAATAGCTTTTCTCCAAAAAGACCTATTTTTTTCTTTCTTTTCCTTTTTATATTCCTTTATTTATTCCAATAAAATAAAACAAATGGTAATTAGTAAGAGTAGAGTAATTTACTCCTCACACCCCTAATTACACCTCACACCTCCATTCTCTTCATTTCTTTAATTAATCCCATTAATTCCAAAAATATAAATAATCAAGCCTTTAATTAATTAAATAATTAAATTCCTATTTATTTAATTTTTGAATTAAATCGGGGTGTCACAACCTGACTACCTTGACCGGACCTCTGAATCTTCTTCCCATGTTGAGAATACCAGATATCTTCTTCTTCTTTATCTTGATCGTGAGCTCTTTCAGATATTCCTGTCCTTTGGTCAAGTTGATGAACATTTCTTGGAACAGAGCATTCTGAGCCTGGAGATCTTTGACAGTTTATTCGAGAGCCATTTTTGCTGAAATAAACAGCGAGAGGATAATAAAATAGGTCTTTGGAGCACCTATTATGAAATAATATGATATGATATTATTTGATATGATATGATATGCAATGCAATGTTTTCAAGGACCTAGCGAGATTTAAATTTTGTAAACAAAAGGAACAAAACTTTTCCTTAGTGACTTAGTAAATACAAAAGAAAGTTCAACATAAAGTAAAACTCTTAATGTTTAGGTCTCCCATGGATGCTTCCTCTTTGTGTTGACATAGGCGTTAAGACTATGTTCCTCGTGAAGTAGCTTTGTCAATTCCAATACTCTTTTCTCGCTTGCATAACACTGAGCTTCGAATGTGTCCCTTTCTTCCTTAAGTTGAATCCAGGTTCTCTTCAAGATCAGTGGGCATATTTGGATGGAGAATGGTATAAGACTCATCACCTTCAACAATAGGTTTCAAATCACTGGTAGGATAGAAGTATACAGCATAATGAGACTTTGAGCACGAGCTAGCACCCACTTGAGGTAAGGCTCCGAAGGGATAGAATTTTAATGCGCCAAAGTCTTGGTATCAGTCTTCTTCATAATTCCCCAAGCATGTACAAATCTTCGACGGAAGCTTTGGAGATCGTTCTCGTAGTCAAATACAATGTCTTGGATAAGCATATCATGAGGTACATTTCTTCGAGCATAACCAAACTGACATAGTGCTAGACAAGGATTATAAGTGATACCTCCTCTTATGCCAAGGAGTGGCACATAAGGGAATTCCCCACAACATTCAATGAAAGTAAAATCTTCTTGAAAGTAGAGACACCAATGGATATCTGAATGAGAGAGTGACATCAACCTTTGAGACCACCTTAAACCTTGCTCATTCTTCATTACTGATCGAGGAATGTGAGAAATAAACCAACTAGATAATAACGGTATGCAACACATGAGAGTCCCTTGCTTCTTCATAGTACGAGTGTAAAGAGAATGCATAATATCTCCGATCAAAGTAGGCACAAGATTATGAGTACGAAATATCTTAATGGCGTTTACATCTATGAATTGGTACGGATCTGGAAATAGCACCATGCCATAGATTAGTAAAGCCAAAACATCTTCGAATGCATGGAAACTCATAGCCTTCAAGATTTCCCGAGCCTTCTTTATCAAAAATCTAGCAAGCAAACCCTTAACTCCACTTCTCGTTTCCCAATTAGCTTTAATGTATGACTGCTTCAGGTGTAGAGCTGCTGCAATGTCTTCAAACCTCAGAACTTTTTCTAAACTGGTGAAAGGTATCTGATTAAGAATGGACATCCCAAGTAGCTTAGAGAACTCTTCTATTGTAGGTACCAACTGATAATTTGGGAAGGTAAAGACATGATGCTTTGGATCAAAGAACTGGAATATGAAGCTCATCATATCTTCTTCAACACCAGAGATAACCAAGTCGAGTAGATAACCATGCCTTTTAATGAACTGAGAGTGGTCAGGAACCTTTGAGACTAACTCATTGAGTTGAGAAGGTATCCCCGCAAAGTTAATTCAGATAGTTTTCCTGAGTGTGGAATCCATAACCCTACAACAAAGATCAAAGATAAATCTCTAGGTCCTTGAAATGGTTAGTGAAATGATATGATGTTATGATGTCATGATGTCATGTTTAAATAGCAAACACAAACAAGTCACACAATAGCCCTAGGTTTAAACGCTTACATGAGGTCCATAGTTGAGTACCCTCTCCACTAAAGTTTAGTTGGTTCATCATGTCCTATAATAGTAGTCGGGTTGTAGGAACCTCATATCACGAATCTTTCTCGTAGGCTTTATTTCAGTGCGGCAACCAAAAAGCCGACCAAAACATCCCGAAAGTCGAATCTCCATGAGCGTAGCATCGAGTATCAACCAACTTCAGTCTGCACCGAAGCCGGATATCTCACTACCCTCTAATGGCTAAGATGGGTCAATTAGGGTTCTAAAAGTCTAGTTAGTGTTGATGACACCACGCAGACGCAAAATGTTTCCTCAACTGGACTTGAGGAACATCAGGACATTTAAAGTATCACACTAACCGTAGCCATCATTTTAACCGTGTCGGTCTATGCTAGACAGTCGCGATGATCTATTGCTACTTACCTAAGGAACCATGGATCCGGGTGTGGGATCCCCACAAGTGATAATACCCAAACAAACCCCTTAAAAGTAAATCAGACAAGTCAAACAATGAAAGCAAGTAAAGGTGATCTAAGCCCTAAGATAACCCCTATTTAGGTGTCTCATCGGCAGAATCACCAGTTCTGCAATATGATGGGAGAACTGCCTTGGTTGTTTTGCATTTTATCGCAAATATTGCGGTTAGCTAGAGTCTCCACCGATTTTTCTTTTATCCAATAAGGAAAGGTGAAAAGCACAGGAAAGACCTTTTATCGATTCTGAATTCGGGGGTAATTATGTAAAGGGAAGGTGGTAGCACCCTTTTCATCCGTAGTTATCTACGGGCTCTTAATTGCTTAGCTCACCTTTTTAAAACTTGCTTTCGTGTGTGAGATTTGTTTGAAAATATTTTTCTTTGACTTTGTAATGATTCTTGTATCAGTCCTCAAGAATGTATACAAAGTGTTTGAAAATATTTGTAAATGTGAGGTCTAAAAAGTATTTGTTTTGAGCAAGCAATTAAGAGTAATCTACCCACTCAAAGGTCGTTCTTGTTATTTTCCTTCTCCTTTAGGATAGTGCTATCCATACCATTATTTGGTAGGTAGCCCCATCCATTAGATGTGAAGGGATAGGTGTAGGGTCATCGTATGGTCATTGAAGACAACATTGTAAGGATACCTTAGCAACTTCGTAGGGACTATCATCATTTTAATCGTAGGCAACATTGAGGGAAAAGATCATATATTTATAGGCAACATCGACGGTCATCGAGGGTCTATGATCTTTATATCGAAGGGACTATGATGATGTTATTCGTAGGCAACTTTGCTAAGATATTCCTACGTTCAAGGGACATGGTCATGTTTATCCGAAGGCAACAAGAGAGGATACCCTAAGGGTGCAAGTGTGAAAAGTGTGTTGATTTCAGATATTTTATCTTGATTAGGGTTATCTAATGATTAATTTTAGATCTTTCCATACAAACCCTAATTAGCATACATCTAGCTGTTAATATATATACATAAAACTAAAAGTGCGGAAAATAAAAGTCCTACGCTATTACATAGCTTTGGGGCAGTTACATAATAGAGGTGCGGAAAAGTAAATTCTAAGCTATTACATCTCATGAGTAGTTACATAATTAGAAAAATGGGAGGAAATAAAAGTCTACGCTATTACAAAAATAACCTTGCAACCTATACATCGATTTCTAATATTTAAATGCAAAACAAAATAAATAAATAAAGAGAAAATTATTTCAAACATTAGGAGAACATTATAAACCCTAATTACTAAAAGAAAAATATTTTTGGTGTTTTTGTGATTGATTTTAAATGATAAAACAAATTAAAAGTTAATCATTGATTAATTAAGAAAAATAATTTAAATGAAAAGAAAATTAAAATATTTGTGTCAAAAATTAATTTAACATTTTTAAAACCTAAATCTGAAAAGAAAATATTTTTTAGGGTTTTTTATAATAGTGAAAATAATTTTTGAAAAGAATTAAAAATAAGTTAAAAAATAAAATTGGAAAAAAATAGAAAATATGAAAGAAATCAATGCCCAAAAAATAGGAATGGTCCCTGGAGGTGTTGAACCCAAGACCTTAGGGTCAAAGGTCCAAAACCTAGCCACTGCGCCATGTGCTTGTGATGTTATAACCACGCCTTCAAGAGTATGTATATGTTACCTGTAAAAAATTAGAAAATTGAGAAAAAATTGCAAAAGGAAGGGATCGAACCCGTGCCAAGAGGGACAAGAGAACTAAGTGCGCGCGTTCTACCATTAGGGTGGCTATAAATCCAATAACATATGTAAATTAATAAATATATATGGGAAATCAAGTTCCAAAAATTAATTGAAACCAAAAATGCGCGCACGTGGACCCATGGATTTCAAATAGACAAATCACATAACGCCACGCCTTCCCTCGTCGGTTGACCCAAGGTCAGAGATGCCAGAGATGAATTCGCATCGTCTTCTCCGATCGATCGAAACACCAAACTTGTAAAATATCATAAATAAAAATAAAAGAGGACCCTACCACCCTAATTCGAGGGTTGTGAGTTCAGAAGTGGTATTAGTTTGACCTAAAAGTCACTATATCATGATATTCGAAGCTTTGAAATTGTGATGCCCTAACAATGGTGTTCTATGATTCATGCGTAAAAACTCATCCACGGTAGTTCTAAACAATCACAAACATCTGCATAAACATGTATACATGAATCGAAACCATTTATATTGCATGAATTAAAGATTTGAAGTTTCAAAAGTTTACCAAATCAGTGCAATTGAGGGAGACGATTCTGGTATACTTTGAACTCGTGCAAGGACTTGGATTGATTCCTGAACACCTTAGAAGAGTGAATGAATTCTTGAAATTGATTGAGAACGGCTGGAAAGTGAGGTTCGAGTTTGCCCTAAACTTGAAATTTTTTTAGAGTTGGGCTAGGGTTCTTAAGGCAGCAATCCGTGTTTTTTTTGTGGCTTGTCTCAATCTTGTACTTATAAAGAGTGAATTAGGTCAAGCATTTGAAGAAGATTTGTTGCCTTTGATGAGAAAATATTTGATTGGAAATTTGCATCAAATATTTCTTTTTTTGCTCAATCTCATGCCAATAAATTCCATGCATTTTTTCCAGCTTTTTGGACTCACTTGGACCTCAAGGAACTCAACAATCAAGCCCACACGCATTGAAATCTTTCCTTACATTACATTTTAATAAAAATTGAATTTAAATTAATTAATTCAAAAACAAATAAAATAAAAATTATGAGGGCGTGTAGCTAGAATTAGAATTCAGGGACCATGTTATAAACAAGTTCAAATCATGAAAACATAGGCCCATTTGAAAAAATTTCAAGTTTGCTCAATATTTTCTTCATGCAGCTTCTTGAAATTTCCAAACTTGCACAAACTATATCTTGCTCAATTTTCATCATTTTGATGTGATCTTGGACTTTTTAGAAATCTTAAGATGTCCATTAAAATCTCTTTTTGGTTTCATCTTCATTGAAGCTTCCATGTTCATGTACACTTCTTTGAGAAAAGAAGACTTTTTGTTGACTTTTCAAAGGAACTATAATGTCTTGGCCCATATCACTCAAATGAAGCATTTTTGGACTTGAGCTAAGAGAGACAAAGTTGTAGATAATTGAATTACCTTAAAAATGAGATTTGGTTGAGAAATTTATAATGAAGTATGTGAAAGTTATGCTTGGTCAAAGTTCTGTTGACTTTCCCTTAAGAAACCCTAATTTAGCAACTTTTGACTTTTGATCAATTATTGATTTTCCTTGATGAGTCATGATCAACCCTTGATCAAATGATGATTGTGACCTCAAAATCTTGATGTTGACCAAAAATGATGAAGTTTGACTATATGTTGACCACAATTGACTTTTTGACCAATACAAATGATTTTCAACCATCTTAGCAATTGATTGAGCAAAACTGGCTATGAGGCTTGAAACTTGACATGGTGATACTTTAAAGCATATGAGGAGGCATGATATCCACTTGAGCCATTAGAAATCAATTTTTCTTTGAGAGAAACAAAACCTTATTGTGGGTTGATTGCTTAGGAGAGGGTTTGTATGATCAACCCTTGAGCAGTTGTTTGAGCATGGAGATGTATCTTGATCTCAAAATGGGAGGAAATTTTTTGGGGTACAACAGTAGGTATTAAGCCAAAGAATCTGACATGTGGAAGTTTTCTGGTGTTTTCCCCCAGACCTATTTTGCACCAATTTTTAAATATTTTTGCAGTGCATATCGTTTTGCATCAAATAGCAATCGATTGCACTTGGTCATTTCTTTACAATTTTTGGAAAAAAAAAACCAGTGCAAATTGATTTGTACTAGAGTGCAATAGATCTGCACGTGCGAAAATCTAAAAAGATGAGGCAATTTTCAAGTTTGTGGGTTTTGGCTCCAATATCTTTTTTTATTTTCCTTTAATTTTTGAATTTATTCTTTGATCACTCAAAATTCCACTATTTCATCATCATTAAACTCTATCATAAACCCTCATCTGATGACATAATCACCAATTGATTCAAATTTGGCTCCAAATTTAATTTTCAAGCCTAATTCTAATTTCCAGATCAAACTCCAAAGCACCAATAATCCCAAACCTAAATTCTATAAATAGAGGCCTTCTCTCATTCAAATTTCGAGCTTTTGATAGTCAAACTCACCATGATAAAAATTCTCCCTAATCTCCTCATTTTCCCAATTCACTCAAAGCTCCTCTTTATAAAAGTTTAGTAAATTCTTCATTGTAGTTTTCTAATCTTTGAGCTAAACCTCCATCCAAATACTTTTTCTTCATCAAATTTCTAGATCAAAGCTTATAATTCTGATTTTTAGAGCTAGATTGAAGCAATTTGTGAAGTGTTGTTATTGTCAATTTTTCTCAAGATCTTCAAGTGGCGAGTTTAGATCTAATCTTTTATAATGTGATCTCTTGATTCTTGTGACTTGATTCATTGAGCAATGTTGTTTTTAGCTTCATTGATGACGATTTCTCAAAAATTTATTGGAATTTTCGTGCTCAATTGAATAAATGATCACAAGGTGTTTGGTGATAGGTTTGAACAAGGATTTGACCTTTTGAAATGTGATTTTATGGTTTTAACAGTGAGCAATCGATTTCACCTGTTAGTCCGATCGATTGCACATGCCTCTTTCTGCACAGAATTTGAAAAATTACTCAATGCAAATCGATTTGCACTAGAGTGTAATCGATTTGCACTGAAGTCAGAATGGTTTTTTACTTGTTTTTTGAGTTGTTTTGATGATTTCTCTTCTCCTACTCCATTATTTTGATGTTTTCCTTGGATTTCAATCTTGAATGCCAAATTTCTCTTTAAATTCAATGGACTTTGGGTGTTGATGAAGTTGGATAAATGTATTGTTAATTCAAATCTATTAAAGATTAAATTATTCAATTCATTATTGATGCTTTGAGTTAATAATATATTTAGTGATTTAATCCACCATGATGAGTGGTTGAACTTAAAGATGAAAGAATTTTGAGAAGATAATCCAAGTTGATCTATTATTTCCCCTCCCTCTTCATATTATCCCATTCTTCTTCTTCTTTTTATATGTGTTGCAAATATTAGAGGTTGATTTACATATCATTCCTCTCGTATGTCTTTTCAACATATAGATCATGCTTGACTGACCTCGTTGTAGGGTGACCTCTATATAGGTTACTTGGCGATTGCTTAATATAGCTCTACATTTTGTCCCTCGGATAAGAAAGTTGGTTCTTCGAGGCCCAAGCTGTATGCTTGAAATTATCCAAGTATGATTAAGTGTTTGGATATGGTCAATAAAATTTTTGATTCATTGTGTAGTTGTTATGATTCTTTCAATCTTCTGATGAGTCCTCATAACCTTTGACCTAGGCTCAAGGCTTAACTCAACCTTAACCATATGATCTTATTTTCTTTTTTTTTTTGTATGATTGATTCTTCGTGGCCCAAGACTTGAACTTGTAATCCCAAGGATGATTAGATTCTGAGATATAGCCAAAAAAATTGTCGGTTCATTGCGTAGTTGTTTTGATTCTATCAAACTTTTGATGAATTCTCATAACCTTTGACTTAAGCTCCACGTCCAAATCATTGTGGATCATTCATGTTAAAATATCTAACAACTAACAATTGACTTTTATTTTATGACTTTATTTTTATTCCCTTTATTTTCATGCTCTTTATTTTATGCATTTTATTTTAGCATTTAAATTTCATGTCATTTTTTCTTTGCTCACTTGAGCATTTATTTTCTTGTTATTTTGAATTTGCTCAGTTGAGCTTTCTTTTTTTCCTTTTGAAAATACTTAATAATCCAACTTAAACACTAAAAAATTTTAATTCTTTTTCCTGGACATGGTCACTATTCCTATGCTTGGATATTGATTCTTTGACATAGGATTAGGACTCTGACCTCAGCTCAGAGATTTCTTGATCTTGTTGTTATCCTGTCCGTGATTGGGTTTTTTTTTGTATGCAGGTTATTCTATTTGTAATCGTATACAATTGGATTTCCTCTAAATACAGTTCTTACTCTGCCCTTTTTTTAAAAAAAAACATCATTTCATCCGAGGCATTGATTCATCTGAGACTTGGTATTTTTTTCTGGTTACTTGTTGGTTGGCTTGTGAATCCAAAGGATGAGAATATGGTATTAGCTTCTTCATGTCAAGTACTGGTTTCTCACCTGGTTATATCTTTATTTACCCTCACCTTTTATTATTTTTTTGTACATAGTTTAGCCTTTTCATCTCCTCCCATATTCTTTAATTTTCAAAATCTTTTCCCTTTATCAAAAGCTTCTTGTTTTCAAACTGGAACCGCTTTCGCAATAAACTTGAACTTAGGTCCATGCATTTTTCAAAATTCTTATCTTTAATAAACTCTTAACCAATTTAATAATACTTTGACTTTTTTTAAGACTAAAAGTCAAGTAACCTCACTCAAACTTTTTAAGCCATTCTTGGCTTTTCTCCTTTAAAACCATTTTGTTAGAAGATTAGACTCTTGTTGATTCTTTGTAGTGATGTGAAGTACTATACTTCTACAATATGTAGTGAAGTGAGACATTTTCCACTTGGTGTTGAGTGATGCTTGTTGATGAAAATATGAGCTCTATCCTTCACTTTGAGTTGATGAAATGCTCATTGATCATAATTGTAGGTAGTAAGTATGTTTACCACTCGGATACGATGATAATGTATATTCTTCTTAAAATTAACCAACACACCAATTTCGGTCTTTTTACTCGAACTACATGGGTTTTGATTTCAACATTGCACATTGTTCGTATGTAGGCCTAGAACTCATTGGAAGTTCTATTAAATTAAAAATGATAAAAAAAATGCTTATTTTCTCACCTCTCCCATCTATTTTTGTACATACTTTTTATAACATATACACAGATTTTCAAAGAGGTTTATGCAGAGTACCGTAGATGTTTAGGGTGTCTAATACCTTCCCTTTGCATAAAAAACCCCGTACCTTGATCTCTTTTTTCTTTTAGGATTTTATTCGCACTTTTTCCTAGTCCTTTAGATAAAATAAAAGCGCGGTGGCGACTTCATTGTTATTTTTACGAGTTGAGTCACTCAATGGTTTAGTCTCGAAGATTTTTCCGCTACACGTACAACCAAATACTCTCACTCGTCTTTCCTTAGACTTGTAGTCTCATACCATTCCTTAGCTTTACAATGAAGGTGAAGAAACTATCAAGGCTATAGAAAAACTTAATATATCCATTCAAATGATTACTACAACCTGATTCTAAGAACCACCATGACGCATCCTTATCATCCGAGCCATGAGAAGCCATAAAGTTGTTAAACTCCACCACAATAGAATCAACATATGCCATAAGAAGCATCTCCTTATATCATGTGTCATGGCCATAAGTGTCCTCAACTTGATAGGTCATTTCAATGCATTCATTCTTGAAATTTCCTAACCTATGATAATGGTAGCACTTTACTGTTTCTCAATTCCATGATTGAACTTTACCATTGCCTCGTCTTTGATAGTCTTTTCTCCCACGTCCACGACATCGATGAGCATCAAATCTAATCTTCAAAAGATGCATTCCTCGTAAACGTTTATTCATGCATAAAAAGTGAACTCTTTATTTGATCATCAGTCATGGCATCTATATCATATGACTCCTCAATTGAGCAAACAATGTAATTGAATCACTTAGTGAGAGTCCTTAAGATTTTCTCAATGATTTTCACATCTGTCATAAGCTCTCCACAATTGCACATGGCATTAGACACAACTGCCACTCTCACAAAAGTAATTATTGGTGTATTCCCCTTCTTTCATTTCTATCACTTCAAACTCTCACATGAGAGTTTGCTAATGAGCCCTTTTTACACTAGCACTTCCCTGGAACTTCATCTTCATGGAATCCCATAATTTTTTAGTTGTTTCCTTCTGAGATGTTGTCTTCAATATCATCTTATCAATATTATTAAATAGATAATTCTTGGCCTTGAAGACCTTTAGCCTCATTTCTTCAAGGGCATTCTTTGCATCAGCAGACAAAGTCACACTAGAAGCAGTTTATGTAGACCATATATTCACTATAGTTAAATATTCATTTAATCGCAACAGATTCTCCATCAGAAGACTCTAATGATTATGGTCGTTGTCGAAATTGGGAAGACACGCCTTCACAAAGTTTTCATCGCCCTTGATCACACTTAATTGATCCTCACACACTTTTGTGCTTGCACTCACCAATACACTACTATATGTTTCCCAAACCCAGATTCACTCAATAGTAAAAAAAATACTAAAGCTCTGATGCTAAAATGTTAATCAAGCAAGATTATTTTTATTAAATTGAAAGAATTGTTAAATACATCGGATGTACTAATTGCAAGCTATAGAAACCGCTATTCTTAACAAATAGGCATGACTCTCACAATTAAAGCCATGACTCTAACAACTAAAGTTTAAAACTAGGGTCCATTATTGTTAATACAATCAATAACATATTTATCCAACATAGCAGACATTACATCAAATATATGATATTTTATTTTTTAAAATAGAAATTGTGTATTTGCAATTCAAAATTTTTGTTCACCTTCTCCAACAAAATCTAATAAACTCAGAAGAATACATAGAGAATTTGTAAACAAATTTTTAAAATTTTCTCCAACCCTTATAATAAATCTATAATTATTTTTCTTGTTAGATTTGACATTTAGATGTTTATGTGTTTGTGTCTCGCCTTCCATCTTATGCAATTTCTACCATAATTCTTTTTCTATCTTTGAAAAATGTTATTCTTACACCATTTCCTACACTTTCACTGTATTTTACTGTTCATATATACAGTGAACAATAAAATATTATAAAATAACATTATTTTTAAAAATAAAATAAATTTTTTTATTCTTTTTTACTTTTTTTTTAGATTGATGGAGTACGAAAATAAAGTACCTAATTAATCAACTTCATAACTTTATTAAAGAATTTTTTACATTTTATTAACCAATTTCATAATTAATTAAAATCTGGGTAGTCTATTAATCAATTTCTTAACTTCATTAACCAACATTTTATATTTCATTAACCAACTTTATTTTACCATTAAAAATTATTTTTAATATCTGAATGTATATTAACCAACTTCATCACTATTTTAACCAATATTTTTCATTTGATTAACCAACTTCATTTTATCAATAAAAGTCATTATTCATACACTGTCCACGAACATTGTTCACCAACACGGTTCAAACACTGGTTACGCACTGTTCATTTTTTTATTTTTAAAATATATTTTTTTAAAAATAAAAAGAAAACATTATTCATCGTATAAATACGGTGAACCGTGTTTGGCGTAAGTATTTGATATAACATTTAGTGTATAAATAGCAAGACTGTTAAATTTATTATCATCTGTCGGATCACATAGAATTGTCTTTGAGGACGTACTTAAATGAAAAGTCATAAATTATTTATCAAATTAAATCGTAATTATATAAGATTACTATTTACTTATTCTAATTAAATTATGGTTGCTCTATACTGAACTTCCAAAAACTTAACAACTTTGTATCACAATTATATATCGCTCTCATTTTGCCTCTTGTTCTTGTATTTTATTTAAAACTAAGAGTTTGATTTATTCAAATTTATGATTTTTCCAAATGAAGTGTAGGAATTTTTAATTGCAAGAAGGAAGATAGAGGGTATTGAAATAAGGAAGAGCAATGGTTAAAATTTTAGGAGGAGACAATTAAAATTTCTAAACAAAAAGAAAAGTGGATTTATTCGATGTAACTTTTTAATTTATTTAATTAAAGGTAGAATATTTTTTATGGCATACAAAGCGAATTATCACACAAAAGTTTCAAATTTTCTCACATGAAACTATAATTATAAAGAATCTCATAAAAATTTTGTTAGATTAAATTTTATATATATATATATATATATATATATATATATATATATATATATATATATATATATATATATATATATATATATATATCACATTTATTTGTTTATCATGGTTAAATTTTGCTTAACCAACTCAGGACTTCGAAAAAGTTGTGATGGTGCTGATTAAATGCTATAATATTTATTAATATATAAATAATAATTTAGATTAAAATTATACAGGTGAAACTATTTAAATATACATTTCACATAAATACCGATATTCAATTAAATTTGAAATTGAAGTGTTCACCTAAAAATATTTAAGATACTTTATTGATTTAATATATATTGAATATGTACAATAAGCTTTCCACCTGGTGCAATCTTACCCGTGACTCGTGAGGCTAAACTAGGAAGTAGGAATGCAATGGCCTCTTAAAGCCAAAACATTAATCTGGAATTTGTACTGTATATTTTACTTAACTCTCCCATTTGAATTATTTTACACAATAATCATATAAATTGTTACCTAATATTTTGGCACTAACAAGGTATGAACACATTTACTGACTTACGGCCAAATGTGACTAGACTATGCTGTATGAATTGTATGTGCATGAAAGGACCAAACTAGATTTTAAGCATTATTTTTTGTACTAACATACTTAGAGTGAAAATTTAAAGAGTTTAGTAGGTGTGAAAATTATTTTGTAAAGATGATACCATTCACATTATGACATATTTATAAAGAGAAATTAGTCTAATTAAAGTTAATATAACATTATATATATATATATATATATATATATATATATATATATATATATATATATATATATATATATATATATATATATAAAATTCAGAGTATTAACCATTACAGTACTACGATAATTAGATTTTATAACACAATTTTAATCTTTGTCAATAACCAATCGAGATATAATTTATAAGTGAAGAGAAATTAATATAAAATAATAGAATAATGTGCAACGGATATAAAAATTTATATTTGAAGAAATTTTGGAGATTAACAACAAATATAAGACGATAAATTGAACAAATAAAAGACAAAAATATTGATATTTTATCGTGAAAAATGCCTCAATATAAGAGTCCAAACTAAAGAAATATCTCCACTATAATCTAAAATAACCGGCCGAAAAATCAAAGAAATATATAACTATATATCAATGAAGTCGTCATCGAACGTTTTTTATCCCGCCGAGGGGGAAAGGTAAGCATCGAGTAAACCTGAAACGGAAAAATCACGGTCTTGCGACCGAGAGATCGGGTAAGGAAGTCTGTTACGCGAGGGAAAGGGATTAGCACCCCACGCGTGTAACACCCCTTCTAAAATACCCCGCGAATATAACAAATAAATCAGAGTAACATGTAAAACAGAGATGTCACAATTCAAAATAAATATAAAAACCTCAATAAACAGTAGTCATGCCTCACTGAAGAACTTATTAAAATAATCAATCAAATTAATATCATATTCTACACAGCGGAAAAATACCAACGAAACCGGAATACTTCAATTGATATGTATTCCCAACATAATTCAAAAACAATAGAGTATGAAACAAAACTCTCATCAAAACGTTCCCCAGTGTTACAACTACCAGAGCATGACACTAACACGCGGACGACAAAATAACACGGCTCTATAAGCCATCCTCACCAACTCCTGAGCTATTAAGTTTAATCTGAAATCATTAAAGTAAGGATGAGATCTCATTGCAATATAGAATGCATTATACGTTTTTAAATACAATAGAACAATTCAATATATTAGCTCACTCTCAATAGCATAATCAGATTTCAGTTCACAAATGCATTTCACACAGTTCATTATGCAAATAATAATAACAATCAATGAAATTATAACACTGGAAACCATCATAACATGTCATAAATTCCATATGCAATGCAGACTCTATGCATGTGGTACCAAACGTGAACTAAACCCACACCCTGTTCCGTTTACACCTCGAAAACAACGTTAATCAACGATTCGCCCATACACCACTGAGACACGAATCTAGCCTCACCACCACTAACCACTGGGTACGGGTATTGGCTCTGCAGGTCCAATTCCACACAATGGGAATTAACCACCACCAGAATGCATATGCATTCACATCAAAAGCATGCAACATTAAAAAAAACGGAATATGATCACAACATAATTCCATATATAGCCAACACCAACAAACCACATGATAACAGCATAATCATGAATAAGTAAAATGAACAGCACATAAGCTTTAGTTCTCATCTACTCAATCGGAACAAATCCCAACAATTCTTCACCATTTCTAAACTACCAAGGTTTACAAAAATCGGGAATTCGACTCTTTTTAAAATAGGTTCCATGAAATAATATTTTCTTTATTTTATAAGATAGTATTTTTAATTTAAGAAATATTGCCAAAAACGGCACTCGAATCGGAGTTACGGTTTAGAAGATAAGAGTTTTTAAATTTTTAAACATTTTGGAAATTAACACAGTGGTAACCGGTTCCTCCCAGGGAGAACTCGGTTCCCACATTTCTCAAAAACACGCTCTCTGGATTTTACTATGGGAAACTCGGTTCCTCCATACTGGGAACCGGTTCCCACTAAAAAATGATTTTTCTTTGAAAATTTTGAACTGGGAACCCGGTTCCTCCCCAGGAGTAACCGGTTCCCAAAAACCCAGAATTCCATCTCCCTAGTTTTTGTACCAGGAACCCGGTTCCTCCCACATAGGAACCGGTTCCTGCGACCTATAGAACCAAAAATGTGCAGTTTTGACAACAGCTTGCAATCCAACTTAATCCATAACATTCCTATACGAATCCAAACATCGATAACACTAATTTCCATCCAACAAACACCAGTATTATACTACATAGCATGATTCCATTATTCCTAAACATCCCATAACACTACTACGTTCCAATTCATACAATTCGACGCATTTTGGGATAATTTCAACAAACCTAAATTATCTAAATTCAAATTTTCTAACATACCAATCATTCAATTGGATTCTAAAACCCATAAGGCATAATAATCGAATGAAATCACCCCTTACCTCGCGATGATTCTTCGAATTTCGGCATTTGGCTTTTTCCCTCTTTCTCTTCTCTTCTCCATTTTCACGTATTATGCAAACTCTCAATTGACTTCTCTTTTCCTTCTTTTCTTATTATTATTCTTTTTATTATTCCAATAAATAAAAACAAAATAATAATTAGTATGAGTAGAGTATTTTACTCTTCACACCCCACATTACTCCTCACACCACCAACTATTCCACTCATTTAATTAATTAATTGAATCAAATAATCCTAAAATACTAATAATTAAATTAATAATCAAAATTCTAATTATTTAATAACTGAATTATTTGGGGTGTCGCAACGCGCCCGTAGTACCCTACAATATCCGCTTTTACTTTCTATCTAATTGGTGTAAAGGTCTAACTATACTTGTATATGAGGTATAATGCATGCAAAAATAAATAAAGAATAAAGAAACAAAGAAAGGAATAAAATACGAAAAACACGGGGAAAAGAAGAAAATATTTACAAAGGTTGCTCAATCAAGCCCCGTGACAGGATGCCTATGTATTCCCTTGTACAATGGAAAAGTCAGAGCACCGTAGTTCAACTCACTTATTTTGGTTGGTTTGTGTTTTTTAGATTAGCAGACAAAACAACAAACGATGACTAAAAACACCTCCCTGATGACGAAACATCAGCTACAGACGGAATGACGAAACATCGACAACGGGATGCGAAACATCGGTAGACAAGATGAGACGAAACATCGGAAGACAGGATGACGAAACATCAGCAACAGGACGACGAAACATCCTAAAACTAATTGGTTTGTATCTTTTACTTTGGAAAAAGTTTCAGATTTTTAGAGTGTTTTAATGCACTTGACAAAACAAGATTTTAATTTTAAGGATGCAAAAAGGATAAAGGTAAAATAGCTAAGGGTAACTAACTTATTTCTAAATCCTAATTATTATCATGCAAAGTTGTCCCAACGTTATGGGTGTGTACACGGGGGAGAATCTACCTAAAGTAATCATGCTTGGATAGAAAACCTAAGGTCTATTTAGTTCAAACTTGGAGAAGAGTGAACTAAAGATCTTATGGGGAACATGACAATCTCGTAAAAGAGATAAAGAAGCAAACGATCACACTTAAATAAGAGAGAACAAATACAAATGACAAAACATTAAGTAATGAATGATAAGATATGTATGGATGACGAAACATCTAACATGGATGGCAAAACATCATTAAATAAAGATAAAACACGTATGGATGACGAAAAATCTAACATGGATGGCAAAACATTATGTAAGAAAGATTAAATATGCATGGATGATGAAAAATCAGGCATGAATGACAAAACATCAATTATAAAAGGTAAAATATGCATGGAGGATGAAACATCAAGCATGGATGAAAAAACATCAAATTAACAGACATAGATGACAAAATATCATGTAAAGGATACTAAAATGTGCATGGATGACGAAATATCAGGCATGGATGACAAAACATCATGATAGCAGACATGGATGGCAAAACATCATGTAGAGAATAATAAAATGCATGGATGACGAAACATCGGGCATGGATGATAAAACATCATGGTAACAGACATGGATGGAAAATATCATGTAAAATAAGATAAAAATATGCATGCGAATGATGGTGAGACATCATGTATAAGGAAGGAGACGATGATACCTAACGGAGAAATTCTGTTGCCTCTTCAACAGGCACAAGATAAGCAAACTCTTCTGAAAAGTGTCATCGATCATCCAAGTGTACCCAAGTTGCACCAACAAACAATCACGAACTCCTGGAAACAAAATTAACAAAATGATTAGTATCATAAAAAGAATACTTGGAATGCTTGGTGTATGAATGGAGGATTTAATCGGGTTATGATTAACCAAGGGAAATACTTGATTAACCTTATGAGAGTAGGTGCTCCTACCCCCAACCATGAGACCCTTTTGCATGGAACACTTGGTATATGGACCAAGGTGATCATTTCGGGTTATGATTAACCAAAGTCGAAACATTGATTAATCTTGTGAGAATGGCCATGCCCAAACTA
The DNA here is from genome assembly GCA_021764765.1 of Vicia sativa. Classification (NCBI taxonomy): domain Eukaryota; kingdom Viridiplantae; phylum Streptophyta; class Magnoliopsida; order Fabales; family Fabaceae; genus Vicia; species Vicia sativa. Next base: position 214,775,935 of record CM038793.1, read on the forward strand.
TAGGAACCAAGAGGTCAAGAGATGGAAATCAAGCGAGCTCATACAAGGTGACCATATGTATGCTCCTAAAAAGCGGGACTAGTGTGGCACTAGTAATCTAAACGACCAATTGGAACAATAAATCGAATAGTTGTCACTGTCGAAAATCCCAGGACCAAACTATGAATGTGTGCGAGTGTGCACCGTGTATGTATACCTTTTCATTGATGAAGATCCCAAGAGGAGGTTCTGTGTTCTAATTCAATGACAATCACGTAAGTAAGCAATAATTGAAACACACAAGGAAATAAAATCCTAAATATTACAAACCATATGGGAATGGGGATACAAGTTTATGAATGGGGATGTATCGAATCAAAAGTCCGAATAAAAGTTTAAATAATATAACCCAATCGAAATACATCAAATAATTAAATAAAAATAAAGAACTTCATCGCATGGTGTGAGAAATCGCCTCAGGTGAACTTCAAGACGTCAGATAAAGCTTCACGCATCAGATGAACATAGGATAGAAATCCCTCAAATGAAAATCGTAATCTACGGTATCCTTCACTCCAGCTGAGTTCCAATGCTTTCTTTTCCTTCCTTGAGTCTTGAGTATGAAGAATAAAGAAGAAAATCTCCAAATGCACGGTTGAACTTGAGATTTGAAGAAAAATGCAATTATGGAGTTTTGTGTTCAGATCTGAAATTTAGGGTTTATGAGCGTGGAGAGAGTGAAATGAGGCTTTCTTAAGCTTATATAGAGTATGGAGAAGAATTTAGAAAAAGAAGTGGGCCTTGAAAGAGAGTCCTACATCCAATCCGAAAATTTTCTCTTATGGAGGTGTCACTTGCAAGCATGGAAATGGCTTGTGCTTGTCTCGTGGTTTCACTTGCTTTTGAGGCCTTTTATTCTCAGATTTTGATCTTTTTAATCTCAACCCTTGATTCCTTTTAAATAAAGAGTGTTTGTGTTTTTGGCCAAAATGAGCAAGTTTGAGAATTTAGTGTACAACCAAATTCAAGTGCACATGGGACCGAATTGGCTGGCATTGTGGGCTTTAGTACACTTCAAATGAACAATAGAATTGACTTGGGGAGAAAGGAATGGATAGAAACTGAGTTTTGTAAAAAATTGCATATTGAAAATTATATCCCAATGACCTTACTTGTGACCCAAATTTCTCACAATTGGCTCGTTCATTTCTTGGACTTTTGGAGCCGATCAAAAGATCTCTCAATGAGGTTCACCATGGGCTTTGGTTCATGTAAAATGATGGAATATTGAATTAGATATGACCAAGACAAGTTGCAAAAAAACAAGCTATGACATGGCAAATTCTGGGCGCGCGTGGTCCTGCATGTCATGCATGGCAATCAGTTGCGAGACAACAACTTTGAGGATCCATATCTTGATGGATACTTGGCCAAAATGGATGATTCCAAGCTTGATGAAGAGATCTCATTGGCATCTACAGGATGCACATTTCAATTTTTATAATTGATGCTTGAGGAGGAAGAAATATGCTTGGACATTTAGCACACCACCTGTTTGTTGAAATGTCACTCATGCCTGGCAAGGGAAGGCAGGCTTGGCCAGCAATTTTGCATACCTTGTGCATAAAGCTTCAAACTCAAATATCTTTCAAATGGTGCATTTTTGAGAAATTGTACACAACGACAAACTTGTAGAGTGTTTCCCAATCTTTCCAAAAATGTATAGTATGCAACCATTGGATAAAAATTGAGAAAGTTATGACATGTCAAATTTCTATAGGGTGGACACTTAGAAAACTTTCAAACTTCAAATAACTTCAAGAACAAGTTAACCCTAATTTCTTCAATTCTCTTAATTCAATGATGAATTTTATCATGAAATATGAAAATTGGATATTTGAATTTATGGTTTACCAAAAGTCCACTTGGTCAACTCCTGACTTTGACTGATTTTGACCAAAATGACCATTTTGCCCCTTATGATCAATTGACTTGCTTCCAATCAAAATTGAATCTCAATATTTCAACCATGGATGCCCAACAACATATAGAAACATATGAAATCAAGTTTGAGTGAAAAATCTGAAGAAATCTTGATTATATCTAAAACCCTAATTTTGCACCTTGTGTTAGGAGATAGTCAATCAAGCTTCAAAACCTCAAATCTTCTGAATGTATTGAGTAATTATTTGAACCATGATAACTCAAATGATAATAGGAAGATGGTACTTCAATAAAAACAACTTATACAAACTTCAAACTTCACAGTGAGCCAAAACCCCAATTTCATCAAATGAATGACACATATGAATTCCTCATCAATTCTTTGCAAAACTTCAACTCTAGAGGAATAAATGAGACAAATGAGATGTCTTGAGCTATAATACATAATTGTGACTTGAAAGATCCAAATACATGAGAGCCTGAGATTCCCTCAAAACAAAATGCTAACACAATCAACCTTCATAGCCTGTAGAGGACTTGAGAACCCAAAGAACTTTGATCCTATCACAATGTATGAATGCAATGCAATATGATGTTTATGATGAAGCATAAGCCTAAATCAAGAGGGTTAATTTTGGGGTGCAACAGCTGCCCCTATTCAATCTTCTTAAACTTGATAAGTGAGAACTGGTGGAAACCTTCGAGCGTACAAAGTGGAAGAGGATTGAATACAAAAGAACCCAAAAATTTACACTCTTGAGAAGAATAGTGAAACTTTCCAAAAGGATCCAGGGAATGTTGGACTTAGAGAATACCAAATGAAATTGGTTTTAGAGAAAATCCAAATAACATTTCACTTTAACAAGCAGAAGGGTCTAATGAATATCAGCCTTCCAAAGACATTCGTCAAGACGAAATCGTAATGCAGACTAGAATAAAGATGAGATAAAACTCAAACCCAAAGAGAATAGCCAAAACTAAACTTCAAAACGGATGTGTTGGGACGGAACCAAATCACAGAGGTGGTGAGGTGAAACTCAAACCAAGGAGAATGGACAAAACTAAACTTCCAGAAAGTATTGTCATACCCCAAAATTTGCCCTCCATCTACTCAAGAGATTTCATACATCTATACTCAAGGATTCCTCAAGAGTTGATCAGACAAACTCTCTCCTAGACAATCAACCCAAACTAGGGTTTGGTATCCCTCAGGTCAGGATGGACTTCCAACATCTCCAATGGTCTTCATGCCTCCTCATATGTTTCAAAGATTCTCCATGATAAGTTTCAAGCCTCACAAGTCAAATTTCGCATAATTGCTCGATGGTTGAAAATCAACAGATTGGACAAAAAGTCAACGTGGTCAACATACATCAAACTTCATAATTTTTGTCAACATTCTCATTTTGAAGTTACATTCATCATTTGATCAAGGGTTGATCATGATTCATCAAGAAAACTCAAGATTTGCTCAAAAGTCAAACTTTCTAAATTAGGGTTTCTAGGTGAAAAGTCAACTGAACTTTGACTGATCATAACTTTCTCATACTTTCTCAAAAAATTTTCCACCACCTCTTGTTTTGAAGGAAATTCAATTCTCCACAACTTCATGTCTCACAAGAATGTCCAAAAAATGCTTCATTTGAGAGGTATAGCTCAAAACATTACAGGTCATTTTCAAAGTCAACAAAAAGTCAACTTTTTGTTTTGAAGATATATTGAGCATGGAAACTCCAATTGAGATGAGACCAAAAAGGTTGGTTAGAGGACTCTTAGAGCTTTCCAAAAAGTCCAAGAACACTCAAAAATGTGGAAAATTGAGCAAGATACACCATTCACAAGTTGAGCAATTTTGAAGAAGTGCACAAAGAGAGATGCTTCTAAAACTCAAATTTCTTGCAAATGGGCTTGCTTTTTCTTCATCCAAACTTATTCCTCATACAATTAGGAATATCCAAGCCCAATGCCATGAATTTTTATTTTATTTTTCTATTTAATTTGGAATTTATTCATTTAAATACAAATTAAATTTTAAAATAAAGTATAAAATTAAAAATTAATTGCAAGATTGATTTTATTCTTTCCTTGAGACTCAAGTAACTCACAAATGCCAGCAATTTTCGAAAATTGATCAAAATGGCAAGATTGGATTGAGAATTAATCAAATTTTGAAAATTTGATTTTGTGCAAAAAATCAAAATTGATTCATATTGAATGGTGATTGATTCTTACCAAAAACAATGCCAAATCCTTCCAGTACTTATACATGATGCATACCACACGAAAGAGAACGAAAAAATGCTCTAGAAACCCTATTCCCAAACTGAAAAAACCGTGACAAGCAAGCTATTGGCAATCCTACTTCCAGCCGTTTTCAATTGATTTTGAGGTGTCCAACACCTTCCTTGACATCTCCAGAATCGATCCAGACCCTTACTTTGCCAAAAACCATCAAGAATCGTGAAAACTGAAATCGGTTTGTTCTTAAATTTTCAAAAATCGAATTCCTTCATTCATGCATTATTAACTGGATTTGTGTTTGTTTTTGTGATCAGTGATGTATTTGCAAACTTTCTGGGTGCTTTAATCGAATTTCCATGGCCGGGAATGCATAACACCATTGTTAGGTTTTCGTTTCGAATTAGGGTTTCTCAAACAGAAAAATTGGACCATAAGACCCATACCAGTGTGTTCGGAATGCTTCAAGGAATCGAACCATGGCCTTGGATGTTATTTATATTATGTATGCTGTGTTTTTGATTTTGCCAGGGCCTGTAGCGTCGAGCAAAAGCCGACGCTATCTTTCAAAAATTCAAAAGGTTGAAGACGATGGATGGCGCGAGCGGGAGGAAGCCAGAGAGCGACGCGTGTTTTCTTCCACTCAATCCGTTTTCAAACATCAGACGCAACGTGGCGTAGCGGTTAAGGCGTGGACTGTTCCCAGATGCTCCAAAGTGTCCTGAGTTCGATCCCCATGGGCACCAGTTTTGTTCCTTTTTCTCAACTTTGCATATTTTCATGTTTTTCATATATTTTAATATTTTTGCATTGTTTTTAATTCTTTTCACAATTTTATTTATGCATTAAAAAATTATCAAAAATATTTATTCTTTTTACATTACTTTCATAAAATCTTTATTTAATTTAATAAATCAAAAAATACATTTTTGCATGCATATTTATTTTTATTTATAATTTTGCATTTAAATCACTTTTAATTCATTTTAAATTATTAAATTGCATCCAAAAAATCCCAAAAAATTATCTTAGCATATTTATATTATTTCCAACATGTAGTAATTTTCTAATATAAAATTTTGCATTTTTTCTAACACTTTCTCTTATTTCGATTTCGTCATATTTTCCAATTTCTCATCGTTTCACAGGTTATTCCACTTGACGCTTTTTTTTTGTTTATTTTTCAATAATGTAACTGTATATGGGATGTAATAGTTTAAAATTAGGTCTTTATTTTCCGCATTTTAAATTATGTATCTGCCCAAAGCCTTGTAATAGCGTAGGATTTACCTTCCGCATCTTTACATTCCGCATTTTACTTTCCGCACCCTATTAATTGCTAGTAACTAGGCGTATGGCAAGATAATAATGAACTTAGCCCACTAATTTCCAAGATAATATATCTGAATTTGACACACTCTTTTCACACACGCACCCCTTAGGGTAATTCTCTCTCGTTGCCTTTGCGAATTCAAATTGGTCATGTCCCTCGAACGTAGAGGTATTCTAGCACTGTTGCCTTCCAAACAAATCATCATAGTCCCTTCGATATAAAGATCATAAGACCCACGATGTCGCTTCCGAATACATGATCTTGACCCTCGATTGTCGCCTACGAAACATGATGATAGTCCCTTCGAATGTGCTAGGATACTTCCTACAAGTTGCCTTCTATGACCATGCGATGTCCCTTCGAATGTCCCGCTTACATCCAACGAATGGAGCTACCTATTAACTAATGGTACGGCTAGCGCCATTCTAAAGGAATGTAGAAGTACGAAAACGATCAATTCTGAGTGGGTAAATAAGTCTTTTAGTTGCTTGCTCTAAACCAAATGCTTTTCACACCTCACACTTTTTTCAAAGTTCAAACTCTTTTCAAAAACGAAACATTTCCGAACACTTTGTATACACTCTTACATGAGTCATTACAAAGTCAAAGCGAAATGCCTTTTCAAAACATTTTTGTCAAACACACAGAAAGCAATTTTAAAAGATGATCTAGAGCAACTAAGAGCCCGTAGATAACTACGGATGGAAAGGGGTGCTAATACCTTCCCTTTTCATAACCATTCTCCCGAACTCAGAATCTAACGAAGGTCTTTTCTGTACTTTTACCTTCCCTTAATTGGATAAAAATAAAAGTCGGTGGCGACTCTTGCTATCCGCACATTTGCGATACAAACACTAAAAAAGTCAGTTCACCGTATGACAGAACTGGCGACTCTGCTGGGGACACCCTAAAGAGAGAATTGCCTTAAGGATTTCTAAATCACCTTTATTGCTTTCTGTTTGACTTGCTTGCTTTATCTTTAAGGGTTGCTTGGGTATTATATTGTTGGGGGATCCTACACCCGGATCCGGGTTTCCTTTTAGGTAAGTAGCAATAAATCGTCGCGACCGTTAGACGTATATCAAAATGGTCAACATGATGGCTACGTTAGCGTGACACTTTGGTTGTCCCGATACTCTTCATTCCCAAGTTGAAGGTAGTATTTGGCTTCTGCATGGTGTCATCAAGCGCTAACTAAACTTTTAGAACCTTAATTGACCCATCTTGGCTATTAGAAGGTAGTGAGATGGCCGGCTTTGGTGTAGACCGAGGTTGGTTGATACTCGATGCTACGCCATTGAGATCGACTTTTGGGATATTTTCGATCGACCACTTGGCCGTCGATTGAAATAAACGCCCACGAGAAAGATCTATGATGTGAGATTCCTAGAACCCGTTACTATTATAGGACAGATGAACCAACTCAAACTTTTGGTGGGTAATCACCTATACCTCATGCAAGCCTTAACCCTAGGCTCATTGTGTGAATTGTTGTGTGTGCTAAACATGACATCATGACATCATTTGCATTGCATATCATTTCTAACTATTTCAAGGACCTAGGGATTTATCTTTGCTCTGTTTTGTAGGGTATTATGGCTTCTAGAAAGACTATCCGAATCAACTTCATGGGTATACCTTCTCACTCAAAGAATTGGTTTCGAAATTCCGACCATGCTCGTTCATCAAAAGACATGGTTATCTACTTGACTTGGTTATCTCCGGTTTTGAAGAAGATATGATGCATGTCCTATTTCAGTTCTTTGATCCAAACACCATTGCTTTACATTCCCGGATAATCGTTGGTTCCTACCTTGAAGAGTTCTCTGCTACTTGGGATACCTATTCTTGACCAAATGCCATTCACCGGTCTAGAAAAGGTCCCTAAGTACGAAGACATCGATCCGCTTACATCTTAAGCGCCGACATTGAAGCCAATTGGGAAACCGAGGAGTTAAGGGTTTACTTTCCAAGTTCCTAATTAAGAAAGCCCGAGAATTCCTCAAATTTATGAGTTTCCATGCATTTGAAGACATTGTGGCCTTGCTAATTTATGGTTTGGTTCTATTTCCTAACTCGGATCAATTCATAGATGTCAACGCCATCAAGCTGTTTCTTACCCGCAATCCAAAGGCCTACTTTACTTGGAGACATTCTACATTCTCTCCACACTGCACTACTAAGAGACAAGGAACTCTCATGTGTTGTATCCCGTTACTTTCCAGGTGGTTTATTTCGCACCTTCCTCCATCAGTTTTGAAGAACGAACAAAGGTTGAGATGGTCTCAAAGGCTAATGTCACTCTCTCATTCAGATATCCGTTGGAACCTTTTCTCTCAAAAGGATTTCACTTTCATCGAACGCTGTGGAGAATTCCCTAATGTACCACTCCTTGGCATAAGGGGAGGTATTACTTACAACCCCTCTTTAGCTCTACGTCAGTTTGGTTTTGCTCGAAAAGATGGTCCACATGATATGCTTCTCCAAGATGTTGTGTTCGACTACAACCACGATCTCCAGAATTACCGACGAAGGTTCATACACGCTTGGGGCATGGTAAAGAAGACTGATACCAAGACTTTGGGGCACCCGAACTCCATTCCTTGGGAACCTTACCTCAAATGGGTGCGAGCTCGAGCTCAAAGCCTCATGATGCCATTCATGTCTGTTCTACCAGTAATTGTGGAACTCTGCTATAGGTGACGACCTAATCGCTCTCCATCCTGACATGCCTACTAATTTTGAAGACTTGAAGAGATCCTGGATTCAGCTTAAAGAAGAGAGGGATACCTTTGAAGCTCAGTGCTATGCAAGTGAGAAGAAAGTGCTAGAGTTGACCAAGCTACTTCACGAGGAGCGAAGCATCAATGCCTACATCGGCACCAAGAGGAAGCGCCCATGGGAGACTTAGAGCTTTAGGATGTTTATGTTTTTTCTTTTAATTGTTTTGAACTATCTCTTGTACTTAAAAAGAAAAAAGAATAATAAAAAGAGTACTAATAAATGTTTGTTCATTGCTTGTCTAACAAATTTAAATCTCTAAGGTCCTTGAAAACATTGCATTGCATTCGCATAAACATCGTGATAACATAGCATAACATTGCATCACAGTACATTGAGATTGGTTTTCTCATTTGCTCGCTATTTATTTTAAGAAATGGCTCTTGAATTGTCAAAGATCTTCAAGCTCGAATGCTGGCCAGAGATGTTTACCACTTGGTCCAAGGCCAAGAAGATCCAAGAAGCTCATCAACAAAAGAAGAAGGTTGTTGGTCTCCTCAACATGGGCGTACGCTACAAAGGTGGTCCTAAGAGGGTCACGATAGAACTCGAAGGAAGTGTCAAGACCGAACAAAGTAACAAGGGTAATGGTGAAGACACCGAGCTTGAGAAGAACTATGATGATGGCCAATACCGACGAGGATGATAAGTACAAACAACTTGAAGACCGTCTCAATGTGTGGAAAACTCAAGATGTCCGGCTGAATTTTGATGATCTAAGCCTCGTCCTCGGTGTTGTGATTCCTCCCAAGTTCAAAGTTCCCACTTTGCTAAGTATGATGGCGTGTCTTGCCCAAAGCTGCATTTGAAGTCCTATGTCCAGAAGATCAATCCCCACACTGATGACAGAAAGTTGTGGATGCATTATTTTCAAGAGAGTTTGTCCGGAACTCAATTGGAGTGGTATTATCAGCTAGAGAATGACCGTATCCGTACTTGGAGTGACTTGGCTGATGCTTTCTACAGACAGTATGAGTACAATGCTGAATTGACACCCACTCGCATGCAACTACAGAGCATGTCTATGGGTCGTGACGAGAAGTTCAAGGAGTATGCTCAGAAATGGAGAGATCTAGCAGGCAGAGTTCAACCACCCTTGTCCAATAGGGAGTTTGTTGATATGTTCATGGGAACACTGACAGGCCCATTCTTCAATCACCTGATTGGAAACTCTTCAGCCGGATTCACCGAGCTGATTTTGACAGGCGAGCGTATTGAAGCTGGTATCAAGAGTGGAAAGATTCAGATAGAGACATCTTCAAATGCTGCGAAGAGATCTTTTGGTGCTAAGAGAGAAGCTAATGCTGTGTATGGTCAGAAAAGCCGAGCCAAGACCGACCGCTCAACTGTGGGGGTTGTGATCTCCAATCCTACATCAACACAACCTCAGCGAGACAACGTGCGTAACCAGAACGCGCAACGAAGACAGTTTACGAAGATCAACATGCCTTTGTCGCAAGCCTTGCAACACATGTTGAAAGCAGAGCTGATTACTTTGAGGGATCCTCCTCAGAATGTCAACACCTCTTCTCCGAAATACAATCCTAATGCTAAGTGTGCTTACCATTCCAATAGCCCCGGACATAGTACTGATGATTGTTGGGCTCTGAAGAACAAGATTCAAGATATGATCAAGCTAAGCGATTGAGTTTGATCCTCCTGTTGAGACTCCGAATGTGATCAACGCGCCTATGCCTAATCATGACAAGGGTTCCAATGCTGTGGGAGACGATACTTATGTTTTCAACATAGATGACTTGACCATTCCTCTGATGATTGTTAAGAAGAATTTGCTACAAGCCGGTGTCAACCCAGGATGCCCAGAGATCTGTTGGTGCCCATCCGCCGATGGTTGTGCTTGGTTGAGAAGACGTGTTCGCATGATGGATAACCGTGAGATACTATTTCAAGCCACCGTGCAAAAGCGTGAAGAAATGTCTAAGCTGAAGATCGATAATGCAAATGAAACAGTACCATCTATATGGGATACCTTGGGGCAGCCAAGCGGAAAGTGTGATTACATGGTGAAGTACACTGTTCCTGAAAGCTACAAAATTCCTATTGAAGATGTTAAGGCGACCGGATGGGGTGACGATTTCCCAGAAGACTATGCTGATGTTAACACCATAAGGATTTCCTCTGCCGATTCTGCGCCCAGAGTGGCACCCCTCATCATTACTTCTCCAAGACCGCCCATATTCCTCTGACAAGGCTATCCCTTGGAATTATGGAGCTGATGTTTACTATCATGGCGCCAAGCAAGACCCCCTGACCATTGAAGATCTTACTGTTGAAGCTACCATTCCTGACATTGACAACATCACCGGATCTAGTAAGGTGACTAGAACCGGAAGAGTATTCTCCGTATATCTCCTCCAAAAGACATCGCGACTCCACAGATTCCTATGCAATCCATTCCCAAGCTAGAGGAAAGAAAAGGACTCGTCCTCATCAAGTACCAAAGGAAGTTGTCAAGACACTCCAAACAAGAAATGGAGGAAATTTCAAGATAATCAAGAAAAGTGACTACAATGTTGTGGAACAATTGGGATGCGCCCAAGATCTCCATGCTTGCTCGCTTGTGCTCGAGGCTCATGCTAACGCCTTGGTGAAGTTTCAAGAATGCTCACGCATGCAAGACACTACCACCCACCGTTTGAAGTTTGTATTGCTAGCCCGGCTGCCAACAACGGCCTAGGCTTCTCGATGCCGATTTGACCGGAAAGAAACACAACAAAGCCTTGCACATCTCTTGAATGCAAAGGCACTACATTGTCTCATGTTTTAGTGGATACCGGTTCTCGCCTCAATATCCTTCCAAGACCGCTTTTGATCGACTTGATATCAAGGGTTGGTTCGAGACCCTGATATAATTGTGAGAGCTTTTGATGGTTCTAATCGAACAGATTGGAGAGCTCATTTCACTGTTAAAGTCGGTTCCCGCACTTTTGACTCCACTTTTGTCATGGACATCCGTCCACTTATTCTTGCCTACTTGCCCTTGGATACATGGGGGCCACCTCTACCTTGCATCGAAACTCAAGTACCCGTGAAAGGAAAGGTTGTTACAAAGGTGAAGAAGAGTATATGGTCACCATCTATCATTCCGATACCTCGAGATGGAAGGTGAATTCTTTGAGACTCCGTCAAGCTTTTGAAACAATACCCGAGTCATGCCTGCTGACCTCCTGAAATTACACAAGCTCCTCCTAGAATGGCCTCATTGAAAGATGCTCCGTTGAAGAAGGTAGTTCTATTTGGGGACAGCTCCCGATCTTCCTTTCAAATTTGACAAGACGGTTTAGGCTTCACCATCAAGGGTCAAGATGATACGCCGCGAACGTGTCGGCCAACTTCCTTTCCAGCCGAGTGGAATCCCTGCTATAGAAGACGATTAACAACCTTCGACATCGCAAGTGGATCTTCCCAACTCAGATCATGGGCTCAAAGATTGGAAGATCAAGACGCATACCAATCTCCTTTAGTCGAGTAATTGCTCTTGTTTTGTTTTGCTTTTCGTATTTCTTTATGTTTTGAACAATAAACTTTGAAAGCCTAGTGCCTTGCCGGGCATCATGGCTCGTTTGAGGGTTATTATCTGTCGTTTTATTTTCATTCAATAAATTCGTTGGCTTTTGCATTCAATTGTGTGTTTTCTTTCTTTACTTTATCACCCTTCAAAAGCTATGTGTTTCTTACACACACCCACGTGGTAACGCAGAATCACTCAATCTCGTTAATAATGCTATGCTATTGCTAAATATGACTTCGATAATCCGATCTACCAAGCCGAAGATGAAAGTGAGGAAGATTGTGAAGTGCCAGGAGAACTTGTCAGACTGCTACAGCAAGAAGAGCGAGTTATACAGCCACATGAAGAGCAAGTTGAGGTTGTGAATTTGGGTACTAACGAAGACAAGAAAGAGATCAAGATAGGAGCGGGTCTTGAGAACAGTGTTAAAGAAAGGTTGATTCAGATGCTACGAGACTACATTGAGGTTTTTGCTTGGTCATACGAAGACATGCCTGGTTTAGACATTGATATTGTGGTACACCGATTGCCAACAAAAGAAGGTTGTCTCACAGTAAAGCAGAAGGTTCGTCGCATGCGTCCTGAGATGTCAGAGAAAATCAAAGCCGAAGTTATGAAGCAGTTCAACGGTTTCTTAGTCACCTCTTATCCCGTGGGTTGCTAATGTGGTACCCGTACCTAAGAAAGATGGCAAGGTACGAATGTGTGTGGATTACAGAGATCTGAACAAAGCGAGTCCGAAAGACGATTTCCCACTTCCTCATATTGATGTTCTGGTTGACAACACCGCTCAGCATAAGGTTTTCTCCTACATGGATGGTTTCTTCGGTTACAATCAGATTAAAATGGCCCCTGAAGACATGGAAAAGACTACTTTTGTTACACAGTGGGGCACTTTCTGCTACAAGGTTATGCCGTTCGGACTGAAGAACGCAGACGCCACTTATCAGCGCGCTATGGTGACATTGTTTCATGACATGATTCATCACGAGATAGAGGTCTATGTTGACGACATGATAGCTCGGTCACAAACTGAAGAAGAACATCTTGATCACTTGCAGAAACTGTTTGACAGGTTGAAGAAGTACGGACTAAGACTTAATCCTAACAAGTGCACTTTTGGAGTCAGATCCAGAAAACTCTTGGGGTTTGTTGTCAGTAGTAAAGGCATTGAGGTTGACCCCGCCAAGGTTAAAGCTATTCAAGAGATGTCAGCTCCCCGCACCGAGAAGGAAGTCAGAGGTTTCTTGGGCTGATTGAATTACATTGCCATATTCATTGCACATCTAACTGCTACCTGTGAGCCGATCTTCAAGTTACTAAAGAAAGATCAAGTAGTGAAGTGGAATGACGATTGCCAGATCGCTTTTGACAAAATCAAGGAGTACCTTCAGAATCCTCCCATCCTGATGCCACCTGCCAAAGGAAGACCTCTTATCATGTACTTGACAGTGTTAGAGAATTCAATGGGGTGTGTGTTGGGGCAACATGACGAGTCTGGTCGAAAAGAGCATGCAATATACTACCTTAGCAAAAAGTTTACCGACTGTGAAACAAGATACTCACACTTGAGAAAACTTGCAACGCTTTTGGGCTGCCGACTAAGACAAGATATGTTGACTCACACTACCTTGTTGATTTCTAAGATGGATCCAATAAAATACATATTTGAGAAACCAGCTCTCCGGAAGAATAGCAAGATGGCAAATGATCTTGACCGAATACGACATCCAAGACACTTAGAAAGCGATCAAAGGAAGTGTGGGGCGATCATTTGGCTCACCAAGCCGTAGATGACTATCCTATGCATTCAATTTGACGAAGATGTTTTACTAGTTCTGATTGAAGAACCAGCCCGCGAAGGACCGTAACAAGGATCCCGATGGACCATGGTCTTTGATGGAGCCTCAAACGCACTTGGCAATGGCATTGGCGCCATCATTACATCCCCTACAGGCGGACATACACCTTTCACCGCCAGATTATGTTTCATTGCACTAATAACATGGCCGAGGCCATGGGTCTTAAAGTGCTATTGACTTAAGAATCAAGTTCTTACAAGTGTATGGAGACTCACTTTAGTGATCACCGATAAAAGGCGAGTGGGATACGAAGCATCCGAATTTCATTCCGATCGAGCATGTTCGAGTTTGATTCCTACTCAAGAGATTACTTTGATCATATTCCACGAGAAGAGAATCGGCGGACGCGTTAGCTACTATGTCATCTATGTTCAAGGTCGATGGGACAACGAGGCTCCTGCATCATCATTGAGAAGTTTGACGAACCAACGTATTGTCATGAGCTTGATACAAGAGAAACCTTGGTACTACGACGTGAAGAGGTATCTCGAGACTCGGAATATCCGTAGGGCATCTTAATGATAAGAAGTTCATGAGAAGATTTGCATCCAAATTCTTCCTCAAGAACGACATCTTATACAAGCGCAACCACGACTTGTGCTTACTCCATGTGTAGACGAAAAAGAATACGTATCATGGAAGAGTTACACGAAGGCGCATTTGGTACCCATTCCAGTGGACACACCATGGCTAAGAAGATTTTGAGAACAGGTTACTATTGGTCCACCATGGAAGCTGATTGTCACCGTTATGCTCGATCTTGTCACAAATGCCAGATTTATGCCGATAAAGTACACGTACCTCCAGTACCTCTGAACGTTTTAACTTCTCCTTGGCCCTTTACAATGTGGGGCATTGACATGATCGGAGAAATCAAGCCCACCGCTTCCAACGGACATCGTTTCATCCTTGTGGCAATCGATTACTTTACCAAGTGGGTAGAAGCAGCCTCGTTCGCATCTGTTACTAAGAATGTCGTGGCTCGATTCATCAAGCATAACCTTATCTGTCGGTATGGCACTCCCGAAAGGATTATCACAGATAACGGTTCCAACCTCAACAACAAAATGATCACTGAACTCTGCACGCAGTTCAAGATCAAACATCACAATTCTTCTCCATATCGGCCTAAGATGAATGGCGCAGTGGAAGCCGCCAACAAAAACATTAAGAAGATTATATGTAAGATGACGTGACTTACAAGGATTGGCATGAGATGTTACCATTTGCTCTTCATGGTTATCGCACTACAAGACGGACATCCACGGGCAACCCTTCTCTCTCGATACGGAATGGAAGCCGCCTTACCCATCGGGTTCGATACCCTCAACCAGAGTCCTCCAGGAGGCGAGTTAGGCGAAGACGATTGGGTCCAGACTCGCCTTGACCAGATTAACTTGATTGATGAGAAACGACTCGCGTCCATCTGCCATGGACAGATTTATCAGAAGCGAATGATCAGAGCATTTAACAAGAAGGTCAAGCACCGAGTCTACCAAGTCGGTGATCTAGTAGTCAAGCGCATCATTCTTCCACAAGGTGATCCCAGGGGCAAATGGACTCCCACCTATGAGGGACCGTTTGTAGTCAAGACAGTATTTTCCGGCGGAGCTATGATACTTAGCACCATGGATGGTGAAGACTTCCCACACCCTGTGAACGCAGACATAGTCAAAAATACTACGATGAATAGACCCGCTAGGTCGATCGACCTAGGCAAAAATAAGGGATCCGGCGAACCAAAAGGTTCGGACAAAAGTTAAGGATATATACAAAACATGTACACCGCAAGTCGAAAACCGAAAAGGCGGCTTGGGCAAAAAGGGTATCCGGTAGACCGAAAACCCGAAAGGCGGTCTAGGCAAAAGTTAGGGATTTAAGCGTACGACTATGTCTCTTCTAGATCACCTGCTTCCAGGCTACTATAAGCATTCAAGGTTCAAATGGCGAAGATCAGTCTACTCACTTTCTACTGACAGCAAGGAGATGAGATAGTTGAAATATATGAGTACTAGCATAGTTGGAACTTAACGAGATTGTTTCCGCATAGCTTTTTTACCTTTCTTGTGTATAAACTACTTGGCCATACACCACCTTTCAAATAAACGCAAGCTTCTTTCTCCTTACAATTTCTGTTGTTGTTATTTGCAATAAGTCCAACGTTTGTCTTGAATGATTATATGCATTTGACAATAAAAATCTAATCGCAAACATACGAAAAGTGAACATACAAAAGTGCTTACTACAGGCTCCAGGAATTGGGACGACGACGAAAGTCACCAAAAATATTCCCCCGTAGGTGTCACTCACAACACAACTTCCCCAGCAGAGCAAAAGGGAATCCGCGAGCCGCAATTCCGCTCAACTAAGTAAAGTTACATCAGTCTCCAAGCAGTAACACCTCACCCTCAGTCAAGGTATTTATCCCCGGATATCTCATCTTTTCCTTTCTCCCAACAGCAGATCCGACCCAAACTTGGTCGATAGTGCATCGGAGGAACCTACATCTTCATTCACCGCCCAAAGATTACGACGGTTCCGACTCCTCCAACCGGTCTCCGGCAACTATCAAATGCTCCAGTGAGATCTACACTCAGAATCCCCCAGTAGAGCGCCTCTTAAGTTTCCTCAGCAGGATCTACATACAAGGTTCCCAACAGATTCTCCTCAGCAGAGTCTGTATACGAGATCTCCGACAACGAGCCTCTCAAATCTCTACCTTCCTCAACAATATCTAGGCCCAAGAATTGGTCAGATAGTGCATCGGAGGAATCCAGGATATCTTTCTTCTCCTTCAAAAGCGGGGTTCTCACCTACTCAGGTCCCCAAACAGGAGTCAGAAATCCTCAAACAGAACATCCGCATCTTCTTCAAGATGGATATATTTTGAAATACCACAACATCTATCATTCATACATTACTCATAAAGTCATAATTCATGCATATGTCATTCATATACACTGTCATGCATCATACTTTGCATAAAACTAACAAATATTCTATCAAAGTTCTTCTTGTTTTCTCCAAAAATACTACCCGACGCAAAGTCGAGATTAAGCCCAATCGACGGAAAACTATCGAAGATCGCCTTGGTTGTCCTCCGACAACCGGGTCCAGATTAAGCCCCGAATCGACGGGAAAACTATCTGAAAGACCGCCCTTGGTTGTCCTCCGACGAATGGTCCAGGATTAAGCCCCGAATCGACGGGAAAACTATCTGAAAGACCGCCCTTGGTTGTCCTCCGACGAATGGTCCAGGATTAAGCCCCGAATCGATGGGAAAACTATCCGAGAGACCGCCTCTGGTCATCCTCTAATAACAGGCAATGGATCAACACCCGATGCACAACAGGGAAGCTATCCACATTTGGCCAACTACAACCTCCCTCAGAGTAATCAGCACGAAGATTTATTCTGATTCTTGATTTTCAACAGCGACTACAGAGTCTGGCGTACGACTCAGTTGCTTTGGATGGCATCTTAAGCCCATCTCCGACTACTTATCAACAGTGCTTCACTTTCGAATCTGCATATATGGTTAAAATCAATGCAAACCAAGTAACTTCATTCCAAAAAATGGACACGAAGTCTAACGACGACTCCTCCGATGGCATCTTAAGCCCATCTCCATGCTCCTTCCAAACGTCACGAGCCTAGCGACGGCTCACTCCCCAAGATCGATCTTTCCGATGGCATCTTAAGCCCATCTCCGTCGGCCTCCTATCAACAACCTCGAGTCTAGCGCACGACTCATCCCCAAAGTATCCAGCTTCTCCAAATGGCATCCGTAAGCCCATTCCCCGCATCATCACCAACAACGAGTGCAAATTTTGTGTATTGAGTGTTCAATCATCTTCACCTCCAGTCACGAAGACAAGCGTGTCAATCTAACCCTCCAAGACAAGAAGATTGAACAGGGCAGTCATACCCAAAATTTTCCTCCATCTACTCAAGAGATTTCATACATCTATACTCAAGGATTCCTCAAGAGTTGATCGACAAACTCTCCTAGACAATCAACCCAAACTAGGGTTTGGTATCCTCAGTCGATGGACTTCCAACATCTCCAATGGTCTTCATGCCTCCTCATATGTTTCAAAGATTCTCCATGATAAGTTTCAAGCCTCACAAGTCAAATTTCCTCAGACAATTGCTCAGATGGTTGAAAATCACAGATTGGACAAAAGTCAATGTGGTCAACATACAACAAACTTCATAATTTTGGTCAACATTCTCATTTTGAAGTTACATTCATCATTTGATCAAGGGTTGACCATGATTCATCAAGAAAACTCAAGATTTGCTCAAAAGTCAAACTTTCTAAATTAGGGTTTCTAGGTGAAAAGTCAACTGAACTTTGACTGATCATAACTTTCTCAGAAATTTTTCCACTACCTCTTGTTTTGAAGGAAATTCAATTCTCCACAACTTCATGTCTCACAAGAATGTCCAAAAAATGCTTCATTTGAGAGGTATAGCTCAAAACATTACAAAGTCATTTTCAAAGTCAACAAAAGTCAACTTTTGTTTTGAAGATATATTGAGCATGGAAACTCCAATTGAGATGAGACCAAAAAGGTTGGTTAGAGGACTCTTAGAGATTTCCAAAAAGTCCAAGAACACTCAAAAATGTGGAAAATTGAGCAAGATACATCATTCACAAGTTGGGCAATTTTGAAGAAGTGCACAAAGAGAGATGCTTCTAAAACTCAAATTTCTTGCAAATGGGCTTGCTTTTTCTTCATCCAAACTTATTCCTCATACAATTAGGAATATCCAAGCCCAATGACATGAATTTTTATTTTATTTTTCTATTTAATTTGGAATTTATTCATTTAAATACAAATTAAATTTTAAAATAAAGTATAAAATTAAAAATTAATTGCAAGATTGATTTTATTCTTTCCTTGAGACTCAAGTAACTCACAAATGCCAGCAATTTTCGAAAATTGATCAAAATGGCAAGATTGGATTGAGAATTAATCAAATTTTGAAAATTTGATTTTGTGCAAAAAATCAAAATTGATTCAAATTGAATGGTGATTGATTCTTACCAAAAACAATGCCAAATCCTTCCAGTACTTATACATGATGCATACCACACGAAAGAGAACGAAAAAAATGCTCTAGAAACCCTATTCTCAAACTGAAAAAACCGTGACAAGCAAGCTATTGGCAATCCTACTTCCAGCCGTTTTCAATTGATTTTGAGGTGTCCAACACCTTCCTTGACATCTCCAGAATCGATCCAGACCCTTACTTTGCCAAAAACCATCAAGAATCGTGAAAACTGAAATCGGTTTGTTCTTAAATTTTCAAAAATCGAATTCCTTCATTCATGCATTATTAACTGGATTTGTGTTTGTTTTCGTGATCAGTGATGTATTTGCAAACTTTCTGGGTGCTTTAATCGAATTTCCATGGCCGGGAATGCATAACACCATTGTTAGGTTTTCTGGTTTCGAATTAGGGTTTCCTCAACAAGGAAAACTTGGACCATAAGACCCATACCAGTGTGTTCGGAATGCTTCAAGGAATCGAACCATGGCCTTGGATGTTATTTATATTATGTATGCTGTGTTTTTTATTTTTCCAGGGCCTGTAGCGTCGAGCAAAAGACGACGCTATCTTTCAAAAATTCAAAAGGTTGAAGACGATGGATGGCGCGAGCGGGAGAAAGCCAGAGAGCGACGCGTGTTTTCTTCCACTCAATCCGTTTTCAAACATCAGACGCAACATGGCATAGCGGTTAAGGCGTGGACTGTTCCCAGATGCTCCAAAGTGTCTTGAGTTCGATCCCCATGGGCACCAGTTTTGTTCCTTTTTCTCAACTTTGCATATTTTCATGTTTTTCATATATTTTAATATTTTTGCATTGTTTTTAATTCTTTTCACAATTTTATTTATGTATTAAAAAATTATCAAAAATATTTATTCTTTTTACATTACTTTCATAAAATCTTTATTTAATTTAATAAATCAAAAAAATACATTTTTGCATACATATTTATTTTTATTTATAATTTTGCATTTAAATCACTTTTAATTCATTTTAAATTATTAAATTGCATCCAAAAAATCCCAAAAAATTATCTTAGCATATTTATATTATTTCCAGCATGTAGTAATTTTCTCATATAAAATTTTGCATTTTTTCTAACACTTTCTCTTATTTCGATTTCGTCATATTTTCCAATTTCTCATCGTTTCACAGGTTATTCCGCTTCAGACATTTCTTTACCGTTTCGTTTATTTTTCAATAATGTTGTATATGGGATGTAATAGTTTAAAATTAGGTCTTTTATTTTCCGCATTTTAAATTATGTATCTGCCCCAAAGCCTTGTAATAGCGTAGGATTTACCTTTCCGCATCTTTACATTCCGCATTTTACTTTCCGCACCCTATTAATTGCTAGTAACTAGGCGTGTATGGCAAGATAATAATGAACTTAGCCCACTAATTTCCAAGATAATATATCTGAATTTGACACACTCTTTTCACACACGCACCCCTTAGGGTAATTCTCTCTCGTTGCCTTTGCGAATTCAAATTGGTCATGTTCCTCGAACGTAGAGGTATTCTAGCACTGTTGCCTTCCAAACAAATCATCATAGTCCCTTCGATATAAAGATCATAAGACCCACGATGTCGCTTCCGAATACATGATCTTGACCCTCGATTGTCGCCTACGAAAAATGATGATAGTCCCTTCGAATGTGCTAGGATACTTCCTACAAGTTGCCTTCTATGACCATGCGATGTCCCTTCGAATGTCCCGCTTACATCCAACGAATGGAGCTACCTATTAACTAATGGTACTGCTAGCGCCATTCTAAAGGAATGTAGAAGTACGAAAACGATCAATTCTGAGTGGGTAAATAAGTCTTTTAGTTGCTTGCTCTAAACCAAATGCTTTTCACACCTCACACTTTTTTTTCAAAGTTCAAACTCTTTTCAAAAACGAAACATTTTCGAACACTTTGTATACACTCTTACATGAGTCATTACAAAGTCAAAGCGAAATGCCTTTTCAAAACATTTTTGTCAAACACACAGAAAGCAATTTTAAAAGATGATCTAGAGCAACTAAGAGCCCGTAGATAACTACGGATGGAAAGGGGTGTTAATACCTTCCCTTTTCATAACCATTCTCCCGAACTCAGAATCTAACAAAGGTCTTTTTCTGTACTTTTACCTTCCCTTAATTGGATAAAAATAAAAGTCGGTGGCGACTCTTGCTATCCGCACATTTGCAATACAAACACTAAAAAAGTCAGTTCACCGTATCACAAGTATGTGTCGGGATGAAACCAGTTCGCAGAGATAGTGAGATAAAACTCCTTCCATGAAATGAAATGAAACTCAAACCGGAAAACTAGACAAGACTAGACTCTGCAAAGTACGTGTCAGGATAAAACCGGACCACGGAAATATGGTAAGATAAAACTTCAAATCAAGGAGAATAGAAGAAACTAAATTTCCAAAAAGGATGTGTCAGGATGAAACTATAACACAAGGGTGGTGAGCGAAAAATCGAACCAGGGAGACTAGGCGAGACTAAACTTCCAAAAAGAATGCGTCAAGATGGAACCAGATTGCAAAAAGGGTGAGATAAAACTTGAACCAAGAATAGACAAAACTAAATTTTTAAAAAGTATGTGTCGGGATGAAACCAGATCACAAGAAGGTGTGAGATAAGACTCATACCATGAAATAAGATGAAACTCAAACCAGAAGACTAGACAAGACTAGACTCTGAAAAGTACGTGTCAGGATAAAACCGGACCACGGAAAGGTGGTGAGATAAAACTTCAAATCAAGGAGAATAGACGAAACTAAATTTCCGAAAAGGATGTGTCCGTATGAAACTATAACACAAGGGTGGTGATCGAAAACCTGAACCAGGGAGACTAGGCGAGACTAAACTTCCAAAAAGGATGCATCGAGACGAAATCAGATTGCAAAAAGGGTGAGATAAAACTCGAACCAAGAATAGACAAAACTAAACTTTCAAAAAGTATGTGTCGGAACGAAACCAGATCATAAGAAGGGGTGAGATAAGACTCATACCATGAAATAAGATGAAACTCAAACCAGAAGACTAGACAAAACTAGACTCTAAAAATGTACGCAATAAGACAACTATGAAAAGGTCCTATAAGCAAGGTGACTAGAGTGCGCGATTCTAGGGACACCTGCTGGTCTCAACCAGGGGTAAATAGTAGAAACTATGACAACCCGAAGGTATGAAAGAGACAGGTCAACCAAGCATAGACAGTAGACGAAGCTGAACAAATCCAAGGAGTGACATCAAACGAGACAAAACTCGACTCGACAAAACTAGAATAACAAAACTTTCTAGAAACGAGTACTAGGACAACAACTGTATTTTCACGCATGGGAAACGAGACAAAACTCGACCCAAAGCAGAGTGGTGAGAGCGTATGTTTCTCAGAGCACTTGTTGATCTCAAACTGAAGGATAGACAGTAGATGAAGCTGAACGAACCCAATAGTTATAAAAGAGGCATCCCAACCAAGGGTAGACAGTATGATGGAACTGAAAGAATCCAAGGAGTAAAGGGAAAAAGTTTCAACCCAAGATATACAGTATGATGGAACTGAAAGAATCCTAGGAGTAAGAAACAAAACGAGATAAAACTCGACTCATGGAACCTAGTTAGAACAAAACAAACTAGTTGAGTACCAGGACAAAAACAAGATTTCATGCACAGGCAACGAGAAATAACTCGACCCAAAGCAAAGTGATTAGAGCGTACTTCTAAAACACTTGCTGAAGCGATCATCAGGATAAAACTGACATTCAAAAGGTATATCGATGGACATAGAAATGAACCAACAAAGGTAGTAGAGACTAAATCGATGAAATTGCGCCAGAGAGAAATTGGGCTACAACCAAAACGTTGAGTACACACTCAACCAAATTGAATGATTAACAGAATACTTGTGCGGATGGAAACCGAGATACTGAGGATAGAGACCTCGCTGGGGGAAATAATCCGAAATTAGCAAATTCACTGGGGAACACAGGAGCAACAAAGGCTTATGTTTCAATGCATGTTTGAAATCTTTTTCTATGGAGTAAAAATATTACATTGCATCCTCAAAAGATAATGGAAAAAAATACACTTTAAGGATGCAATGTAATGATGCATGATTAAATTTTTCACCAGGGAATGACTAATCAAGAAGCCAATCAAACACCAAGCCAAAACTTGACAATACTTGCAAAAATAAATTGCAAAATCCACTGGGGAGAAAACCTTCAAAAATATGAAACTCTCTGGGGAGCAATAAATTATGTAACCGGTAGAAACATGTTATAATCACTGAGAAGAGTTGCAAAAATAAATTGTAGACTTCGCTGGAGAAATAAATCAGGACGAAACTGTTGATTCTGATATGGGATGCCAAATGAAATTGGACACCACTGGAGAAAATCAAGGCGAAACTGTGACTTTTGAAGAGGAACGCCAAATAGAGATTGGGCGTCGCTCAAGCAGATCATGTCAAAACTATAACTTCTGATGAGAAAAGCCAAATAGAGATTGGACATTGTTGGATAAGATACAAAACAACATTGGATCTAACAGGAATAAAGATTCCTCTGACTTCATGGGGAGCGACCAATCTTTGGTCAATGATAAGAGAAAATTCGTACACAACTCTTGCGGAGAGTAGATAACTGGGGCCTTAAGAAGCTCAACTGGAGATTTGCAAATGATCATTGATAAGAAAAGTACTCACTAGGGATAAAAAAGAGATGTGGGATAGGAACCTACAATAGCAGACTTCTCATATGATACAATGCTTATCACCAACCAATATGATCAAACTCACTGGGGAGATGAGAGAGTTCTTGGAATAGAAATCCAAGTCAAAGAGTTCATATGGGCATGAAGAAATGAAACATCTCATATAAGACAACTCCACTAGGGAAATGAGGAGTATTGTGCCACAACCTCGGAAAAAAAATTATTTGCTGGGGCAAGGAGAAACCTTGAATAAGAAATCTCAAATGAATAACTGATACACTGGGGAGAGGGGAAATTCTTGAATAAGAACTTCTGAATGAAACAATTTGAATGGGGAATAAAGAAGTCATCAATAAACATTCTGCCTCGGATGAGAAATTATTTTGTGAACACAACATTAACACAACTCCACTGGGCATATAGATTCTTAATCAAGAAGTCCTATCAATCACATCTTATCAGACAAAACTGTCCACCTAATGATATTGGGGAGTATACAACCTTCAGGTAAAACTGGGGAATTATCTGGCCGCAATCCCTTCACTTTGGGAGACTTACTGGGGAGAAGTAAAAACTTCGGTGTTGCGGGATATGCCCCAAGATGGAGATATTTCATATAACCAAACCTACCAATTCAAACAAACCAAATTTTCCCCAAGTCCAACATGAAGTAAACTCACTAGGGAAAATCCGTGTAGACACACAGATGGAAACTGCTTCAAGATAAAACGCCTTAGTGTATTTAAGCTCTGAATATTTCTCCTTACACAATTGGTTCATTTTAGAGATTCGTCGAATCTCGACGTAACTGCTTCAGATTAATGATCTTTGAAAAGATTCTCCTTGAGAGGACTTCACGAGATTTGTGTTGAGGATAAAAATCCTGGCTTCAATTAGATATAAAGATCTCTAACTTCTGATGAAGTATCAACAAAACTTTGGACTTAAATCTTTGATGGACTGAGGATAAAAATCCCAACTATCTGACATACTCTTCAAATTCACCAATAATTTAGCTTGCGACTAAACTTGAACTGATCAACTCTGAAATAAAGGAATGCCCCTGCATAATGTCTTTCCCCAATCTGTAGGAACTGTTGGAGAACTTGTCTTGAAAAAGACTTAATGAGATTTGTATCATCAAGATAGCTTGCCCAGATTGACGAAAACTTGAGAGGTCGAATCTTCATCTTCATCTCATGCTCACAGAGGAAAGAGAAGTTCTCAAAGTTTTGGATGACAACACAACCATAACTCTCAAGTGGAACTGCTTCATACTTAAGTAGATGCTAGAAAGAATCTACCCCTTAGGATCAACTGAAAGTGATACAAGACAATACTCAACGGAGACTTCTGGGTAATTAACACCTCAACACAAATATCTAGATCTCAAGCAATCTTATTCTGGTTGTCCCTTAAACGAGTCTTCTGTTACTCAACAGAGTCACTGGAAAGTGCCCCAAATTATCTGAATATGCTAACTTAATTCCCCTTAAAGTTACTCAGACAGTAAAGCAACATAATGTGCATACTCAACGGAGTATTTGAAAAGAAAAACCCCTTAGGGTAGTCAGACTATAAAGTACCAAACCACTTTCTCTTCACAGGGTATCCGGAAAGCATGCCACTGGTTATCATCAATTCTTTGAAAATATCGGCTTTTGATTCAACGGAGTCAAGATCCTCTTCTTTAACAGGATTAAGATCTTCATTGATGTTCATTGTGCAAACTCACTTGATGTCAAACTGTTATTTTGCATATAGAAAAGTGTTTATTATGAGAATGAAAATTCTAATGCAATACTTACGTAAGTCTTGAAGTTTTTATATGGAAAATGTATTGCGGATTCTTGTGAAAGAAACACTTTAAAGTGCAACATTTTAAAAAACTTTTTCTTTTTCAGAATGACAAGACAAACATATGATCCCAACATAAAAAATTAGCATACACTTTAGGAGTCAGGAAAATGTTATCTCATCGTAGTATGCTTTCGAATTAACCCATGCTTTAGTTAGGACTTCTAAGGGTTGTAACGTGGTCTGGTTCACGGTTTTCGGAAGAAAAAAAGATTTTAGGCTCAAAGTATTTGGTGTCCACCCCCTTTGTGATGTTCTCTAATCCTAAATTCAATCAACTTGATACGAGCACTCACCTCTCAAAAGAGTTTGGTATGACTGACTTCTGCTGGGGATTTCTTGGACATGCTTAATGGATCCCACAAGGTTTACAGACATGACAGTAACTCACATTTAATTTCGGTGTCTGATCACACAACTTCATTCCAAAGGTTTTTACTAAGAACCTTTCGAACTTTCCAAAAATTTACCCTTTCCTTTTTTTGCCTAAGCGACTTATTACCAAGTTCAACTTAGCAGGCTTCCAACTTCTTTTTTTATTATTATTCATTTTCTAGAACAAATCGTGTGATCCCTACACCATCTTCAATTTGCTAGAAGTGATTGTGATTGTCTGAGCCTTTGATAGATGAAGGATGTTGTCAGGCGAAGGTTGACCGTTGCAATTTGGACTTTTCTCAGCCTTTTGGAGAATAACCATTGTTGTATCCTCTGAATGCTCGATCAGATTGACTGAAATCTACCCTGCCCCAGGTTAAGAAAAATGAGGGTTTTTTCTAACTTGAAAAGAAACTCATACTTCAAGGTGGTGGAAGCTTGAAAACGATAACCCTAGAAGAAGAAGTCGGAGGCAGAATGGTGAGGAAATGAGCGAAACCCCTAATCCATTCTAAATGTAACACAAAACTTGGGCCAAATTGGTTTTAATTAAGCCCAATGATAATTCATTCTGGAAAACTCTACTTTGTACCCCCACAGTTAATCCTGTACCCCCATTTTTTTTAAAATGACAATTTTACCCTAATTATAATTTAATTATTTTACTATTTGATTTTTACCATTTACGAAAAAGACAAAATTTTACAGTCCAGGAAAACACTTCCGGAACGCATTCCAGAACACTTTCAGCAAGTATTCCGGTATGCAAAAACACACACCGGAACAATTTTAAAAAGTGTTCCGGATTTCACAAAAACTATTCTGGAACACTTTGTGCAAGTGTTCCGGAATGAATGCCAAATTGTATAACAAAGCGGAACACTTCTTAAATGTGTTTCGGTTTGTAGACAGTGTAAACCGGAACACTTTCAGAAAGTGTTCCGGTTTGTAAAGAATGTAAACCGAAACAGTTTCTTAAAGTGTTCCGGAACGCTTTTTTTTAATTTTTTTTTTAATTTTTTTTCTTCAGGTATCGAAATTCAAAAAAACGACTCCTCCATAGATACGACAGATGTATTCACTACAACAGAAACATTCGCTACACGAGAAAATGTTATTAGTTGGATCAAAGAAGTTGGATTAAGAAATAAAATCATCGTTATTATTAAGCGTTCGGACACTGAAACTGACAAGAGAGGAAGGAGGAACAAGATAATTTTTGGGTGTGATAGAGGCGGAAAATACAACGATAAAAGTAGAAGCATACAGTGTCACCAATGCAGCTGCCCCCCAACTATATCTTCCAGCACCCTCCAAGTCCGCAAAGAGAGATATATATTTTGCTTCGACAAGCATAAACGTCTTGTCGGCAAAAATAGTGCAACCTACTAACATCATCAAGTACGCTCTGGTCGCATATGCCCAATTATTAAGACCTCTATGGGCAACAAAGGTATCATACAACCATTCCAACTTATAGTAGGCACCTCTGTTGCCACGAACTTGAGCCGCGGCTTCTCTACGTGACACTCCTAAATATGTCATAGCAAGCTCAGATCATCTTGATGACATCTTGGGAGTCCGAAAATACCTCTAATAGGAGGTGGAGAATACAAGATCGTCATCGAGTAATCGTCATCTCACCAAATGGCATGTGAAATGACGACGTCTCGAATGCCACCTCTACAAAATGATTAAATTCGGATCTACCTTTGTCATACTAGATCTTTGCAAATGTGCAAGACCCGAATTTGTCACCAACCTTTCCATTTCTCTAGGGAGTTGCGGAACCCATTCTTTGAGTTTTGACCGTATGCGAGACATTTTAATTGTTTTTCGGTCCTCTTTCCTGAAAAAAAAATGTTGAAAAAAATGTAACATATTAATAAACTATGCCAAAAATTAACTTAATTCATTTCAGATTAAATTTTCATTTACTTACCTCTCCGTACCACAAATGTCGAGAACAAGGTCTTGCTCGTATCTAACTAACGATGATAAATCGGATGGTCCACCGGAATCCCTAGGCACCTCGGAGGATGTGATCCAGATGCACCATCATTTCTCCGAGCACAAGGTCGTCCGTCGAGGCCTAATCGTCGAGGCATTCGAAAAAATAATAACATCAAAATATGAAGAAAAAAAAAAGAAAAAACCCAAACCGGAACACTTAGGGGAGAGTGTTACGGAATGAATTTTGGAACACTTTTAGAAAGTGTTCCGGAATACAATTTTGCAAACCGGAACACTTTCTAAAAGTGTTAGGAAAAAACAAAAATTAAAACCGAACACTTCCCAAAAGTGTTCGGTTTATAAATTTGAACACTTACTTGATGTGTTAGAGTGCTTTGTGTCGGAAGACTTTCCCAAACATTCGGAATGCAATATGTTTTGAGAGATTTCGGAACACTTTTAGAGGAGATGTGAAAAATGATTTTTTTTTTTTAAAATTTTATATTTTTTATATGAGGGTATTTTCGTCAAAAAATTATTGTAGCGGGGGTACAGGTTAAAATGTGGGGGTACAAAGTGAAATTTTCTTCATTCTGAAGTTATAAATTATATAATAATAATAATAATAATAATAATAATAATAATAATAATAATAATAATAATAATAATAATAATAATAATAATAATAATAATAGTAATAATAAATGTAAATAACATAATCGGTCGGGTTTAAATTATGATGGGTCACATATTCAACACCGAACCCAACCGCCTTCACCCAACAATACCCAATCAAATGCCACAAACATACCTTTAACCCGAAGATAACTAATCTACTGCACAAATACGGGGTTCGGTCGGATTGATTTGGATGGTTCCCGAATGTCCACCCCTAAGTAAGTGTTAATGTCCACTTTGAAAAATATAAAAAAAAAATGCATGAAATTAAAGAAAAAATTGCTATTTAAAATTTATAATTTAGATTCATAATTTTTTTAATTTTATGATTTAGATAATAATATATTCCTCGATTAAGTTGATAATTGTATACACATTCTAGAAAAAAAAAATCAAATTCACGACACTACATTTATTCACCTTTAAAAAAAAGATAAATCCTATTGTTGTTATAAAATAAAAATATTTTTCATCTTACATACATTATTTTTAAATTATTACTGTTAACTTTTCATTTATGGTGATAAAAATATATTAATAATTAATAAATATAATTTAAAAAAATTCTTTCTTTTATTTATCTTCTTTTATAAAAAAAATTACATAGTTTCTAAAACAAACTAAAATTTGATAATACTGCATAAAAATAAATTATGAGCTACTATAGTTTAAATGAATGTTGAATACGAATATGGATTAATAAATAAGAGTAATTGCATTATAGTGACATAAAATAAAACTCAAATGTGAATGCGATGAAGAAGTGCATATTTTTATTATTATTATTATTATTACCTTAAGTCAATGATGAACAACCATGGGTTTGTCAATATAATCTTGATGTCAAAGGAAATATAATAATAATATGGTCTATGCATTAAAATAATAATATGGTTTATGCATTATAATAGGTAATAAGTATATAAATGGTGGCATGCCACAATGAGTTGAGAGCGAGTGACAGCAACGTTGTTTGTTGATGGGTGATGACATATTATCTCCAACGACCAAAGGAGGAGTAGACTTATTATGGATGATCATGTTTCACGCGCAAGCGCAGTACCACGTGCATACATTGGTAATTGGTTTCGAATGAATGAATGAATACATGAATGTTTTGTCTTTCTGTTGCGCCTCGTCAGATGCTGTTGGAAAAACAGTTTATCGGCGGTTTTCGATTGATTGCTTGCTCACCATGTGACTATTTCATTCTCACATGATTTGTTGGGGAATTGGTTGGATCCATTTTATAGACAAAAAAAGGTACTCTATTCACGTTCAAAAATTTAAATAATTATCCCTAGCATCTTGTTACTCGCTCGGTCTTAAATTATAACTCAAATTACAAATCAATTTATAATTTCAATACATTTAATTTCAATACATTATTAATAATTCTTTTTCAAATATTTAATTATTTATTTTTCTTTTTTATTTCTATTTAAATTTAATTTCTAATATAATTATTAAATAATACTTTTGTAATATATCTTACATCATTTCATTTTCTTATAAAATAACAATTATATTTTTTAATATGTGTGAAATGGACAAAACATCTTATAATTTGAGATGGAGAGAATATAATATACTCCAGTGGCCATATTTATAAATAAAAAATCCACTTTTTAAATATATTGAATAAATAATATAATTTAGATAATATATTGTTATAAATAATAATAAAAATAAATTTATCGTCGAACATTATACAATAAACATGCAATGCTATTACAAATTTCCTTCGCTTGATCTAAAATAATAATAAAAATAAATTTATCGTCGAACATTAAAATTGTGAAAGCTCGTCCGGTCTTGCGCTTAGTGTTTTATCATATTTTTTATTGATTGAATATAAATGAAACAAGAGTAAGTCTTTCAGTACTAAAGTGATGTGCGCGCACACACACTCACACTAAAACTCTTCATCTTTTTCTTAAAACTTCTCAAAAACAAATCCGAGTAAGTACCTAATCGATTAAAAACTAAAATGTCTAATCGATTAGGTCAAGATTAACGCCTCAGAATTGAATAGGTAATCTTGTTAATCGATTAAGTGGCGACATATATAGGGTTTCCTTTTCTGACTTATCCTAATCAATTAGGTTGATGTTCTAATTGATTAGGAAGCGACCAAGCCCATGGATTATTGCCTTTTTTAGATAATTTTTTTCCTATATAAAGGAGTGTTTTTCTCACTTTTATATTCACCAATTTTCTAAATTAGAAACGTATATCTCACTCGTTCTACTTCTTTCATAAGTTTGTTTACTAGTCATTGCCTTAGTGCTGAGAGAGTGAAAAGCTTTATCTGAAAGGTTTAGTGTTTTACTCTTGTGTTGAATTTGTTTATTCAAGATTTTAGTTCTTTAGTGATCTTGTAATTGAATTGAAGGTTGCAAGCTAAACCTATAAAAAGAATGGTGGAAGGTTATTAGGTTAAACCTACGTAAAAGCTCAAGTTGTCATTGTCGTAAGGTTGTACCTGTGTAAAAGCTTAAATTTATTTTTACATAAAATATAAAGAGGAATCTCTTGAGGACTAGAGTATGACGCATGGTTTAAGACCAAATCAGAATAATCTCTAGTATGATATTTCTTACCTTATCCCTTTATAGTCATTTATTTTTTATGTTGTCATTTATCTTTTTGGTTGTTCAACCTCTGCCCATATCTTTTTCTTAATATAAATTTTTTTTTAAGTTAATAGTTTTTGAAATCTTAATATCACAATTTGATTTGAATAAATGATTAGAATCGGAGACGGTCGGAACGGTTAATGATCCTTCGAGCAAGTTGATGTTGAGGAGGGGGTGGTGTACCTACAAGGCACTCTGATGCTAAAGTAAGCAAATTTTCAAGGAAGAGGGTAGAAAATATTAGGGTTTTGAGTGTAAGAAAGTGATACCTTTCCCTCAAAGATATGAGAATTTATATAAGGGACATAGGAGGATTCTCATTGGTTGCTATATTTGGATCGAGATACGCGGATCCGCAAATATAGTCGTTCGAGCTGACTAGGTCAAGACCGAACATATATGCCTGTAACTAGCCATTATGTCGAGCATGGATGACATAAGGGGCACAATTTACGACAAAACAAGTCGTGGATTAGTTCGACCTATATCGAGCAGAATATGTGTGATGCGGGTAGTTGGGAGCCCTGAATACGTCGTTGAGGCCTGACAGGTCGTTGTAATTAAGGGAGGAACGACCTGCCCGAAATCTTTCAGGCAGTCTAGAATAGTATCCCCCCAAGTCGTCGCATCTGCTCGTGGATGCAATGACTCGATCCCAAGGGAAAAGTCGAAATCGTTTTGTTCGAGGATATGAGAGGTTGTCGAGGAAGCGAGAAGTTGGAGAATTCGTAGGGTTTTGCCTACGTGGCCTCGAGCCATGTGAAATGATTGTTGGCAGACCTAGGGATCAAGGGGTAATGATGATTCCCCTAGGTCCCTAGATAGGCGCAGACTCGCGCGTGTAGAGGGGGTTATAAAATCCAGAGGATCCTCTCATTTATAACTTTTCGTTTCACCTGATTACTTCCATTCGTTCTCGCTCGAATTTATCACCTATCAATTCGAGGAGTTACTTTACGGTGGTCGACGTCACCTTCACCTTCCAGATTCGTGATCCACTCATTTCTTCAGTGCATTCCATCTACAAACGGTACGTTTTTTTACCTTTTTACAGGAATTTGGTTGTTTAGACTTGAGATTTAACTTGCATTTAGAGATATACGTGGTTAGGGTTTATATTTTTAGAGTTTTCTTTTTAGCGGTGAGCGGCTATTACGCCGTTCTCTGGCGTTTAGTGACGCCGAAGTTTTCCCGTGCGCGCCCTCCTCTGAATTGAGAGATCCTGTTTTGAATGATAGTCTATCTTTGAGAGAGGGTTGTTGACCGAAGAAGTGGATCCTCGTTCGTCTGAGCCCTTTCACATGATTATTGGTGGAAGGGTGGATTTGACGTTGATGTCGAGCTCACCGACTTCCTCTACTGTTCAGGTATTATGACTGGCAGTAGAGAAAGTAGTTGTGAAAGTTCGAAGTATTCCGGGTGAGATTACTCCGACTTTACAATTGACGAGGAAGGTACTTCGGGCGAGATCCTAAGGGAGGATTCTCCTTCCACCGAGGGACCTTAGTCGGTGGAGGATCCGTCCATAACGGTAGCTCAGGTCGGGAACCAAGATCCGACTACCTGGGTGACTCCGGATGTTCGTTTGAGGGGGTGGTATTATACCACTCATCAGGATGAGGTGTTCGATGATGTGGCTTGGTATGGCCCTGAGGGTGAAGATATGAACGAGGAAGGGAGACAATAGGATTGGGCAGTGTATATCCTTGCGGTCGTGCATCAGATCTGTTCGATACATGAGGCTGACCGTATTCCAGTGTTTGACATCTGGTTTAGGGAGTTGGGATTTAGCCTTCCATTTACTGATCTGCAAGTGGAAATTTTCGACCACCTTCGCCTGGCTCCATTTCATCCGGGAATTCGAGATAGTGTGTGAGTAGTTAGAGATGGGCGCTACTCTCCCCATGTTCTTCCATATATCCTGTCTTTAGAGGAGTTGAGATAAGACAGACAGGGTAGTTCGGTGGAGCTGGGTATCGTTTCGACAATATAATGGGAAGCTCTTCAAACCTTATCAAGAGCATGTCCGATATTTCAAGGATAAGTTCATGTTAGTCCGACCGATCTCGGAACGGGCTCTCTTTAATGTGCTTTCGAGCGTTCCTGCTATTTGGGAGGATGGTTCTCTAAAACTGAACAAGCGAGGAGAGCAAGTGTATCGGCTCGTGTCTAGGTTTAACTTTCACTAGAACAAAGAGTGTAACACCCTTCTAAAATACCCCGCGAATAATAAAGTGATTCAGAGTTAACATGTATTAAAGGGCGTCACAATTACTTGAAAATAAAATTTCATACATATGTCATGCTTTAATAAGGAACATAATTCAATTAATTATCAAATACACATGTTCAATACAGCGGAATAGCATCAGAACTTGGATAATTCAAGATACCAAATAAATATCTTAAGGTCAATGCCTTAGTTCATAAATAATCATCCAAAGCAACATCAAATAAAACAACAGAGTTTAATGATAACAGAAAACCAAACGTTCCCAGGGTTACAAGACCAGAGCATGACACCGACATGCTATATAAAATAAAAGCACAACTCTACGAGTTATCCTTACCAACTCCTTAGCTGTTAAAGCTTCAATCTGAAATCATCAAAGTAAGGGTGAGACTTCATCATAATTAAAATGCATTATATTCATAAATAATAGAATTTCATAAGCTATTATTCCACCCTATTCAGCATAATCAGATTTAATTAATCATTCCACAACACGAATCATCAACATACATCACACACACAACAACCAAATTATAACACTGGAATTCATCCTAACATGTTATAATCCATACAAATGCAATGCAAGACTTTATGCATGTGGTACCAAAAAGTGAACTAAGTCACACACTGATCCATAATCACCCGAATACAGTTACATCGTTTCGTCCATAACCACCCGGACATAAATCCAGCCTCACCACCCATAATCAACCGGGAACGGTTATTGGCAATACTCACTAATTCCGCACAATGGGAAATAGCTACCACCAGAATGTATATGCATGCACATCATAAAAGCATGAAACATTCAACACAGGTTATGATAACATCATACATCATAAACCATCATCAATACAAAACATGATAACCATCATTTATCATGAACATCATCAAACAACATAAACATGCACAAGCAATTACTGCAACATCATCACCAAAATATGATATCAATAAACTATCATGAACATCACCAATAGCATAAACATGCAAGAACTTACTCATCAATTAGTAATTCTATCATCAACATACACATATAGTCATCATTATACACACAAACATCATCACAAAACCACACACCATTGCCTACCCACCAAGTATGCAAGGTACGAATAACCACAAAGTCGGAAAACCAACACTTTCCTAAAATAAAACCCAGTTACCATTTTTCCTTTATTTCATAAAATAGAATATTCAATTTAAGGAATAATGTCCGAAATGGCGATTAAAAAGGACTTACGGTTCAAAAGTTATGAATTTTCAAAGTTTAATATTTTTCAAAAAGTAACAGTGGTAACCGGTTCCTCCAGGAGAGTAACCGGTTCCCATTATCATAGTGAAAACACGTTGCTGGAAAATGTATGGAGAACCCGGTTCCTCCCAGAGAATAAGCGGTTCCCACGTTTTATAAAAATCAACTTTCTAGAAAATGTACCAGGAACCCGGTTCCCCCCACAGGGTAATCTGTTCCCAAGACTCATAAAACTCAATCTGCTGGAATTTATATGTGGAACCCGGTTCCCCCACAGGGTAACTAGTTCTTGCGACGTCTGTAGCCAAAAAAGCTTAATTTTGACAACATTCTTACTATCCCAATTCCATCCAATTTATACCATTACGAATCCAATATACCACAACACCAATACATGGTTTCAATGCAATCATAACACACCATAACATCATACAATCACCCTATAACATTAATTTGCATCAAAACATCAAAATTCATGGATTTGGGGTTTAAACTCATAAACCTAGAAAGTCCTAAATTGGGATTCCTAACTCACTCAATCGATTCTATCATTCCCAAAATCTATAAGGCATAATAACTAGAGAAAATCACCCCTTACCTTGGTCAATTCCTTGAATCCTTGAGCTTTGGGTGTTCCTCTTCCTCTTTGCCTATTCTCACTTCTCGTATGATATATTTCTCCAATTCCTTTTTCTTTTCAACTGCTTCAACTTTCGATCCTCAATCCTCACAGGAAAAGTTTCAACAGTCAGATTATCTCTCACCTATATATCATCTACCTGAATCTCATGAGACGGATCAACAATGTACTTCCTCAACTGAGATACATGGAATACATCGTGCAAATTCGCAAGTAACGGCGGTAAAGCAATCTGATAAGCAACCTTTTTCATAATTTGGAACGGACCAATAAAATGCGGAGTTAACTTCTTTGACTTCAAGGCTCGACCAATACCAGTCATAGGAGTAACTCGCATAAATACATGATCTTCTTCACTAAACTCAAGATTCTTCCTCCTCTTATCATGATAACTCTTATGACGACTCTGAGAAGCTCTCATCTTCTCCTGAATCATCTTAATCTTCTCCGAAGTCTGTTGGACAATCTCTAGCCCAATCACAACACTTTCTCCATATTCATACCAACACAACGGTGTTCTACACCTCATACCATACAATGCTTCAAACGGAGCCAATACCAATACTCGAATGAAAACTATTGTTGTAGGTAAACTCAATCAAAGGTAAGTAACTATCCCAAGCTCCACTTTTCTCCAACACACAATCCCGCAACAAGTCCTCTAATGACTCAATCATCCTCTCTGTCTGACCATATGTCTGTGGATGATAAGCAGAACTCAACCTTAACTTAGTACCCAAGGCTTCTTGCAACCCCATCCAGAACTTAGACGTAAACCTCAGATCTCTATCTGACACAATACTAGTAGGAATATCGTGCAAACTTACAATCCTCTCAACATACAACTGAGCCAATTTCTCCATCGGATAATACATTCTCATCGGTATAAAGTGAGCAGATTTCGTCAACCTATCCACTATAATATAAATAGCATCACAATTCTTAGCTGTCCTCGGTAGACCAGACACAAAGTCCATAGGAATTTCATCCCATTTCTAATCCGAAACAAACAATGGTTCCATCAATCCCGACGATTTTTGATGTTCGATTTTTGACTTCTGACAAATCAAACAAGCATAAACGAACTCAGCAATTTCCTTCTTCATTCTAGGCCACCAAAACAACCTCTTCAAATCATGATACATCTTTGTAGCACCGGGATGAATACTCAATCCACTATGATGTCCTTCCGCTAGAATATTTTTCTTAATTTCAGCAATATCGGAAACACAAACTCTATTACCAAACCACATAACACCATTCTCGTCAATTCAGAATTCACCTCCTTGACCTTGGTTTATCAATGTCAATCTATCAACTAAACCAACATCATATTTCTGTCCGATTCGAATCTCATCAAGAACGCCACTAGTCAACTTCAACATACCCAACTTAACACTATTAGGAGTGTTCTCACATACTAGACTCAAATCTCTGAATTGTTCAACTAAATCCAATTCACGCCCCATCAGCATAGACATATGAAATGACTTCCTACTCAATGCATCTGCAACAACGTTTGCCTTACCAGGATGGTAATTTAAACTGAAATCATAATCCTTCAGAAATTCTAACCACTTTCTCTGGCTCATATTGAGCTCTTTCTGATCGAAGAGATATTTCAGACTCTTGTGGTCGCTAAATACCTCAAATCAAGAACCATACAAGTAATGCCTCCACAATTTCAAAATGAAGACTACATTCGCCAACTCCAAATCATGTGCCGGATGATTACTTTCATGAATATTCAATTGTCTTGAAGCATAAGCTACTACCTGCTTATCATGTATCCAAACACCGCCTAAACCCATCAGTGAAGCATCACAGTACACAATAAAAGATTTCGTCGGATTCGGCAATATCAAGATCAGAGCACTAGTCAATCTCCTATTCAATTCTTGGAAACCTTTCTCACATTCTGAATCCCATACAAACACCTGTCCTTTTCTCGTCAACTTAGTCAACGACAATGCTAACTTCGAAAATCCCTCAATGACCTTTCTATAGTAACCTGCAAGACTAAGAAAACTACGAATTTCAGAAGCATTCTTCGGCGCCTCCCACTGAGATACCGCTTCTACCTTCATAGGGTCAACAACAATCCCATTCTTGGAAATTACATGACCAAGAAAACTTACTTCACTCAACTAGAATTCACACTTAGACAACTTCGCATAAAGCTTCTTGTCTTTCAACAATTCCAACACAATCCTGAGATGTTCTGCATGCTCTTCATTACTCCTTGAGTAGATCAGAATGTCATCAATAAAAACCACTACAAACTTATCAAGATACAGATGAAATATCATGTTCATATACTCCATAAAAACACCAGGTGCATTAGTAACTCCAAATGGCATAACATAATACTCATAATGTCCATACCTCGTTCTAAATGCAGTCTTCTGAATATCTTCCGATTTTACACGAATCTGACGATATCCAGACCTCGGATCAATCTTAATGAATACACAAGCTCCAACCAGTTGATCCATCAAATCATCAATCCTTGGCAATGGATACCGATTCTTGATCGTAACTTTATTCAACTGCCTGTAATCAATACACAGTCTCATCGAACCTTCTTTGTTCTTAACCAACAACACAGGAGCACCCCACGGTGAAACACTCGAACGAATAAACTTTTTCTCAAGTAACTCCTCTAATTGCTTCTTCAATTCATCCAACTCGGATGTCGACATGCGATACGGGGCCATCGACATCGGACTAGTTACATGAATCAAATCTATAGCAAATTCCACTTCTCTCTCAGGTGGCAACTCACTAACATCTTCTGGAAATTTTTTTGGAAATTCATTCACAACGGGTAACTCATCACTCTTAGCCTTCCCTTTCACTTCCATCGAAGAACACAACATAAACACTACCGCACCGTCATTAACAGCTACACTCAACTGCTTAACGGACATAGTTAAATCTTCGACACTAACAACTTCAGGAAAGCTAACCGTCTTCACAAATAGTTAATATGAACCTGGTT
This sequence comes from Vicia sativa, assembly GCA_021764765.1. Taxonomy (NCBI): domain Eukaryota; kingdom Viridiplantae; phylum Streptophyta; class Magnoliopsida; order Fabales; family Fabaceae; genus Vicia; species Vicia sativa. The sequence continues at coordinate 214,814,008 of CM038793.1, forward strand.
TAATTCCAACCAGTTCATCCCAAGGATAATATAAAGTTGTTCTAACGGTAGGAATACTAAATCTATACCAAAACCTCTACCAAAAATTACAATAGGACAATTCTTACACACAAACGAAGTAGTCACTGAACCTGACACAGGAGTATCAATAACCATACTTTCTTTCATATCAAATATATCCAAATTCAATCTTTTAGCACAATCCAAAGCAATAAACGAATGAGTCGCTCCAGTATCAATAATCGCAATCAAAGGTGTGCCCTTAATAAAATGTGTACCTTTAATCAATCGATCATCGGGCTTAGTCTCTTGCCCAACTAACGCAAAAACGTTTCCACCAGAATGCTCCTTCTTTGGCTTAGTGCACTACGAACGAGTATGACCTTCCTCTCCAAAGTTGTAACAAGTCACAATTCTCACTCTGCAATCATTAGACACATACCCAAGTTTTCCACACTTGAAACACTTTTTATCAGTACTCTTGCATTCCTGAATACAATACCCCATTTCACCACACTTGTAGCACTTAATTGAAACATTAGAATCTCCCCCACTAGGCCTTTTCCACCCACCAGACCTCTGGTTATTTCTATCGTACGGTTTGCCACGACCCATCTGTTTCTTTCCTTTCTTATCAGCAAACCCACGAGAGTTCGACCTAGTATTAGCAAGATGCTCTTCCATAATCCTACTACAATCTACCAAGTCATAAAACTTGTGAATCTGCTGATACTTGATACCTTGCTTAATCTCATCACGGAGACCGTTTTCAAACTTGATACACTTAGAGAATTCTCCCTCTTCATCATTGTTATGGTGAGCATAATACTTAGCCAACTCAGTGAACTTAGAAGCATACTCACTTACAGTCATGTTACCCTGCTTGAGCTCCAAAAATTTGATCTCTTTCTTTCCCCGAATGTCTTTAGGAAAATACCTTCTCAGAAAAACCTTTCTGAACACCACCCAAGTCAGCACAGTACCATCTTGCTCCATCTCAGTTATGGTAGTAACCCACCAGTCGTCAGCTTCTTCTGCCAGCATATAAGTACCATACCTCACTTTCATATCTTCAGCACAATCAATCACTTGGAAGATCCTTTTAATCTCCTTCAACCACTTCTGAGCCCCATCCGGGTCATGCGTGCCTTTGAACAACAGAGGGTTGTTCCTCTGAAAATTTCCCAGCTACCTATCAGCACCAATACCAGCTCCTTGCTAATTTCCTCCAAGCACACCAGCAAGCATCCCCAAAGCCTCAACAATCACAGCGTCATCTCTTCTGTTACCTCTTCTAGCCATTGTTTTGAGAATCCACAAAAAAATGCTCATTAGAACACAAGTATCGATAGTGTTACCTTGCACTAGTCACATACAAAAGGGATAACGACACTAAGACACTGGTCACAACGACCAACTATGCTCTGATACCACTATTGTAACACCCTTCTAAAATACCCTGCGAATAATAAAATAATTCAGAGTTAACATGTATTAAAGGGCGTCACAATTACTTGAAAATAAAATTCCATACATATGTCATGCTTTACTAAGGAACATAATTCAATTAATAATCAAATACACATGTTCAACACAACGGAATAGTATCAGAACTTGGATAATTTAATATACCAAATAAATATCTTAAGGTCAATGCCTTAGTTCATAAACAATTATCCAAAGCAGCATCAACTAAAACAACAGAGTTTAATGATAACCCAAAACCAAACGTTCTCAGTGTTACAAGACTAGAGCATGACACTAACACGCTATATAAAATAAAAGCACAGCTCTACGAGCTATCCTCACCAACTCCTAAGCCGCTAAAGCTTCAATCTGAAATCATCAAAGTAAGGGTGAGACTTCATCATAATTAAAATGTGTTATAAATTCATAAACAATATAATTTCATAAGCTATTATTCCACCCTATTCAGCATAATCAGATTTAATTAATCATTCCACAACACGAATCATCAACATACATCACACACACAACAACCAAATTATAACACTGGAATTCATCCTAACATGTTATAATCCATACAAATGCAATGCAAGACTCTATGCATGTGGTACCAAAAAGTGAACTAAATCACACACTAATCCATAATCACCCGAATACATTTACATCGATTCGTCCATTATCACTCGGACATGAATCCAGCCTCACCACCCATAATCACCCGGGAACTGTTATTGGCAATACTCACTAATTCCGCACAATGGGAATTAGCTACCACCAGAATGTATATGCATGCACATCATAAAAGCATGAAATATTCAACACAGGTTATGATATCAATCAACTATCATGAACATCACCAATAGCATAAACATGCAAGAACTTACTCATCAATTATTAATGCTATCATCAACATACACATATAGTCATAATTATACACACAAACATCATCACAAAACCACACACCATTGCCTACCCACCAAGTATGCAAGGTACGAATAACCACAAAGTCGGAAAACCAACACTTTCCCAAAATAAAACTCAGTTACCATTATTTCCTTTATTTCATAAAATATAATATTCAATTTAAGGAGTAATGTCCAAAACGGCGATTAAAAAGGACTTACGGTTCAAAAATTATGAATTTTCAAAGTTTAATATTTTTCAAAAAGTAACAGTGGTAACCGGTTCCTCCAGGAGAGTAACTGGTTCCCACTATCATAATGAAAACACGCTGCTGAAAAATGTATGGAGAACCCGGTTTCTCCCAAGGAATAACCGGTTCCCACGTTTTATAACAATCAACTTTCTGCAAAATATACTAGGAACCTGATTCCCCCCACATGGTAACCAGTTCCTGCGACGTCTGTAGCCAAACAAACTTAATTTATACAGCATTCTTACTATCCCAATTCCATCCAATTTATACCATTATGAATCCAATATACCACAACACAAAAACAAGTTTCAATACATGGTTTTAATGCAATAATAACACACCATAACATCATACAATCACCCTATAACATTAATTGACATCAAAACATCAAAATTCATGGATTCGGGGTTTAAACTCATAAACCTAGAAAATCCTAAATTGGGATTCCTAACTCACTCAATCGATCCTATCATTCCCAAAATATATAAGGCATAATAACTAGAGAAAATCACCCCTTACCTTGGTCAATTCCTTATATCATGGGCTTTGGGTGTTCCTCTTCCTCTTTGCCTCTTCTCACTTCTCGTATGATCTATTTCTCCAATTCCTTTTTCTCTCTTCTTATTTTCCTTTTTATTATAATAATAACAATAAAAATAGGGTTAGATGTTTTTACTCCATACACCCCTCTCCTCTACTAATCACCACACCACAATTCCAAATTCCTTTTTCTTTGTGTATTTCCAATAATTCCAAAAATACCAATAACTCAACTTTTAATTAAATAAATAATTAAAAACTCAAATTATTTAATAATTGAAAATATTGCGGTGTTACAAAGAGCATTTCAAGAAAAATGCTGATCAATATATGTGGGCCAAAGAGGGATTGGATGTCGAGGATTTGGCTAGTCTTGGCGTGTTGTTGTCTTATGTCGAGGGTCTTATCCCAGTCCAGCACATGGAAAGAGGGGGAAAACCACTCATGGGAGAATACAGGGGCCATGTTTTTGAGCCCCCTCTTATCAACGTGAGGGGTCTCCTTCTTAATGGGGACCATAAGGCACTTGGATAGATATAATATTCTTCCATCTCTTTCTTTCTTGTTATTGCTGAATATATCCAGTTTTGTTCGATCCTAACATGATTTCCTTTTGTTGCAGCTAAGATGAATTCCGCTATGGAACGTATTGCTCGAAACTCATTGCAGTAGAAGAAAAGGGGGAAGGGGTCACCGAATGAGCCGAGGGCCAGTTCTAAGACTGGCCCGAGGAAGGCATATGCAAGCCAGACATTCTGGACTCTATCCCCTCAACATACCCCCACAAAGAACAAGAGGGTTCGAGTTGACAGCAATATGGTGGATCTAACCGGGGATAGAGGTAAGGGGAAGTTTGATCTCCCGCACTGCTGGCTCGACCGCACCTACTTCGACAATACGAGTGTGAATCTGCCGCGGGCGGAGTCTCTTTTTTGGAGGAAATGGACCGATCGTCTAAGAAAGTAGCTCTTTCTAAGGATGCGGGCGCGTGGGTGCGCATTTTTGAGATGGCGGAGGCCTATTCTGAGTTGGGTCAATTCCCGAGGTTGAGCTTCGAGAGCTCAGGTCCAAACTTAAGGAGACGAAGGAGATCGCTAAGGGTTATGAAGATAAGTTATCCACTGATCTGAAGCGGGCTGTCGAGGAGCACGATGCGGCTCGGAAGGACAAGCAGCAACTGGCTGATGAGATCGCGCATTTGAAGCTTGATCTCACTCCAATTGAGGGGGAGCCTAAAGATACCGTGAAGTTGAGGACTCGGGCATATCTAATTGGACGTATTCAACTATCTTATGACGATGCACTGGTTGCTTCTACGGGGAGTTTTGAGAACGCCTTGGCCCAGGTACGGGTCTTGAATTCAAGCGTAAAGTTAGTGACCGACGGAATGTGATTCCATTTCTATGTTGAAGATGGTGAGATAAATAAGCTCGTCTTCTTTGACGAAATGGTTGTGGAAGAGACTCCTTCGCAGCCGACCTTTAGAAATGATCCAAACCAGCCCGCTGAATGATTCTGACTTATTGTTTTTATTGTGTTTGTCTGGGCGAGGCCCATTTATGTAATGACAGTTTTTTGGACCTTGAGGTTGTTTTGAATCTTTTGTTTTGTTGGGGTAGAGTCCCCATTTTAACTCCGAGATAAATTCGATCTTTATGACCATGGATTTAATGTCTAAGTATTTTGGTTTATCGTTTGTATGCATTTGATACTTTATGTTTTGGGGAGGGAACGCTTATTAGTAATGTATGGTATTTGATAGTGTGGGGAAACTAGTCAAAGCGGGCCATTTCGTTGTTGGACTTGGTCCGAAGCTCAAACTTTGATTGAAGGCCTGAGGTCGGTGGCGTGAACGTCCCATCGCGAGTTGGTGTTCAGTCGGGAGAGGTACTTAGACAGCGGGGCTCATTTGAGTCCTCTGCATCGAGGCAGAGTTTTAGCTCGTTAGGTTAATGGAGCGAGTGTCTCTTTATGTGTCATGATGTCACGCAACGCTGGTACCGGGACGAGCGTGTGATGTCGAGCTATAAGCACCTGGGTGGTTTCTTGAGGTGTGTCGACCGTTAGTGTTTTAACTATAGTATTGTTTTAGTTTTTTCGCGTTCCATGATCGAGTGAGTTGTTCCTCTTGGAGGTTTTCTAAGTAGTAGGCCCTTGTTCCTGTTTTGGCATAGATACGATAAGGGCCTTCCCAGTTTGCTGTAAGCTTTCCTTCGGTGGAGCTCTTAAGGTTCTGTTTAAGGACTAAGCTCCCGACGTCAAATTCGCAAGGAATGACTTTGGCATCGTATCGGAGGAATATTTTTTGCATGAGAGACGCTTCCCTAAGGAAAGCCCCCGTTCTTATTTCTTCGACCATGTCGAGATCCTCCCTCAAGGATTGGTCGTTCATCTTCGCGTCGAGGGGAGATTCGGTTCTTCTCAAAGGTTCAGAGATCTTTATCAAGATAACGGCCTCGGTTCCATAGGCAAGTCGAAACAGGGTTTCCCCGGTGGATGAATGAGGAGTGGTTCGGTAGGCCCAGAGTATGTTGTGCAGTACTTCGACCCATTTCTTTTTCGATTCGTTCAACCTTCGTCTGAGCCCGTGTAGTATGACTCTGTTGACAAATTCGGCCTGTCCGTTAGTCTGTAGGTGTTCGACTGAAGCAAAGTGTTGTACGGTTCCCAGATGGGCGACGAAGTCTTGAAAAATTTTGTTGGTGAATTGTGTCCCGTTTCTAGTGACTATTTCCTATGGAATGTCGAATCGGGCTAATATATTCCTCTTGTATAAACGCATGATGTTTTGGGCGGTGATTTTGGCCAGTGCTTCGGTCTCTATCCATTTGGTAAAGTAGTCGACACCTACTATTAAATATTTGTAATGATATGATCCTATGACGAACGGCCCGAGGATATCGAGCCCCCACCATGAGAAAGGTCATGGAGAAGAGAGGGATTTGAGTTCACTCGGAGGAGCCAGGTACATGTGTCCATGTTGTTGGCATTTGTCACATTTCTTTACATGTTCCTTGGTGTCGGTCTACATGGTCGGCCAATAGTAACCAGCTCAAAGAGCTTTTCGGGAGAGTGATTTTCCCCTAGGTGTTGGGCATTGATGCCTTCATGTATTTCCTTCAATATGTGTGGCACTCTGGTTTCTTCGACGCATTTTAGGAGGGGGATGGAGAATCTCCTTATGTAGAGTTTGTCTTTGAGGATGACGTATGAACAAGATATTCTCCTGATGATGTTTGCTTCCTTGGGATCGTCAAGAAGGGTCCCATCAGTCAAATATTTGTAAATGGATGTCATCCAGGAGGTTCCCTCTTCGATGACGAGTATGTTGTGGCCGAGACCACTTTTCTCTATGCTCGGTCGAGGGAGTATTTCTTGGATTATTGATTTGTTCCCTCCTTTAGTCCTCGTGCTAGCGAGCTTGGACAAGACATATGCTCGAGCGTTGTATTCTCGAGGGATATGTTGTATCTCAACTGAAGTGAATTTTTTCAAGTGGTTTTGGACGAGGGTCCAATACTTGCTCAGTTGTTCGTTTTTGACCTGATATTCTCCTCGAACTTGGGAGACTACGAGTTATGAATTTGTGAGGATTTTGACTTCTTTTGCTCCCATATCCTCGGAAAGGCGGAGGCCAGCGAGGAAATCTTCGTACTCGACTTAATTGTTGGAAGTAGGGAATGATAGAGCGAGGGATACTTCGAAGATGAACCCTTCTCTGTTTTCCAGAATTATGCCTGCTCCACTTCCTGATGAGCTAGAGGCACCATCGACGAATATAGTCCATTTGTTGGTTCCTTCTTGGAGTGTCAGGAAAGTCATTTCTGCCATGAAGTCCGCCAGGACTTGTGCTTTGAGGGCTTTCCTGTTTTCGTACTTGATGTCAAATTCGAATAATTGCAACGACCATTTGAGCATTCTACCGGCCATATCTGGTCGACCCAATAGTTGTGTGATGGGATGGTCCGTTTGAACTATGACGGTGTGTGCCAAGAAATAGTGGTGAAGTCGTCTCACGGTGTTGACTAGCGCGAGGGCAATTTTCCCAATTTGTTGATATCTCAATTCGGGCCCTTGTAAGGCCTTGCTCGTGAAATAGATAGGTTTATGCCCTTCCCGTGTTTCTTGGATGAGTGCGACGTTAACAGACTCAGTAGTCACAGCCAGATATAGATATAGGGATGGCAACGGGTACCCATAAGTACGGGTAGTAGTCTTCCGCTACCCGCCCCATTTAATAAATATGATATTCGTACCCTCCCCATATCCGTACGGGTCCTCGTTAGATGGGTATCCGTGAAATTTGAGATATCCGCGGGGTATTAACGGGTATCCATGGATATTATTATTTAAATATATTTTAAAAATATGTATATTTAAATAATTATTTTTTAATTTCTTTTAAAGTAAAAAAAAAATATTTTCAAAGTTAACAAATTATAAACATTAATAAAAATAAATCACTTTCATTTTATTTCTTCTTTTATCCAAATAATAATAATAGTTGTAATAATAATATCGTATTTAAGACAATAACAATAATAATTTTGATGAAACAAATTAACGTTTAAGTATTTTTTTTCTAATTATTAACGGATATGGATATCCACGAGTACGGGTACCATCAAATCCATATCCGTATCCATAAATAATCGGGTAATTAAATATCCGTTTATTTTACCCGTGGATACCCATTAAACCATCATATCCATATCCGTGACGGGTTTTACCCGCGGATATCCACGGGTACGTTTTTTTTTGCCATCCCTATATAGATATAGTATCTCCTCTTTATCAGGTCGAGATAACACGGGCGGTTGGGATATGGTTTGCTTGAGATGAATTAAGGCATGCTCGCATTCCTCGGTCCAGTCAAACTTAACCTCCTTTCTTAGTTGTTTGAAGAATGAGAGTGTGTGTTGGGTCGATCTTGCAGTGAATCGAGATAACGAGGTTAGCATCCCATTGAGGACTTGAATGGATTTTTTTGGAATTCGGGCTGGGAAATTCTGAGAATGCCTGACATTTGTCGGGATTAGCCTCTATCCCACGTTCGGTGAGATAGAAGCCGAGCAACTTACAGGCCCGGACTCCGAAGGTGCACTTTTTGGGGTTGAACCTCATTTTGACTGTTCTGGCTTAATCGAATACCTTCTTGAGGTATAAGGCATGATTGACCTCCTCTTGGAACTTTACGATCATGTCATCCACGTACACCTAGAGGATGTATTCGATTTATCCTTTAAAGACTTTATTCATCATTCGTTGGTATGTTGTGCCAGCGTTTTTCAGACCGAAGGGCATCACGTTGTAGTGATAGTTGCCTGATTCGGTAATGAAGGTTGTATAAATTTTGTCCGCTTTAGCCATTGGAATTTGGTTATAGCCCGAATAGACGTCCATGAACGAAAGCAATTTAAAACCTGCAGAATTATCAACGAGTTTATTGATGTTGGGCAGGGGGTAGGCGTCTTTTGGACATGCCTTATTAAGACCAGAGTAATCAATGCACATGCGCCATTTTCCATTATTCTTTTTCACAAGTACAGGGTTGGATATCCACGTAGTATATTGGGCTTCTGATACAAAATTGGCCTCTAGAAGGTCCCTAACAGCTTGTTCGGCAGCCTTAGTTTTTTCCGGGGACTGCTTTCACTTGCGTTGTACTACGACCTTAAGGGTATGATCAATGGTAAGGTTGTGTCATGCGACCTCGGGGTCGAGACCGGGCATTTCGGCTGCACTCCAGTCAAAGAGGTCGGCGTTATCCTTCAAGTATACTTTGAGTTGGTATCGAGCCAACTCTGGGAGATCTGTTCCGATCTTGACTCCTTTGTTGGGTTCGTCACCGAGTGGAACGAACTCGAAATCCCCGTCTAGGATTGGACGTATGTGTTGCTCTAAGGATCCCCCGAGCTACTAAAAGTGGGCAAATCTTCTTCGATCATAGGGGATTTTCCCTTCCTCCTATTCTGGGCCAGGTCATTCGGCTCTAGACGGTTGCCGAGGCCAATGGCATTAACTCGAGGGAGGGGTTCAGGTTTGTGAGAGCTTTCTGGAAGGTCGACTCTGGCTTTGGTCTAGGGCTGGAGGTTGATGGAGTCTAGGCCCTTTGCTGATGCCTCGAAACATCTTTGGGCTGCTTGGATGTCTCCGTGCAACATTTCCACCTTCCCGCCTACTATATAATATTTCATCTTCAAGTGTACCGTGGATGGTACAGTAATCAGCTCGACGAGTGTGGGCCGACCGAAGATGCATTGGTATAGAGATGGGCAGTCGACGACCAAAAATTGTGTTTTGATTGACCTATCGGTCTCTCTGGCACCAAAAGTTACAATCAGCTCGACATACCCCCACGACTTCGTTGTGGAGCCGTTGAATCCCTGCAACTCTGAGCCGAGGTAGGGAGCCAGGTGCGTCTCGTTGAGTTGTAATGTCCTGAAGAGTTGAGTGTACATGATGTCAGTCGAACTTCCCTGGTCGACTAATATGTGCATGACGTCGAAGTTAACCATTCGAGCACGTACGAGCAGAGGGATATTTGCATTGGGGGAGCCCTCAGGTAGCTCCTCCTTATAGACGGCCAGTGGATGAGACTTTCCTTGGATTTTGTCAAGGGTGGCGCCCAAATCCGAACTCATCCTGACGAGATCGTCAAATCTTCTTTTGATTGATCCGATGGAGTTTTTGGTGAACCCTGCACCGAAGATGACCATAGCCGTTGGGAAAGATTCCCAAGGGCTGTGGGCGGCGAAGTATGTCGGGTGGCATCTAGATTGGGGAAGAAGAAGTCTTCCGACCTGGATATGCTCATTAATACGGGGATAAAAGACTCCTCTGCGGGCTTGTCTTCTTTTGTAGACTCCTTTTTCTTGTACTTCTTGAGATGCCCGTCTCTGATTAGGATCTCAATCGCATACTTTAGGTGGATGCAGTTGTCTATCACGTGTTCGTGACTCTGATGAAACCTGCAATATTTGCTTTTATCTCTCCCCGGTTTAGCCAAGGTCTGCCGAGGAAAACTTACACCACCTTGTTTAAACTCGGAGTTTGCACAGTCGGTCAGGATACGCTCCCGAGAAGTGTTGAGTGGGTGTAGTCACTGAATCAACCCACCAGCCCCTTGTGGTCTCTCGAATCGCGGGGTTTGTCTTCCCATCGTCTTTCTCCCCCCCGATGGGGTGTCGAGGGGTCTTCATTCTTGGAGATCTTGACGTTCTCCCTGTGTCGGGTGTCACGAGTTGAGTTTGCGGCTTCCTTTTCCTCATATTGAATGTACGCCTGGGCTTTCAGGAGGAAAGCATCCAAAGTAGAGGGGAGTTTCAATACCTACAGCCTTCGCGAATTCGCTACGAGGGTGTAGTCCTCTTTCGAGGAGATATTTTTTCATATCGTCCTTCATTGAGACTTGGATGGCTTCTTGGTTGAACCTATCGATATATGCTCAGAGGGATTCTTCTTTTCCCTAAATGATGTCCTCCAGGGATGCCTCTGACTTTGCGTGGTGTTAGGAGGTGGTGGAGTGTCTGGAGAATAGCTTCCCAGATGCTTCCATGATATGACTGATCCATAGGCGGAGCCAGCATCCGGCCAGGTAGGGCAGTTGCCCAAGCTCCGCTTGTTCCCGCTTCAGCATCCTGCACCATAGACCTGCCATGGCCATAATCTGCTTCTGCTATACCATACCGCAAACAAATGCCCCACACTTCACCATCCCGCGTCAAAAATTTGTCGTGATTAGCTTCTTTTTGATTTGATTTCAGTTTAATTATCTTTCTTTGTGTTTTTATTTGTTGTTGTTGTAGGTTGTGGTTGACGAATTGATAAGGAATTGGTGTCGAATTTGTCGTTTCGCGCTTATGCCCGCCAAGTGTTCGATAAATGTTTTGAACCAAAATTCTTCTTCCTTTATCTTGTTTCCTCTTTTCTGGATTTTTGATAATTAAACCTTGATTTGTGATGGTGTTTTTGGTATTAAATTATTGAATTTTCACACTTGATGATTGTTGAAACACTTATACATTTCTCTAGAGAAAGAAGTAGAATAGCTTGGGAGATCATTCTAGTGGTATTCAACCATATCCAAATATAAAAAGCAGGTTTGTTTGTTGGCTCAAAAAGGCTTAGAGCCGGTGATTACATTCTTTTTATCGTAAGTTCATTGTTGGCTTCATTTTGTCAAGTTGCCACAATCATCATGAAAATCCGTAAAATTCTTCTAACTATCCATGTTTTACATACCTTAATACTAAATGTGATGCTTCAATTGTTTCAAGGGATGAGAAGTCACAATTGCGAGTTGGTGTAAGGCGTGCTAATCGTCAGACATCAACATTGCCATCGTCGACTTCTGCGATAGCATGCACATTGGCATCCTTGCATTGCACTCATCTGCCGCTAATCAAGTCCATTCACGATTTTCTACAATCCAAGGTATACCATAACATGTTCATACTCTAGCCTAACTTCGATTTTAGATGTAATTGTTATGTACTAATTTCTTGTTGATTGTATTATTCTAAGGGCATGTCCTTGATTTTGTTATTCCAGCAAAATACCGAAAAGCTATTTATGGGACTCGACTCTCGGTTGGTATGAGATTTGGTATGATGTTTGAGGCGAGGAATCGGGTAAGCGCGGTAATTTCCTAAATGCCGGATTATGATACAGAAAAGATGCCTTGATTGAATTTTTTCCTATGATATGTGTGAAATTGATGTATATTTCTTCGTTTTCTGCAGATATATGGGAACGATTATTGGTATGAGTGATGTTGATCCACTAAGGTGGCCTGGTTCTAAGTGGCGAAATATTCAAGCCGAATGGGATGAGCCAAGGTGCGGTGATAAGCAAAATAGAGTTAATGTATGGGAGATCGAGACTCCCGAAAGCCTTTTTATCTTTCCTTCTATGACTTCAAGTCTTAAACGGCCATTACAACCCGGTTTTTTGGGTAAGTTTCTTAACTCTCTAACTCCTGCTTTATCAAAAATGTCTTCTAATTGCTGATTTGTTTTATGATGTAGAAAATGAGTGGGGAACTTTGATAAGAAGACCTTTTATTAAAGCACCTGAAAATGGAACAATGGATCTCTCGAACTCGATGGCGAATCTCTACCACGAAAACATGATGAAGATGATGTATAAACCTCAAGTTATCAACAACAATGGAGCATTTTTACCTGTCATGCAACAAGAATATGTTCCTACAAGAGTTCCTTTGCAAGATATGAAGTCTTCGCATCCGATGGAGAATCCGAAAGTTCATCTTTCATATTTAAGCATATTGGACAGATACTGTTAAATATTGTCTTAGTAGAAAATTATGAAGCCAGTGAAAATCTGCCCAGGCTTCATAATTTTTCTAGCTCCGCCACTGGACTGATCCATTAGGAAGGCTTTTATACCAAGCCATAGCCCCTTTCCTCAAGGTCGTAGGAAATAGGTGGCATTTGATGGCCCCATGAACCCCCCGATAATTGAGCAATGCATCGATGTTCTCGATATGTTCGTCAGGGTCAGTGGTACCATTGTATTGACCGAGCCTGGGAGGTTTCTATAGACCGGATGAAATAGGAATGTCCATGATAGCTCGGCACAGAGGACCGTGATGCTCGTCTTCATCGCTCTGGTCGGGAGAGAAAGAGATGGAACGATTGTTTCTCTTGTGATGAGGGAGAGTTCTTTCTCCTCCCTTGATCTGGGCGACGGAGATCGATCGCGGGAGCGATACGACTCGTTCTTCGTCTTCTTGTGCGAGGGAGATCCCCAACTTTTCCAAGATGGGGTATGTCCCCTCTTCTTCATAAAAGATCGATCGGGATGGTCCTCCTTCCGAGCAGGTCTTCTTGGTGAGGGACTTCGGCAAATGGCCGTTTTAGGTCTCTGAGGTGGAGACGATGGGCGGTTCTTTTCCAGAGCATCGATGTGTTGGCCCTGTTGGAGGAGGAGGTTGTTAGTCTGATTGAGGGCGGACAGAATAGCAGCTAAAGCTGGGTCCATACTGATCGATAGTGGTGTCGAGGGTTGAGTGATGACGAGGTCTTCAACTTGATCCTTGGGTTTCTGGTTACCCAAGAGAGAATCTTGGTCGCCAGCATCTTTAGAATCTGGGGATGCGGTCGTGTCATCCCTGTGATCAATAGTGTCCTCTAGACAAGGAGATGAATTAGTCCTGTTTTTCTTTCGGACAGGTGAGAGAACGGTCTTTCTGGAAATGAGTTGATCGTTGTTATTAGCCATCTCGTTATGAGTTTCGAGAGTATCTTTAATCTTCATATTTCGGGATGACGAATGAAGACGGGGAAGATAGTTCTCATAGACGACGCCACTGATCTGAATAAATGATCAGAATCGGAGACGGCCGGAACAGTTGATGATCCTTCGAGCAAGTTGATGTTTAGGAGGGGGTGATGTACCTGCAAGGCACTCTGATGTTAAAGTAAGAAAATGTTCAAGGAAGAGGGTAGAAAATATTAGGGTTTTGAGTATAAGAAAGTGATACCTTACCCTCAAAGATACGAGGGTTTATATAAGGAACATAGGAGGATTCTCATTGGTTGCTATATTTGGGCCGAGATAGCGGATCCGCAAATATAGTCGTTCAAGCTGACTAGGTCAAGACCGAACAGATATGCCCATAACTAGCCGTTATGTCGAGCATGGATGACATAACGGGCATAGTTTACGACAGAACAAGCCGTGGATTAGCTCAACCTATGTCGAGCAAAATATGTGTGATATGGGCACCTGGGAGCCCTGAATACGCCGTTGAGGCCTGACAGGTCGTTGTAATTAAGGGAGGAATGACCTGCCCGAAAGCTTTCGGGCAATCCAGAACACAATTCATCCTCCTCTTGTGTTTGTAGTTGTTTGTTCAATAGTTACCACAATGATGATGATAATGCATCTTTGCCATTTACAAGCTCTTGATGATTACGACCTAGCATCGACGAAAGCATCCCTTTGGGATGTCACTAGAGTTGTTGTGTTGCAACACCTCTAGTAGAGTTACAATCTAAGTTGGATATTTTTGTTGGTTCACTTTAAACTAGAGAAGCCTTGTGGTTTATTATTGCGATAATTTGAAGCTGTTTAACATGAGTTTTTAAGCATCTAGTGCTCCGAATGATGCTTGAAGTTTCTGGAGGTTGTGCTCTATGGTGGAACTGAAGGTTAAGGGGGAGGAAGTTAATGTTGGAATGAAGGAATTGAAAATTAATCTTGAAAAATTGGTTAAGAAGTTGCAATTTGATGTGGGGTCGTGATCGGTTGAGGAATTTCAATCACAGATTGTGGATCTTGATGTTGATGTTATTCGGTTGAGAGGGTGAGAACCGGTGATACATTATCGTGAAGGGTTTGAATTATTGATCAAATATAAGAAATTTCATTATAATGACGAGTTTCTTTATAATTAAACATGTGAGAAGATAGCATAAAATAATTACGTTTGTGAAATGGTTACAATTGTTAGAGTGGTAGTAGAAAGTGGTTTGTGTAGACGTTATAATAAAGATCAAATAGAATTTGTGAAGAATTCGAGAGAATCAAAAGTTGATTCCCACGAAATACACAAATATTTTATACTAGATCATAAAATGGAAGAGAAGTTGAAGATGACCATTGTAAAAAGGATTTAGGTACAGAGGTTTGAGGTTTCCGATTGTCAGAGAAATAGGATACCTATAATATCAGTACTAAAGTACGCAAGTCATTATTTGATAAATGTGAAATAACGCTTATATAGTGTCACAACTAAAACCTCCATAATTAATCTGACTTGGATTACGAAGGATGGATGCATATCAAGTGTTGATATAAGGACATAAAACGTGCTCCATATATAGACCACTTTAATTAGACCTTTAACCAATCCAAAATAGCACAGACTATTTGAGTTATTTTTTACGATAAATCTAAATTCATTTAATAAATTAAATCAAGGCGAGAAAAGATACAATACAAAAAAATAGAAGAAGAAAAAAGAGTTTGCAAAAATATGGACTTTGAATTTCATCTTTTGTATTTTAGAAAAGAGTTTTATTTATTTATTTTTATTATGTCACTTTGCAACTTTTAAACATATCAATAAATATAATTAACATTGAATGACAAATAACCATTATATATTATTCTACAAAAATATTTTTTATTAATGGTATAAAACATAATTTAAATTATTGAAAAAAAAGAGTAATAAATACTTAAAAATATAATAAAAATACTCAAATATTTCATTTATTTATAAAGTGACTTACAATTTAAAATAATTTTTTTCTATAGTGACTTATAATAATTTAAAATAGAAAAAATAAACATAACATTAGTTATAGAGAAATAACTTTTAAAACATTCATAAAAAAATTAAATTCCAAATTAAATTTGTTAAGAAACCTTCTTTTTTATTAATTTTAAAAAAACTTTAAACAATCAATTAGTTATCAGTTATTGATTATTCCCTCTGTTTTTGAAATTCTTGTTGGTCTTTTAATATAAAGATCATTTATAAATTTCAAATTTTTTAAAAATAATATATAACTTATTAATACTATCAATTTATCTTCAAAAATAAATATATCTATAAAATAGTGCAATTAAACCTCACTTATATAAAAACACATTAATTATACTATAATATTATAATATACATAAAGTCTTAGTAGTTTACTACAAGTACTACCAAACACTCCCTGAAATCTATCTATACTGATGGCATGGATAAACTCACATGATAATTCAGAGTTTGTCGGTCAGGTCCCCAAATGGAGTAATATCAAATGTTGTCGAAGTGACTCTAAAATTCGTCAGAACCGCATGCACAAAACAAATTCCATCATGTGTTTAAGTTCTTAAATTGTTATTTTCTTAAATTTAAAAAGAGAGACTGCGAGGGTCATTATTGACCAGTTTTCAGATTAGTATCTAATCTAATTGAAGCCGTGTCTATCGAACATTAGTTAGATTTATCTTATCTTATTGTATAATATTATTAAGGGTGGTAAATCGATTTGTTTGATCCCTCATTTTTTTATGGGATGAAATGAGGTTTTCGGTTCAGTTTTTTAAATTGATTTGTCCTATTTACATTGTTTAAAAAATAAACCGGGAGGAACGGAACGGATTTTATTCGTAGATATTTTGTTAAATTTTTTTTTAATTTAAAATTAAAATAATTTTAACTATTAAAACACCAATTTTTTATTAGGATTATATTGGTTGAATTGTATTTTAAGTTATTATACATGCAATTTAAATTATAAATAACGTTGTTTTTATAACTTTCTAATACCGACGTTGATTGAAAAAATTTGAATTAAAAAAGCAAGGGTTAATAGCTATTTATCCCCCTGCAATATAGACGAGTTTTGATTTACTCCTCTTTTAAAAAAATGTTTGATCACCCCCTTAAAATATTAAAATTCTAAGTCTTTTGCCCCTAAGGTGTAAAAATTACTCCCTAAAAAATATATATTTTTGATTTACCACCCTGATTTTTACACGCTTAAGGGAATCCCTAAAAATTATAGAGGATAATTAAAAAAAAGTATTTTTAAAAGGGGTAAATCAAAACTCGCCTATATTAAAAGGGTTAAATAACTATTAACCCAAAAAACAATTATGCGACGTAGATAAATTATTTCATTTCTTTACTAGAATTAAAACAACTTTCCCTATTAAAACACCACTCTTCTTTAGAATTATATTGATTTAATTGTATTTTAAGTTATTATATATACAATTTGAATTATAACATTATTTTTATAACGTTCTAATACCGGCGATTGATTTGAAAAATTTGAATTAAAAAAACAATTGTATGACATACATAAATTAAGTTATCAATCAATTAGCTCACATATTTTTCGTTAGAAATAAATGTTAATTTTAAGAAAATAAAGATTTGATTAGTGTATACGTGAAGGTAAATTTATGATTTAACTATTAATGAATTAATCAATATAAAGAGTGTATATGATGTAAACAATGAGAAAGTGTTAATATTTTATACACTACTATTTTATGCATTGTGATATTTTATACCGTATAATTGTTATCATTGTTTATCTTGTGTAAAATTTTAATTGAGTTCTTTAGTAATAAGTTTTTAAATAGGATTAGAATGATAGGTAAAGTCTATTTATTTATATTGATTTTTTTTAATGTGAATGAATTTATTTTGTTTTTGTTAAAATTGATCTTTATTTTATTTTATGAATTGTTTGAACTTAAGACATGTTGAAGTACTATTACGCATTGTTAAAAAAAAAATTTGTCGAGGTCTTTGATAATAGTTGAAATTTTTGTAAATTTTATAGTAATTGTAAAATTAAAAACAAAAACAAAAAATTGACAGATCGGCTCGCTAATCCATTAGCTCGTTAGTAAAAGGGACGGACTTAACTTTTAAACTTAAATATCTAAGTTGGTCCGTCTTATCTTATCCTACGTTTAAATGGGCTAAAACGGAGCAGACCGCTCACTTGACCATCCATAAATACTATTAGGAACATGTTTCGATAAAGAGTTTATAATACAAATGAATATTAAAATAATATTTATCAATAAAATTTTATAAATCATTTTATAATAAAGATAAAATAAATCTAAATTATTTTTATATATATTAAATATTGTTTTCATTAGTTATTTTGAAGAATTTATAAAAATAAATATAAAAAATTATAAAAGATACTGTATGTTGTTTTGATTAGTCTCTTAAATAATAACACAAAACTTATGATAATGAATGAATTCAAATAAGTCCATTCAAACAAATTTTAAGTTATTTTTTAAACTTATTTTATGAATTTCAAAATTTTATAAAATAATTAATATAAAATTGATCCAAAGTTTAATGAGTAAATGGTATATTCCTATTAATTTTTTTTGTTTTTTGTTTTTTTTTCTTAAGCAAAATTTAGTATGCAAAAGAGTGTAATCGGATTGATTTTGACCGGTTTCTGGTCAATAAAAGGTTTGAACTAATGATATTTTTATCGGTTTAGTTTGATTTTTAGTATTTTTTTATAAAATAGAACTAAATCAAACTAACCAATGTGATTTGGTTTGGTTTTGTTGATCGATTTATGATATTTTTTTCAAACATTATATTCAACAGTGTATTTTCTACTAACATGCTTTTCAATGTATTTTATGTTACTATTTTTAAAATAATATATTTCATATAATTTATTTATATTGTATTTTTCAAATAAATTACAAGTTACTCTTAATCCATACAAAATAGTAACATATTTTTTATTGCATCATGAAATACAATTAATATCAAATATAAAAGTTTACACTTGACATCAGAAATTTAGAAAGGGAATTGAAAAGTTTAACAAATAAAACACACATCAATTAACATGTTTCACACCTCAAATACACAATAAAACTATTTTGTAACAAGACTAGAAGATTTTTTTTGAAAAAGAAACAAAAAAAGATAAAAACAAAATATAAAAATTAACTAAGAGAACTTAAACACAAAGAAGGTAACTATAACATATCAGAACAACGGTATAAAGAGCAACAATTATGGCGGACTGCAAGAGAATAAATTCAGTGAAAGCAAATTTTTGTAACTTATGGTTGGAGTTTGATTCTAGATGTGTGTTTTGCTAAAAGGAAGCAAGTGTAAACAAAGATAGAGAATGATTGGATTGATACAAAATTTGGGCTTAATAATGGATAATATATTTTGAGCGTAATTCCATTGGTTTAGTTCATCGGTTTGGCGGTTCCTAAAAACTAAAACCAAGAATCAAACCAAACCACATCGGTTTTCACTAGCCTGGTTCAATTTTTGAACCGAACTAAAAACAATCAATTTTATTCCAGTTTGATTTGGTTTGAATTGACAGCTTAATTGATTTTTTCTAATCCGCTTACTGTAACACCCCTTCTAAATACCCGCGTTTTATAGAATTAGATAATCAGAGTTTATCCATAATTAAGAGGCGTCACAATTTAAATCATAAAAATTTAACCAAACAGCGTCATGCTTTCACTGAAGAACATTCATCAATTAAATCATACCCAAAATTATGTTTAACAGCGGAAATGAAACATAATTTAATCCCGAATATCAATCAATAGTCATTCCAGGATATTAAATCAACATAACTCAAAACTATTTAAAATATCCATTAAAGGATTCCAAACAATCGTTTCCCCAGTGTTACATCTACCAGAGCACGACACTGACACGCGGACCAATGAACTGACTCGAATCTAGAGAGTTATCCTCACCAACTCCAAGCGGCTAATCACTTCGGATCTGAAATGGTTAAAGTAAGGGTGAGATTTCAATTCAATATAATATGTATTATACGTTCTTAGATCCAACAGAATAATCGAACATATCAGTTCATCAACCAAACACAAGATCATAAACAATACAAAAGGGATAGTTCACACAATGATCATGTATATATCAAACAATGGCAATTGCAACACTGGAAACCATCCTAACATGTTACAATTCCATATGCAATGCAGACTCTATGCATGTGGTACCAAACGTGAACCGCATTCACCCACTGCTCCGTTTACTCGTGGAAAGACAGTGTAATCCGTGATTCGCCCACCACCCTTGGGTCAAGAATCTAGCCTCACTACCTCCAACCAGGTAAGTCTATTGGCTCTGCAAGCTCACTTCCGCACAATGGGAATGAACCAATTAACAAATGTCTATGCATGCAATCATAAAAGCATGCCACATCATTCCCGATCATAATATCAATACATTTCACACAATGCCCATTCATCAACATATCACATTCAAATCATAATGAATATCAAATATAGCATGGTATGCATTAGCTCTCATCCGTAACCGACCATTCAGATTAATTACCCATCATCCGTGATTCAATCCATACTTTCAAAAAAATCGGGAACTCGGCTCTTTTAAAATAATTTTTGAGAAAATAATATTTTTCCTTTCCAAGAGGTAGAGTTTTAAATTTAAGAAATAACGCCGAAAACGGCACTCGAATCGGAGTTACGGTTTAGAAAATATAAATTTTTGAAGTTTTAGAAATTTTGAAAAATAGAGTGGTAAGGTTCCTCAGGAGAACCCGGTTCCCACAATCCTTGAAAAACACGCTCCTGGAAAATTGTATGGGGAACCCGGTTCCTCCCCACAGGGAACCGGTTCCCAGGTTTTAAAAATGAGTCCCCCTGGATTTTTGTATGGGGAACCCGGTTCCTCCCCAGGGAACCCTATGTACAAAATGCCGATTTTGAAATTTTAATAATGAACCCGTTCCTCCCCGTGGAACCGGTTTCACGTCTGTATAAGAAAATTTGCCGTTTGATGACTTTATGCATCCATAACCATTTCCAAACTTGCAAACACGAATTGTATTATTGGGAACACTAATCTAAGCCATTTTACGCCACTTTAACATCAAACAACATAATTTACACATTCCTATCAGTCCTCTGACACACTACTGATCAATTCCTCCATACACTGACACAACTTAGGGTTTCATGCTATAAACCTATAATTCCATTTCCTAACATACCCAATCATCCCATTGGTTCCCAAAACCCATAAGACATATTAATCAAACAAAATCACCCCTTACTTCGCGATGATTCTTCGGTTTCTCTCGGCGTCGGCTTTTCCTCTTTTCTCTTCTTTCTCCAACTCTACGTGAAATGATTTCTCCAAAACCTTCTCTTTTTTTCCTTTCTTTTCCTTTTATATTTCCTTTTAATATTCCAATAAAATAAATAATCAATATCTAGTAATTAGTAGAGCGATTTACTCTTACACCCACCATTTACTCTGCACACCTCCAGGCCTTCCCTCATTAAATGATCCAATTAATCCAGATGAATTAAATATTTAAGACTTTAAATCAATTAAATAATTAATTCTCACTTATTTAATATTGAATTAAATCGGGGTGTCACACTTACACCCTTATGCAAAAGTAGAGATATACGAAGGAATAATGAGATTGGATGACATATAACTCAAATATCGTCTTAATAGTTTTTCGGTGAAATCCGATAAGATTCAAGTATAATAAATACAAACAATATAAAAATCATATTAGGTTTATCCTAAGACAGGTTACCATAATATTTAAATATATATATATATATATATATATCATTTGCACCCTTCTAGCTTATACCTCTTTGCCACCTCATTTTTGGGAGAAGGGTGCAAATCACATACACACATTTAATAAATAAATTGTTAAATTAGTTATCTTAAATTTCAATACATAATTATAAAAACTTATTTCCTACAAATTAATCAAATTATTTTCTTCTGATTCCCTAAATATTATTCAATGCAGTGTTCATCGTCTTCCACAATTTGATTTTTCTTTTTTGATGTTGTATGGATTGTTTTAACATTCCATGAATCTTCCTTGCTTCAATGTCCACCACCAATGAACAATTTATTTTCAACTATCCTAATCCGAAGTCATTTGTGGAAGACTTTAATCGAGTATGTAGCATCCCAACTTCTGAACGGTCTCTCTCGGTCACTAAAGGTGATCATATCTCTATTAAAATTTTGAATATGAGTATTTGGCGGAATTGGAAGATTGTAAGTTCGACCTTTATAGTAGAATACTTTCGTCCAAAGGAACCACGCTCCTCTTAGTGGCTAATGTGTGTAGAATTTTTTTATATATTTGGAACGATTTCACTAAATATGGATGATCTTGCTAGAAAAAGAATTTTTGAATTCATATTTTGTTCCATTAAAGATGTTAGATGGGTCAGAGTTTCAGGCTCTCAAAATTTGTCACTAAGTTTATTAAAGTTATTTGCATGGACTAAAGATTCAAATATTTATTTGCAATATAAGTTTTTGCCTAGGTTTGGGTCAGTTTTTATGGACTGTCTTAGGAGTACTAAAGTCCCATAATACTCTTTGTTATTGCTAGTCGTGTTAGCACACCTACTTGCTATTATGTTGCCTCCATTAAGCCAATGATGGATATGTCCTTTGGCCACTGTGTTAGAGTCCTTGTACACATGAACATCATTGCATAAATATGATGCAAAGTGCTATTTGAGATTTAGTTTATTCTTTGGTTCAAAGAATACATGATTTAAAGACATTTCGACACCATAAAATTTGGTAAACTCAACAAGGGCCTTTAGAGGATTCAAAAGCAGTTATTCAAGTGTAAGAATGGTTTGAGGCAATTCAAGGATAAAAAATACGTGGAGGAAAATTATAGGATAAAGTCAATGTAACAGTGTACGTGTCGAATGATAAAGAGTTGACTGTTGTCGACAATTATAGATGTACATAGTATATAAACATACCTTATCTATGAGACAGTGGTTCGCAATTTTTCATTATTATTCTCTGTAGAATTCAAACCTCCAAGTCACATAGATATTGAATTTGTGAGAAATATATGAATTTGCGTCTCACTTATCATTTTTATTTCATTTACTCTATCTTTCAAGCAATTTTTCATTTTACTTCTTGAAGTTTTTATCCAATAGTTCCATATTCAAACACCAAGTTATCAAACCTGGACACATTTTCTTAAAATTGTTGCACAAAATGTCCTTAGGATTTTTTCGAGTTTAATCCTTTAAGTGAATGGAAACTTGTAATTTGATTTACTAAAAACACCAGTAAATAAATTGGTAAACTCGATATGACCCTTTTGCGTAAGAAATTTAAACTTTTGCAGAAAAGAGTTTGTGTGTTTATTGTTTGTAATGTTCTTCATAATGTTCTTCATACATGAAAGTGTGTTTATTGTCTGAGTGTTTATGCGTTTGAAGAGTGTTAAAAATCTTAAAATGTAACGCCAAAAAAGTTATTCCCTTCCCTAGAACGATGCTCCAAATACTAAAGACCAACCAACTGAAGGGACATTTGGTGGTGTAGGTACTTCAATGTCCGCTAGAGTAACTACTCTATTTATAAGTAAGATGTTAGTTTCAACGATATTACCAAAAATTATGGTTCCCCCACCATAATCAATTAGCTTTCCAACTACTCCTAGGGTTACACAAACTACTATAGGATACCCTAGATCTTCTTTTCTCCCAAGCTTTACCTTACCCTATAGTTGTAGGGAATATCCATATGGCATGCCAACTGCAATAATGTTAGGCCTATAAACTAATGCATATACTTATGCAAGTAATGAAATAACTATTGCATCCCCTCTTAATTAATACATAGCATAATGATTTGTTATCATCAATCCTAGTCGAATGGCACAATATCAAAGAGGATTAGGATTAGGGGTGGAAAACGGGCATGCCCTTCTCGTTTAGGTATGTCCCGCAAAAAGCCTGCAAAAAAATAGGCGGGCAGGGCGGGCATAGTTGAGGATGCGGTCCTAAAACCTTATCTTGCCCCACAAAAAAGTGTGGGAAGAGCAAGGAAAGTCTGTGGACATTGCATCTTTTAAGCCTAAAACACAAAAAAAAAATGAAAATGCACGTGCGCGCAAAAGCTCACATAGAAAACAAAACGGGGCAGATACATTAGAGGATGAAAGCCTAAACCCTTGGCCCTATCTGCACTAAAGTGTGGGAAAAACAGACATGCCCAACGGGCCTGACCCATTTTGCCACCCCTAATTAGGTATGTGCCTCATGTTATGCCCCTTTAACTACTAGTTCCCTCTTGGCTATGAGGCAACAAATGGATGATAACAACCATGATAGGGTCAATATGTTGACCCAACAAATCGGTAATATGTCTAATTCTTTGATCTAAAGCACAAACCACAATTACCAATAATTAGCGCATCAAATGGATTGAATCGTTAAATTCTTTGGTGCTCCCTAAGTGCATATTTGAACAGTACCTCAAATTCAGGCAATTAGGGAAACAATGATGGTTTTCTCAATAGCCAAGTGCATCAATAAGTTACGCCTTAACCCATCGAACAACTCATACCCATGTTAGTCGAAGATGACTTAGGTTGAAATGACCTAGAGGTAGTATTGTTCAATATGGACCAGGAGCAGACCAAATTGTTAGGAGAGTCCAACAAAACAACGAGGATAAATGGTATAGTCAATGTGATTGAACAAATCTTAGCCCAAAATAGTCTTCATGTGACAAACTTTGAGCATGTATCGCAGATTGGACTCCTAATGGGTTAAAACATTCATAATTTTACTAAGTTTGCAGGTGATACTAGTGAATTCACTACTTAGATTATTTATATATACCAATCAGAGGCATGTGATTTGGCCAATATTGAAAACTTGAAGATGAAATATTTCCCTAACTCTTTAACTAAGAGTGTTTTCACATGGTTCACTATCCTTCCTCCAAACTCCATATATAATTAGAATAAACTAGAAAAAGTCTTTCATGAACAATTCTATATAGGTCAGTCAAAAATTAGCCTAAAAGAATTACCCAACATGAAGAGGAAACTGTCTGAGTCAATAGATGATTGTCTCAATAGGTTTAGGTTTATAAAGGGGAGATATTTTACTCAAGTGACTAAGCATGAGTTAGTCGAGATGCATGAGGATGCCTTATACTATTCAATTAGGAATAAGTTAGATACCCTATATCTAATGAACATGGCCCAATTAACAGATAAAGTTTGACAAGTCGAATGGTTGAAGGCTGAAATGGCTAGCTCAAATCGACACCCTAGAAAGGAAAAAGCTTGTTATGTAGAAACAAACAAAAACGATCAAGAAATTGACATAATTTTTGAATGTGTTGAAGAAGGTGAGGTTAATCTGGAGGAATTAAAGATATGGCCTCCATATGTTTCTAAGGTTTTAAGACCTTCAAACGAGAAAAAAATGTGAACCAAGTAAAAATGAGAACTTTATTACAAAAAATTATAGTACATTTTTTATGTTACAAAAAATGTGAACAAAGGAAGAAAAAAAGGTTTTGTAAGTATAAAAATTTCTTTCGTCATAAAACATCTCAATGTGTTCTTTTCAAGGATTTGGTGAAAGGTGATTTGAAATATGGAAGGCTCAAGTTTAGGGACAAACATAAGCCATAAATGACAATTAATTCATATTCTCTTCAAGTTTAGGAAGAAGATTCGGCGAACCTGTAGATATCATGATGGATGAGACTATTGAAGGTTTCAACATTTAGGTTAAAGAAGTTAGTGTGACAGTGTATTCTAAGAAGGTTAAGATGACCTACTCAAAGGATGGAGAGGAATTAATCGACTTCCTAAACCTATGTAAGATTAAAGGCTCTAAGGTAATGTTATATCTTTGCTACAGTGCAGTGTTCGACAAGAAGGCTACTAAATACCTTGAAAAGATTAAGCCCTAACAACCACGAAAGGTTGTTCAAGACACCAGGAGTACCTAGTTTGCTTTTAAAAATAGAGGAGTTCATTATAAGAGATACCCGAACAAGACCTATGTTCCAGCTTCCGAAATTCCTCTTGGTGAGCAGGATAAACCTATAAGTAAAACAAACATTAATCAACAAAAGTTTAGGTTAATAAAAATTGGTGAGGGTTCGTCATACCATTATAATTAATAGGTGTTAAAGAATCAGTCATATGCTTCCAATAATTACTTGGGCAACAAACCTATGAATATGACCTATTGGATAAGGCACTAAAGAAAAAATAAAGTTGCCTTCAAAGCTGCAGAGTCGAGTAAGAGAGTGGTAGTTCTCGAGCGAAGATAGAAGTTCATATGGAAAATAAACCTTTGAGCGAAACATTATTTCATCCTTTGCCACCAGTAGTCAAACCCAAAGGGAAAGAAGTCATACATAATGAATATGACAACATGTTGACAAAAAAATTTCATTCTGGTTCCGAAGGTGAACTAGATATAATATATAATATGATTTATGCCTTACCCATATAATTTGACCAGATTATTGAGGTAATTGAAGAAGATGATGATGGTTTTATGATAGAAATAGAAAATCACAAGCCATTATGCTACTATGCAATTAAAAATGGGTGTGTAGAGGAAGAGAATTCCATTTTTTAAAAGGCTCGACGAAGGTATTCGACCAACATCGTCTAAAGGTCAAAGATACATTTTAGTGGGGATTAGATCAAAGTTATTCCTTTGGTAAATGTTGATCAAGAAGAGGTGATCTAATTTATTCAAAGGAACATAATTTATAAGTTTGTAATCCCTGAGACCATTACAACTGATAAAGGGTCAGTGTTCACTGGTCGAAATATGCAAGAGTTTGCTAAAGAAGTAGGGATTAAACTCCTAACATCTACACCTTATTATGCACATGCAAATGGTCAGGTCGAGGCGACAAATAAGTTAGTGATTGGATTAATAAATAATCATGTGGGAAAGAAGCCAAAGAACTGGCATAAGACCTTGGATCTTTAAATATGAAAGTTTCTTTGTCAATTTTTCTTTTAAAATAACGGTTGTGTCAAGAATTGTTTGATTAAGATCATCAAGTCTGTATACAGTTTCAAAGTAATTTTGGAAAGCTTTAATTTATTTGATGTGAGTTGTGTATGGAAGCAAAATCACGAGTTAGATATTTAGAAAATCCAACTACGTCGAAGATTGCACTAGTATAAAATTCCCTTAACCAAGTGTCAAATTCTTGTGTGCAAAAGATTGATGGTCGAAATGAAATGCGAGTAAGAGTGGTATTGTTTGCATAACGAGAAAGGTGTTTTGTACAATCTGTTTTAGAAAACCACATATTATTAAGGCAAATAGCATATTTCTTATCATACAGTGCTTTAGGCATTGTTTGGATGAGGTCAAACTGTCGAGAAACCAGATTAGGTTGACAGCTAACCAAGACAATTTGGTTCTTAAAAGGTCTCAACCTAGTGGCAAGCAATTGAGGGGTGGGAAAAGACTCTCATATTGTCTTAGATTCTGCTTCTTGATCCTTCGAAAGAGTAGGGAATTCATGTTGAAACTATTCAGGACCACGCGGTCTTTGAGCAAAGGGAGCCATCAAAGAAGTAAAATTATGAAATTTTGCGAACATCATCACAAACCCAATAAATGATTCTTGTAGTACAATATCTTCATCATTTGGGTTTATCTAGACCAATTTGGTTTCTTTGATCCACATATTCTTTACCTTTTCATTTTCTTCATCAATAATGTTGTGTTTGAGGAGTGGAGGTTCAAAAGTGGTATTCAACCACAATTGGAGTAGCCAAAATGGGCCAGCAAATAAAATGTTCGTTCCAAACTGATAATTCCTTAGGATGTCAACAGACTCTCCTAGAGACTCATAGAGGGAACCTAAAATGATTTGGCTCAAGCACAACTTATGCCTATCATGAATTTGCTTTTCCATGGTGAGATATCTCTTCGTTGCCTAAGAGAACTCAAGCAGAAGACACATCGAGATAATCATAATGCCCGAAAAGCAACGTGCTCTTAGTCAGAGACTTCTTAAGTGGATTTGTTGTGTTGGTGAGTAATATAAGGGGTAAGAGTAGGTTTACCACCTTTAAAGTTGATGGTATCTTCGTTCATTTCAAATGGATATAAAGTATTGCCAATAAGTCAAAGGCTAGTGATGGCAACAATATCAAACAGAGTTAGGGTCATCATTCTACAAGGGAAATGAAAGGTATTATGGGAAGAGTCTAGAAGTACAACGAAGCCACTAGCATACTCTGGCTATAACCAGGGCAAGATTTCGACAGATGAATTATGTCGTAGATCTCCATATCTTTCCATAATCGACTTTTCCTAATCTCAACCTTAGTGAGCCAAGAAAGATACAATACAATGTATTTCATCAAAGGATAAGAGCAAAACACTCTGAAGCAACTGGTTTTTCAAAATCATTTATTTTCAAAAACAATGAAGTCACCACCTAATTTTATTTGTTCTAAAAAGAACGGGAAAATACAGATAAAACCCACGACATCGGATAAGGCGATCTACATGACCAAAAGAGATGGATTCGGGAGTCGGTTATGCAAGGGGAAGGTATTAGCACCCTTCACATCCATCGTACTCGATGGGACCCGTTTAGCTCTAACTGTTTGTGTGTGTGTGTGTATTCGCTAATTTCTAAATTATGAATAAGAAAGAAGAAAAGGGGTTTGTTTATTATTATTTTGAGTTTGGCACGGTTTCGAAACTGTGTGCCTACGTATTCCCTCGTGCAATGGGAAAATCAAAACTCTATAGTTCCTCTTGAAAATGTTTGAATTGGTTGTATTGATTTTAATAGAAATGTTTTTGATGACCGCATACAAGCGGAAAATAATTTGAATGGATTGAGTTGATTTTAAGTTGTGGGTGACAAATACCAAAACGTTAGGCTATCATCTAACGATTCGAATATTTGAAATTGGTGAGTGAGCTCGACCAATCATCTCTCATCAAAAATCTTTATTATGAAAAGGGTGAGGTAAAGTTCACATTTATTAAGTGTATGGAATAAAAGTATTTAAATTATTAGGCTATCATCTAATGACCCAAATACTTTAAATTTAATTAAATCGTCGGGCTATCATCCAACAATTTAACCAAATGCCACAACACCATATTTTTTGTTTTAAAACATGGATAGAAATTTTTAGTTTATTAGGCTACCATCTAACAATTTAAAAACTTAGATTTGTTTAAATCGTTAGACTATCATCTAACAATTGAAACAAATCCCATCCAAATGTTCTTTTATGAAAATTGATTTTAAAAAACAAATTCAACTAATTATTTTAATTGGAAAGTGTTTTAAGAATTTCGGTATTGAACGGAGAGAAGTAATGATTCAGGTTATGATTAACCAAGTAAGTGGACTTGATTAACCTCGTGAGGATAGGTGCTCCTATCCCCAACCATGAGACCCTGGTGCATGGATAATTGGTATGTGGACCAATATTTATTCGGGTTATGATTAATCAAAGCAACAAGGGCTTTGATTAACCTTGTGAGGATGGACATGCCCATCCCCAACTATGAGACCCTTAGAGAATTTGGTATGAGAACCAAAATGAGAGATCAGAGTCGTTTTTATATTAATTGTAGGTGGAATGTGCAATCATGGAATAAAGCATACAAGCGGATAAACTATATCACACAATACAACTGAAATTTAAATAATTATTAGGATGAATTTTTTTTATTTGATAAAAAATCAACTAATAATTTAATTGATAATTTATCAAATAAAAACTATCACATGCTAATTATTATTTAATACATAAGATTAAAATTACTTGCATAAATAAATATTTTAAAGAGTGAATTTAGAAATGGGCCTGTGATTGTAGTCAGATTTGGGGGGTGTGAAGAGCTAGCAGATTCCAAGCCCAATAATATTTGTTGGATCATGTATGGGAGGTTCCATGAAGCATAGTGTCGGCCACCATTCTGGGACACTGGATCCGGATTTGAAGAGATCTAACGGCTATGAAGGGAGGAACAAAGTCACTATTATGGGTGTACCTACAACAGACCAATTATGGACCATACAGACGGTGACAAGTGTCACCGCCTGGATTAACCAAGCAGAAATAATACTAATTATCCTAAACTGATACTAATCTTATTTTTTTTAAAACTAATTAACATAAAAAAAACAGAATACTTCTATTTTTCCTAATACTCTTATCCACTAAATCTTTCACGATCGCTCATCTCTCTTCTCTCACAATAACTCTCTCGTTTCTGGTTCCTTCACGATTTCGCTCTCCTCTGGTTCCTCACGATCGCTCTCGTCTGGTTCCTCACGATCACTTTCTTGTCTCTGTTCTCTCATCCTCTCACGATTGCGCCAGAAAAGAGAAAGATGGTCGCGCCAGAAATCGCCCTCGTGGCGGTGACGGCGACGGCTCATCCCAGAACATGGTTTCTTATGTTTTTCTGACTCGTTTGCTTCTTCTGAAACTCAATCTTATGTTGGTTTTCTCTGATTCTTACAGGTGGATCCTAAATCTGAAAGGGGAAAGAAAGAAACCCTAGTTCCTATTTGCGTGAAATCGGTGTTGTCAAAGGGAAACTAAACGAGGAAAACGTAACATGAAAAGAGAAAAGAGGGTTGCGGTGATGATTCTGAGGTCTAACGGCGGCGGACGACGGTTTACAACCGCAACCCCGGTGAGACCTTTCTGTTTACCTTTGGTTCTGCTCTTGTTGCCTCGGTTTTTCGCTTTTCTGAAGGATTGTTGTTCGGAAAATGATGATAGGGTTTCTGTTGTTCTTGCTGTTTGTTAGGGTTTTCTGGGAAAATAGGGTTTACTGCCGTTTTAGGGTTTCTTTTGAAGAGTGGTTGCCTCCTTGGTTTTTGTGCATTTGATGTTTTTATAACTTGATGAAACTAGCGTTTTTTGTGTTTGATGGACTTAATTATTTCAGAATTAGGGCTTGATGATTGTTCTGGACTCTGATTTCTCTTGTATTTGGGTCATACGAACTTTCTGTTATGTCACTGATTTTGATTTTGCTGATGTAGACCCCTCTATTTTCTGATATGCTGTTTTGCTAGATTTGTCATTCTTGCCATGCTGTCACACTGAAACGTACTTGCTGCCCTTTACCTTTTTTGTGAACCAAAATTAATTTTGTGATTTACAACTGAGGTTGTGGCCGATGAAGGAACCTTACAGTTCTGAGGCCTTGTTGGTTACTACCATGATTGAAAACTCTTGCAACCTGATTCCGAACAATAAATCCTAATGATGAGTTCAAAATAAATTCTTTCTTGAAAAGTTTGGTTTATGTTTCGACTTCTAATAATTTGCTAATCATTTCTCTTTGTGTTTCATGTAATTTAGAAATTGGATCAATGGAAGTAAGGTGGCAATGATAAACCATGGTGTGGCTTTGGCATAAAATTCGAGCATGGAGAAATGGAGCCTTGGAGGGATCGGAGGGAAAGCTTGAAAATGAAGTCAAGGAAATGTCCATGAAGAAACTTGCAGCTTGAAAAATTCATGAATAGTTTAGAACATACTAGTATTCAATAGGGACTTTGTAACTTGCATTTAAAGATTTGACAAATTGTAATACATGTATCTAGACCTGTTCTTGCATTCTTGTATAATAAAAACTTAGAGTAATTTGAAAACTCTTGAATTTTCATGAATACAAGATTTGAGAATTATGTATCAATTTGAGTTCTTGATTTTAAATCTTTACATATTACTAATGCAATCTTTATTGCCATAACACTTGTAAATACGAGTTGGAAATCAAATTTGCCATAAACTAGTATCAATTTGGTTAAGACATACCATGTTGAAGTGTTGATTAGAATATGCATTCAACTCCAATTCTAATCCAATCCATAACCCCAATCCACAACCTTGAACCAAACGAGTGGTAACATGGTTGTTGTATTTTAGATCTTGAGCAAAATTGTCATGTATGATCTTAATTCATGTTCTAAAAAAAAATTGAGGTCTTAAGAGAACCATGAATGGAATTTAAATATTTGTGAAAATAGTATCTTGAAAACATATTCAATTTTCTAACTCCTCATTCAAACTCAATAATGCATTGAATATACATTATAAAAGCTTTGAACTTGTAATCCAAAATCTCGAAATCCAAGTTATCTTGTAATTAAAATAATCCCATTTGAATGATAGACGTCATCTTAATTTAAAACTCAATCCTTCAAGAAAGTCCTCAAAGAAAATTGTAACCCATGTGAGCATAATTCTTCGACTTCACCTTCTAAACCTTTTGATGAGCAATTAACTTGTGGAAGGAGATAAAACTCAACGTGACCTCTGAAACAGAAACCCACACACAAGATCCGATGGATAAGAGAAAATAGGATTCACTGCTAAAACCTTTTCATTCTCACCTCTCTTGGATTGATTGAAAGCACAAACATCTTCCATATCTTATAAAATAATTACCGGAAGCCAACCCAAGCCTAAAACCCTATAATCAATGACATTAATGCATGAACGTGCAATGGTGGGTACTTTAAAAACACAAAATGATGTAAGTTTGAATTTTGGTCACCCTAGACGCAACTAACGATGCAGATGCGATGAGCGAATGAGTATTTAATGTCAATGGCCCAATGGAAGCGTATGCAAATGAAAGCGAAGCCTAAGCCAGGTAAAATCTATATAGGAGGGCAAATTTTGGGGTGCAACACACTCTAAGAGCGTTGCTCACATAGTCAAGATTGATTTTATCCTCTATTTTTGAAGCATCAATCAAATATTTCGCTTATTTATCTATAAGTTTATGGATATCAAGTTTTTTACCTTTACCATCAGGTTTTTGTTTACTAGCCAAAAGTTTGGTACAGTGGTAAACATGGAAAAACTCTTTGAGTTTTTCTGTATCCGCGTTATGGTCAGATAAATAACCCATATATGCACGTGTTTCACCAGAAATGTTTAAAGGGATGAATATCTAAGATTGGTAGATTTTGCGCTTCTCTTCAACAAGAGAAGGCTCAGGAATATACTATTGATTTTCTACCAGCAACAATGTTTCTATCTTCGTGATTGGGATAAAAGCTTCTTTTTGTTGCTTAGATACTTTGGTCTTTGGTGCCATTATTGAAGATTTTTTGGAAGATGAAGAATTTGTGAAGATGGTGAAGAAGAAGTTCAAGAGAAACACAAGTTTAAGGGTTCAGAAGATTGGAAAAGTGTTGAGAATGGAAGGTTTTGGTATTTATACAGAGAAGAAAAAACATTTCATTTTTGTGGATGAATAAAGAGTTAGTGGGGAACGCGTAACTCCATGAGAGGACGCATAAACGATGACCTAGGCAAGTTACTTCCATACTCCTATTTTTTAGGATTAATGATTTAAAGCAACAATGCACGTCTCGATGAGACATTTTTGAAAAGTGGTCATCATGACCATGACGTCACAATAATAATTGTTGACGCATCGAAAGCTTTCAAAAAATGTCTTTTTGTTGTTTGATCGAAAACTACATTTTAGGGGGAAATTTGTTAGCTGAGAATTCAACACTCAAACGTTTACAAGGGCTTTTGAGAAATCAAAAAATATTGAAGTTGTTATGTTTATTTGACAAAAGCAAGTTAACCCTTTTCGACCGAAGTTTGATAAAATAACGCAAGGTCAAAACGTAGCATTTTGGAGTTGATTCAAAGCGGATTCGACATAGATATTTGAATTTTGGCGCTTATCTGTTCTTTTGAAAAGAGACGTTTGCAAGCCTATGAAGAGTCTAACGCATGCAAGCAAGAACGTGTCCTCTTTTGAAGAGAAGGTCGTTCGTGCTGAATTAGTATAAATATGAGTCTTTAGTTTAGAATTTTGTGTGTTCAAATATTTTACAAATTACTCATATTCACTCAAAGTATCAAAGTGTTATCGAGAAACGAATTTCTGAAAAATGTACGTATGAAACACCATATTTAATTTCAATATCAATTTACTTTCGTTAAACTCATTAATACTTTCATTTTCCAATTCCATTCGAAACTCTTTATTTTCCTGTCATTTTCATAAAGCTTTATGTTACTACTTTTGAATTTACTTTCATTTTTCAAAGCGATCAATATCCAAAAAACTTAAAAACACAAATTATACACTATTGTCTTAGAATCAATCTAATCAACCATATACATAACTAGAATCATTAAATTTCAGAAGACTATGGCATTTTTTTTATCAAAGGTGTACTAAACTCAGGAGCATCTTATAAAAAACATTATTCAAACTCGTACTCATGAATTTAACGTTTATATCTATCAACTAAATTTACTGAATGCAATTAGGTGATAAGAGATACACTCCATAATTCATAAATAAGATCATTAATCATTTTGAATATCTGCTATAGTTGAACGAAATAAATTTTATTTTATAATATAGATTATTGAAAATATTGAATAATAATTTTTTAATATATTAAATTAATATTATTCAAAAAATAAGAAGGCTAATTACAAAAATAAAATTATTTATTATACATAAATGTTTTTTTAATTAATACTATCTCATACCTCAATTTTAGGAAATAGATTCATTTACTAAATATGAAAAGAATACATTTGTATTAAAAAATGAATTTAAATTATTTATAATTAATATAAAATTTAAATAGTTTTTTGGTCTGTAAGTTGGCATATTTTTAATTTTCGTCTCTATATTTTTTATAAATGATTTCTAAATACTTAAAATTTTTAATTTTAATCTCTAAAATTAAATTTAGTAAAAAAAATTCGAAAGAAAATCTACAAAAAAAATTACATATTTGTTTTGGAAATTTTAATTTAAGAATTAAAACAAAACTAAAATTAACATTCAAAAATTATTTTCAAGAAAGCAAGATATAAAGATGAAAATTAAAATCGCTCAAGTTACATAAACCAAAAAATTATTTAAATCTTAATATAAACATATGACATATTTAATGTATGAGGGGATATTTGTTTTAAATTTAGAAATTATATTTTAAGAATACATAGGTAAAAAGCGAGGATACCTATGATTTTATTATAAAGTTGAAAAATATTATTCTTAATATAAAAATTCTACGAATAAAATAATTTTTTATAACTTTTTTTGTTTTTATAAAATTATTCCTATATTAAAGGATGAGAAAGTGAATTTTCATAAAATTTTATATATTTTTTAAATAAATTAATAAAATTATATATTTTTAAAAATAGTAAAAAAAATTCAAATAATTTTTAAGAAAAATATCTTGAAATAAATTTTCTATATTTATTTTTCTGAGATAGTAATTCCTAAGAATAAATTCTGATACCTTGAAATAAATGCCCCGTAAAAAAATAAACAATTAATAAAATAACTATAAACAACCTTTTTAACTTTTAAATATATATATATATATATATATATATATATATATATATATATATATATATATATATATATATATATATATATATATATATATATAATTGTAAACTACTTTTCTCTAAAAAATCATTACCAATAATACAATGTATATAAGAAATGAAGCAGAATATTAAAAAAGATATTATAACTATATCTGCACATAGGGGCATTCAAACCCAAGTCATCAAGTTTGCAAGTAATATCATATTACCACTACATCACTTTACAATTGATGTTTATTATTTCAAATCAGTTTTACTAATCGCTTATTTTTAATTAATGGCTTATTATCATCATCACTATCTTCTTCACCACAACACCAATGCCATTCTTCCAATAATAATTGATGCTTCGGCTAAGAAAAGGAGAAACCAATAATAATGCAGAAACTGCTTCAACGTCCAACTTGTTCACTCTCAATCCCTATTTTATCCTCCTCTTCTTCTTCCTCTACTCTCGTTACTTCTTCTCTATTTCTTCATCTTCCAACAACAACAATGTCTTCTTCTCTATTTGTTCCTTGTGTTCAAGAAGAAACACACATATCCATTTCCTTCCCTTTCAGCTTTCAAACCCCAACACCTCTCTCTCTCTCTCTCTCTCTCTCTCTCTTCAAACTCAGAATCTAGGGAAGTTCACGATAGCCGGCAGAGGAAACCACCATCTTCTTCGATGGGACCATGTGTTCACAGTGATTTCTGGTGAAACAACCACTAGTCTTCCAAACTATCGAATAAGCGTTGTGATTGTTATTCAATTCCTCTGGTAACTTGCAGGATCGACTAGATTGATCCTATGGGGGATTGGTCGTTTGGATAGAATTAATAACAAAATAAGGATTCAAGTTTCAGGTTTATATTCAGAGTGTTTTATATAAGTCCAATGTATTTCGATCATGGTATTCACTAACTTAATGCCATGACTAAATAAAGAAACATAATATTGACTTGAATGAGTAAATAAACAAAGATTCAATTTACAGAAGAAACATAATTGCAGAAATGCGTAAATGACTTTTAAATGTAAAAGACTTTTCAAAGTAAAGGCATGAAATGTAAAAGCCAAGAATGTAAAAACAAGTATGTAAAAACTTTCTGGAAAATAAGAGTGTTAATGTAAAAGTTTCAGAAAAGTAAAGGATTTCGAAATGAAAGAAACGTTTGAATGCAAGGAAAGTTAAATGACTTTGAATATAAAGGATTTAAAAGACATTGATGCAGGATAAAGATAAACTGGAAAGGTAAAGATACATTATTGAATAATAAAAGTTTTGGTGCAATCATACGTACATCATTCGAGCATTCGTTTCCCTAGCCATGTGGTATTTTGAATGTTTACTGAATTTTTGTACAATAGATATGACACACGAAATCCTAACACTAAGACTCCTATTTATACTATTTCGACCATAACGGTCTGGCTTATGAGATCTTGACACGTTCAGAACATGCAGAGCACTGCGCCTCTCTTGCTTCCACGCGTCTTCGAACCGTCTCCAGCGCATACATTCTAACTTCCAATTATCCCGCTCGCGTTTTGAATTTCAAATGCCTTGACCACTTCGACTTCGAACTCGCTTCTCAGATACAACCTTACTACCATTTCGAAGCTTGCTTTACATATATCATCATAATTTCCATTCGAAGCTCCAAATTTCAGCAGGTCCATTCGAAGAGCCAATTCTTTCATCCTAAACTATGGCATTCACTTTGTTCCAACAAATACTGACATTGTTTCGTTTCGAGCTCAATGATTTCTATTCGAATCACAGATATCAAAATCTTCAGCCAACAAAATGCCCCTTTAAAATATGTATTTCGAATCTTTTTCTGAGAAATACTTATTTTAAACACATCCACAAGATTTTGATGTGACCCTGAGTAATCATGACACTGTATATGATTTCCACTACGTCAGTCAAGACGGCTCTTGGGTTTCCGAACCGCTTCAAAACAGTTGCCACGGTATGGTGCGGTTATTAAAGACAATGATTACCTTTAATCATGCTTATTACCAATGCTCATTTTACGCCACCTCACTCCGTGTCCAACCCACGTCCTCCACGTATCTTAGTTTTAGTTGATAAGTGCTTCAACTTCCTTACTATAAAACTAAACAGCTTTAGTCTTTTAATCTTTTCCACATTCTGAACTATTTTCTCTTCTTCTCTTCTCGTCTAAACCCTAAATTCTTGACAACTTCCAACAATGTCTTCAACAACATCCCAGATGAAGAAGATTTCCAAGAAGAAGAACAAGAACGCTGGAACTATCCTGGAAAGCAAAGTTGGCATTCACCAAGGTCAATCCGTGCTTATTCCCCAAGGAATCTCCAAAGAGCAAGAACTCCTATATTCTTCTCAGGTATTAATCCCAACCAATGCTTCTGGAAAGAGGTTTTGCCTAATGGGCCCTCTTACAGTTTTTGAAATCCTGAAAGACACCAGGACTATCTTCCCTGTTTGCTATGATTTTAAACCTTTGTTCAACATGATGGAAACCCCCTAGTCTAGGAACTGAGAATGTGAATGAACCCTCTGCTTCAAAAAACGTAGAAACCCCTGTAGTTCCCGCAAAAGATCCCTTTATTTTGGACTATGTTAAAAGTAATTTTAAACCGTTTCGATCTTGCCCTACTGCTGATATAGCTTACCAAAACTGGTTTGCTAAAGTGGAAACTAAGAAATCCCATCAGTGGGAGGAGCTAGGGATCTAAAATCTAATTAAGTTGTCGAAACCAGGCTTCACCTACAGCCACCCTCTGCTATTTGCGTCCTTGTACTTTTGGGACAGCACTTATAATACCTTTTACCTTCCCGGAGGAATGATCACACCTACATTCTTCGATATAACCGCTATTACAGGCTTATCACCGGTAGGAGAAACATATATCCCTGATTCTGAAGACCATTCAAGCATTATTGACTTCGACGTCAAGTTGGCTAGCTTCTCCAAGTTTATCAGTCATTATCACACTGAAGGTGATAGTGTATCAGACGTAGAGCATATTGCTTTCCTCACCCTTTGGTTATCAAAATATGTATTTTGCAGTAGGTCACTACAAGTATCCAGTAGGTTTATTCCTCTAGCAAGGGATTTACACGAAAATAGGAGAATTTGCTTGAGTGAGCTATTACTGGTTGATCTCTATGAAAGTTTGAGATCAGCTGTTTCGAGCCTGAAATCTCACACTCCTAAGAATATCTTGCTAGCTGGTCCCTTCTGGTTGCTCCAGTTATGGCTAAATGCCATGTTCGAATCTTCACTCTCCACCGCTGATACCATTATTGAGC
Organism: Vicia sativa; assembly: GCA_021764765.1. NCBI lineage: Eukaryota > Viridiplantae > Streptophyta > Magnoliopsida > Fabales > Fabaceae > Vicia > Vicia sativa. The sequence continues at coordinate 214,852,221 of CM038793.1, forward strand.
AAGATCCAGAAATAGTGGATCGAAATGTTGAAGGCACAAGGTTAAGGAGACTAACTCCAAGTGATGATAAGGCTGATTTCCAGGTTCTGTTCTCACAATATATTATGCTCTTCTCCAAAAAGCATAAGTTCGAAGAGACTATGGCACCTTTTGCTTCGAGGACTCATGGACCATCATGGTTCACAATGTCCCTTTCGGAGGCTGTTAAGAGTAAAGAGATCCAAGACCTCTGGAAAGCCTTCTTGCTCCCAAGACTAATCTCCTCAAGAATCAATCCGACCAAAAACCAAATCCTTCTGTTTGCCTATCAACCCAACTTCGTTTCGAGACAATTTGGTTTATGTCAGCTAATCCCTGAACCCCTTTTTCAAACTCAAAGCGCTATTACCTCCGGTCGAACCTTCAAGGCCAGAGAAGCTAAACTGCAGCAGGAACAGTATCAAGAGTTCACCCAGTTCGAATTAATTTCTTTTGAACCAACTCATTTTTCATCAAAGGGTTTTCTGGATTGGTGGACTAAATTCTACCAGACTTATATGTTCGATGTGCAGGTACACAAAAAGAAAGGTATGTTCACTCATGCTCAATAGATTAAAGCTTTTCAGAATTACTTCGAAACAACTTATGATCCCACACGCTTGGAGTCCACAGTATATCAAGCGTCCCAAACCTTGAAGGAAAAATTTAAAGAAAAAGTCTCTAAGTTCAGACTTCCTTCAGGGTTGTCACCTGAGGATAGGTATAGGTTGGCACTCGAAATGCATCCACCTAATTTTCCCAAACTACCTACCTCAGAACTGGCTCTGGCTTGGTTTCCCCCATACCCTTGGTGGTTAACTTGCAAAGAGATGTTCAAGTATCGATCTCAAAAGAAACTAAAGCCATCTGAGACTGTGACATGGGCTCGACACTGGCTCCATAATTTCCCAGGGCATCTTCGCTATGACCTTTCTGCCATGTCGATTCTTTCGAATGAAGGCGCAGGTGCGAATGCTTGGGAAATCCCCAAATAATTCTCACTTTCTTTATTTTAACATTTACCTTACTTGTTTCGATTTTCAGCCGTTAGAATCAAGACCGTTACATCGAAGACCAAGGAGGGAAGCAGCTCTCAACAAACCATCGAAACCAATGATGATGTGCCCAAAGCAACTCCTACAATTACTCCTGCAACAACAACAACAACAACAACAAACACCATTGCTCCAACTCCAACCATTTCTCCAACTCCAACAATCCGACTCAAAGAATTGCTCCCCCAAAAGTAAACAGTTTATTCTGGTATTTCGAATGGATTTGAATTTATGATTGAAGCCTAACTTATGTTTGTACCATTTCAGACTAATAAACTCCCACCAACTACTCCCAAAAAGCGAAAGCTCAGTACCAGTGGGAAGACTCTCAAGACTGGGGAAAGCTCACCAACGGCTTCGAAGAAGAAGCAAAAGAAAGACATTTCAAAGGATACTAACATATCTGGACTTGATTCCAGGGATGTTGCTCCCTTCCAAAAATCCAAAAATCCACCTTCGACCTCCAACGTAATGTTGGAACATATAGACAGCAATATATCTTCAGACAATCCACAGGTAAACTGACTTCGAATTTTGAACAAAGATAGTTATTTGTACCTTAGTTGTAAGTTTCTAATCTTTCTTTATTTGTGTAGGATGTGAAATTCCTGGAAGCAGATACTTGATGTCACAGAGAATGTTATGACACAGTATCTGACACTATGTTAACAATTTACAAGAATACAAAGCAAAATAACACAATAAGTTGTTCACCAGTTCGTTCAACAAACCTACATCCGGGGCTACCAAGCCAGGAGGAAATTCACTATTAGTAGAATTAATTCGTGAATAAACCACCGCTTATCTCCTTCACTTAAAACCTACCCAATGCAACTTCAACCTAAGTCCTACTTAGATCCGAGTACCCACTCACTCCCCTCAATCACAGTGATATCAACCTATTGACTAATTGAATTGTGAAGACACACTTCAATAAAATATCTTGATCTTGCTTCAGCTTCAATCAAGAGACAAACACTGTGCTTTAAAGCTTTGAGTGATAAACTACCCTTACAAAGAAATCCTAGTCCAATGCACTTATCAATTGATAGTTGCTTGGCTCACAAGAGAAACTAGAATTACACAATACCAACTATTACAAATCCTAACAAGACACAAACACAAGTGTTATCTCTTCAATACATTCAAATAGCAGCAGAGTAAGGGTTCTTTTCCTTTATAGAAGCAGTCCCGAAACTTCGCTTTGGGCTTCCATAAAGATAGCTAGGTTCACTTAATTTAATCCTAAAACATGGTATTTTCAACAACCAATTTAGGTTTAATTAAGATTAACCTAGCAGCCACGTGAGCATGCTTTCTAATAACAAAAACAATATTTAGCACTCAACAAACTTCCCGAAAAATCTCAGAACAACATTCAGAATGTCAATCGAATGTCATAACATCTTATGACATCTCTAATTTCAAAGTGCCTTTAGCTTCCGCCTCTGTCTTTTAACATCCTTAGCAGGTAGGATTTATCTTCAATCTCTGAATGTCCTAACATCTATCATGACATTGCTAAATCCTAGTTTTACCAAAATTAATGCCAACCTAAAACACTAACAAACTCCCCTTTGGCACATTTTGGCTAAAACTACTTAACACATCGTAGTACCTATGCAACAGAAGACAATAAACTAGTTCTAAGCTTTCCTAAGCTTCAAGTAACTAGAACTTAGAGAAGATAAATTCTACCCATACAAACATCCCACAATTCCCACAATTGCCCCATACAAAATTTTAAACAGGCATACAATTTCCCCAAAGTCCCAAGTCCCATACTATCATCATACAAGAGTTCTTCTCCCCTTTAGCCATAAAGGGCCAAAGGAAACAATACAAGTTCCCCAAACTTTTAATCAAATAGTACCAGAAACAATTATACCAACATATAATTAAGTACCAAAGATTTTTTAGAGGTACATTTCGTCAGACATTATAAATCCAATAATGATTACACCATTCAAACAAAGTTGGGAAAATACAGAATCAAAAGTAAGAAAACAAATAACAAGAAAATTGACAAACAAAGAAAGAAGGGGCAAGGAGCAACATCTCAAGTGCTTTCTTCTCCGTAAGAAGCCGTGGAAGGAAGCATCTTCGTAACCTTCTTCAAAGACCAACCATCCGAATATCATCATCTTCAAGATCACCAACAAAGATCATTATCGCTTCTCTTCATCCTCAACCTCGTGTCCCGATCTAGTTGAGAGATTAGCTCTTCAGACTTTGCTTTCGTGCTTCAAGCTCCTTGCAAGTTGCTCTTAGCACAAGAATGACATTTGCCTTCGAGAATTTTCTTTGACATTGATGTCTCACAGATGTCATGACAATGTCTGGGACATGCTTCCCTTAGAACAGTTTGTAGTGGAATCCAAGAGCAGGGGCTCTCTTGCAGACTGAATCTCTGTCACCAAGAATGTATGGATGCTGATCAATTATAATTCCACACAGCAGGGAGGGAAAGGCTATAGGTCCCTTGATTGCATAGCTTTCAGCATGCTTGAGGGTCTGCTGAAATATGTAGGTACCATAGTCAAATTTGGCCTGAGTGCCCACTGCATATATAAATCTGCCCAATCCAATGGAGATAGTTGACTTGTGATTGGTTGAGACCCAGTTAGCAGCTCATATCTTATGCAGAATGGCAAATTTAACACTCAGCTTGCTTGCTGAAAGTTTTCCCTTCAGAGGCCAGACTTTCACTTGTTTGGCAGTGATGGTTTGACAAATTTGATTGTCAGTTTCTTCAAGTTCTGGCTGAGCATCTTCTGATCTCCCCAGAAATTTGTTGACCACTCTTGGAGAGAACTTTACTTTTCTCCCTCTCATAGACCGCCTTGTAGTCTGCAGACCTCCCATCACCACAACCATTTGACAAATTCACTATGAATGCCTTTACCAATACATCATAACAGCTTTGAGAAACTCACAACTGCCTTCATTAATCCAAAGATCCTTAATCGATTAACAATCTCTTTACACTCTAGAGCACTCTTATTCAGCTCCTCTCCAAAGCAATCCTCTTCAGTAAACATACTTCCATCTCCCAAAGATTCTCGGATGATGGAATGAGATGTTGTCAATGGCCACTTCAGCACCATGGGCGCTTCCCAAGAGTTGCCTTCTTCCTTGGATGAATATCGTGACATTTATTTCAACATCAAACTCAGAATCTTGATCTGACTCTGAAGGTTGTGCATTTTTCTTTTCTTCACAATTGGTGTCCTCTTGGGTCTGGAGCCACCACCAGCTTTTACTCTACATTTCATTGTAGAGGGTTCAACCTTGGTCTGTTTCTCAGCCTTAGAAACATTTTCATCAACCTTTTCTTTAACAGGACTCTGTGAGGCAGCCTGTTTTCCCTTCCTTCTCATCATCCTCTTTGCAATGCTAGGATTAACATTGGCTATGAGGTCATTGTCTGAGAACTCTTCATCTAAATCAATGACAGGGGGATCAACTAAATTTTCAGAGTCTTGAACTGGAGACTTTTCAAGATTATCTCCACTAGGTTTTTCTGGAGTCTCTTCTAAGATACTATCAGAAATAGAATCTGCAGGAGTTTTATCTAAAGCACTCTTTGTAGGGGATTCCTCAAGTACACCATCAGACATCACATTTTCATTAACAGCGGGGGTTTCATTATAAACATCATCAATACTCACTTCAGAATCTTTAACTGAAGGATCAACAGCATTCTTGACAGGAGAATCAACATGGTCACGAGATGTCTTGACATCCTCGTGACATCTGGATCAATGCTAAGTTAGGGCTACAGACTTTTCATTTAGAGGACTGAAACCCGAGGAAGTTGGTCTTCATTGAGGATCCGGTTACCAATCTAGCAATGGCTATATGCACCCCTAGACTTCTCTGTGTTTACCATTTCGAGGAATGAAGAGGATGGTATGTAAGTCTTACCGTAAGGTGATGCTTGCGTTCTTCTTACATTCCTTGTATGCATTTCTTGACCTTTTCGGGTCTGTGGCCATTCTTGCAGAGAGGATTGATTCTCAGAGCTTCAACATGCATGTCATCAGTATTTTCCCTAACTTCATCCATGGCAGGAGATGATGAACCAGATTTTTGAGAAGATGAAGATGATGAAGACATATTTTGCTGGAAGATTTGAGGAAATGAGAGCGAGAATGGCAGAGGTTTTGAAAGTTTCTTTTAGATGAAGGAAATATGATACTTTCAAAAGAAGAAACTATTATATGAAGGAGTCTCTTCCTATTCTTGGAACTTTTAAAAATAAGAGGAAAATACTTAAATAACCTACTTATAAATACTTGAAGAAAAAGATCCTTTCCATTCCTTGTTGTATGCAAGGTTAATTGCTACAATTCCTCATTTGGACAATTACCCAACTTGCCCCTTAACATTTCAAAGCTAGTCTCAAGCACTTTAGTAAAGTGTACAAGACAATGTCATGACATCCTGTATGACATTGTATTCAGTCAGCATCTGCTTCATCCAGATCATCTGAGAACAATTGCTATCAGCTGCTATGTGATCAGTCTCAACATTGTACAGGAATACACAGTTTTGCTTCTTGCTGACCCAAGAAACAGGATGGTTTCTCAAGATGAACCATCCTTCAAAAGAGCTTTCACACAAGCATTTATCAACACTTTCTCCACTTATTTTCTTGGACAACTTCAAGTGTGTAGGAGCAGGAGTCCTTTTATGGCTGACATTCTTCATCCCAGTCCCCTTGTCAATCCTCCTTGCATATTTGCTCTGTGAAAGTTGTGTTGAGACTTCCATTATTGTGTCTGACATTCCTCCAAACACTATGTCACCAACATAAATTTGAATCACCATTGTCTTTCCTCCTTTATTCTTGAAGGAGAGACTTTTATCCAAGACTCTTTTCCTATATCCTTTATCAGTAAGTAGCTTGGTCAGCCTATCATACCAAGCCCTAGGAACTTGCTTCAGCACTCTAGAAGCGGTCAGATGTCTAGACATTGGTTGTGACATTCTGGTTTGCTTTCCAACATTACACTTATCACAGATTCTCCCTTTATCAGTGTGAAGTCTTGGTATCCTTTTTGACTGCCTCCATGGAATTGATCCTTTTCATTCCTCTGAGATGTGGATGACCAAATTCTTGCTGCCACAACTTTTCTTCCTCTTCATCTTTGTCTGTGGAACTCATAGAGGACAAAGTGGTGCTCTCAGATTCCCACTTGTAACAGTTGTCCTTTGATCTGACTCCTCTCATAATCACTACTTGATCACCATTGATTACAAGACATTCAGACTTAGTGAAGCTGGCTGTGAATCCCATATCACATAGCTGACTTATGCTAATGAGATTTGCAGTCAAACCTTTTACAAGCAATACTCCATTTAGGCTTGGAACTTCAGACCAGTTTGAGTTTCCAATACCTTTGATTTCTCCTTTGGCTCCATCTCCAAAAGTAACAAAGCTGGTAGAGTGATGCTTAACATTATTGAGAAGATTCCTGTTTCCAATCATGTGATTGGAACAACCACTGTCAAAGTACCAATCTTTCTTGGTAGACACACTAAGGGAAGTGTTAGCTACCAGAGCAACAGTCTTCTTCTTCCACTGTTGAGAGTATGATACCCTGTTGGTTTTAGGCGTCATATAAGACCCTTGATTAGGATATCCATGTAGCCTGTAGCAAAAAGATTTTATGTGACCAAACCTTCCACAATAATGACACCTCCATCTTAGAAACTTTTTGTTCATGTTTCTATGATTTTGATGTTGCACCCAATGTTGTGACATTTGCTTTGACATTGGTCCATTAGGTCTGTTCTTCCTTTTGTTATTAACAAACCTCTTTGTCTCCACATATCCTGAGGCAGACCTATTCCTTTACTTGTGGTATGACATCTTCTTTGTCATTGACTTCCGAGGTTTGTTCCATTCCTGGTTATTAACAACTCTCTTTGCAGTCATATACCCCGAGCGCACATTTCTGTTTTGGGTTGTGACACCGCTTGACATTGTTTTCCTATGTCTATTCTTCTTGATGTCACCAACAGGTTGCTTTTCACACATATCCTAGACCATGCTTATTTCCGCATTTGTCCAAGTCAAGAATTTCTTCCAACTTATCGATAGATGTCAACATTTTGATGATTTAGACATCCGATCAAGTTTGGAATTCAAGATACTAATATCACTATTGAGGTGACTTATAGGTGTGTTTTCCTCTTTCTCACCTCCAACTTCACATTCTCGCTTCCAACTTCTCAATCGCCTTTTTCTGCTCTTCATTTTGTCGACATGCTTCTTCATTTTTATACACTTCCGTAGTTTTCAGAAGCTCTTCAAATGTCACTTCCTCATCACTAGAATCCATATCGAGTTGTACACCAGAGAGAGCAGGACAAGTTTGGCACCTTCTTCCTCGATTCACTTCCGAATCACCATCGACCAAGTGACACCATTCCTTTCTTTTGTTTCTTTAGAAAGGTGGGACATTCAACTCTAATATGTCCAAATCCTTCACATTCATGACATTGGATTTTTGCCTTGACTTCCTTTTTCCTCGACTTGGATCTTCTCGAGTCATAAGATCGCTAATGTCGATGGAATGTCCTTGACATTTGACCTTGACTTTGGATCAATCCTCCCGATCGCTTTGTTGAACTGCCTTCCAAGCATGGCAATAGCTTCAAATATCTTCTCTTCATCTTCCACCTTGCATCCTTCTTCGTTGGATACAAGTGCTATGCTCTTGTTTTTCTTGTCAGCTTCACCGATTCCCATCTCAAAAGTCATAAGGGATCCAATAAGTTCTTCAACCTTCAAGGTGTCGATGTCTTGAGCCTCCTCTATTGCGGTGACTTTCATTGCAAATCTCTTAGGCAAGGATCGAGAATCTTTCTCACTAGCTTCTCTTCGACATCTTTTCACCAAGTGCTCCCGAGGCATTGGCAATTTCAAAATATTCATGTGAAATTCATGAATATTCTCATCTTCCTTCATCTTCAAATTCTCAAATTTGGTAGTGAGCATCTCAAGTCTTGACATCTTCACCTTGGATGTTCCTCATGAGTAGTTCGAGAGTGTCCCAAACATCCTTGGCCACTCACATTGATGAACCATCAAGATATTCCTCAATACCATTGAATGAGCATTCAATGCTTTAGAGTTCCCTAGAGCTAGCTCTTCTTCCTCTTTGCTCCATTCCTCCTCGTGTTTCAAGACAGTAGTGCCATCTTTCTCAAGCTTGGTGGGATGTTTCCATCCTTTATCGCAGCCTCTCAAGCTTTAATGTCCATTGATCTTAAGAAGGCAACCATACGAGGTTTCCAAGAATCATAATTAGACCCATCCGCATAGGTGGTCTTCCTCCAAATCCTCCTTCTTTATCCATTACGCTAGAAACTATTATCCCTAGATCTCACCCAATAACAAGGTGGTGCCCGCCCGATGCCAATTGAAATTCGGCAGGATACTTGATGTCACAGAGAATGTTATGACACAAGATTCGACACTATGTTAACAATTCACAAAGAATACGTAGCGTAAATAACACAATAAGTTGTTCACCACGGTTCAACAAACCTACATCCGGGGCTACCAAGCCGTGGAGGAAATTCACTATTAGTAGAATTAATTCGTGAATAAACCACCGTTTATCTCCTTCACTTAAAACCTACCCAATGCAACTTCAACCTAAGTCCTACTTAGATCTGAGTACCCACTCACTCCCCCTCAATCACAGCAGTGATATCAACCTATTGACTAATTGAATTGTGAAGACACACTTCAATAAAATATCTTGATCTTGCTTCACAACTTCAATCAAGAGACAAACACTCGTGCTTTAAAGCTTTGAGTGATAAACTACCCTTACAGCAAATCCTAGTCCAATGCACTTATCAATTGATAGTTGCTTGGCTCACAAGAGAAACTAGAATTACATAATACCAACTATTACAAATCCTAACAGTACACAAACACAAGCTGTTATCTCTTCAATACATTCAAAGGGCGCAACAGCAGACTAAGGGTTCTTTTCCTTTTATAGAAGCAATCCGAAACTTCGTTTGGGCTTCCATAAAGATAGCTAGGGTTCACTTAATTTAATCCTAAAACATGGTATTTTCAACAACCAATTTAGGTTTAATTAAGATTAACCTAGCAGCCACGTGAGCATGCTTTCTAATAACAAAAACAATATTTAGCACTCAACAAACTTCGAAAAATCTCAGAACAAACATTCTCGAGCGAATGTCACATCGAATGTCATAACATCCATTATGACATCGACTTTCTCGTAATTTCCAAAGACTGCCTTTAGCTTCCATTCTGAATGCTTTTAACATCCTTAGCGGTAGGATTTATCTTCAATCTCTGAATGTCATAACATCTATCATGACATTGCTAAATCCTAGTTTTACCAAAATTAATGCCAACCTAAAAACACTAACAGGATGATTCAACTCCAGTCCCGACTACTTCGACTCCTCCCCCACAAACAGCTGCTCCGATCCATTCTTCTCCTCATGGAGATTCAAGTAATCTGGTGCAGAATAAAGGTTCCTCCAATATGGCGGTTCCAACTGGGGCTTCTGAACAGCCAGATGACCAAGGCACTTCGCCTCCTCTTAAGGAAACAAATGAACCAACACCTGAAGTTACGAGGAGGTGCCTCCAGAAACTTCTCAACAAAAATCCCCTCTCGAAATCCCTCAAGAGAGTAAAAAGGCAACTCAAGCTGAAGAGGAAAAAGCCAATGACTCTCAAGAGAGCGAAGATTCTAGCGAGGAAGGATCTGCGGACGAAAGAGGAGAAGATGCTCAAGACGGTTCGAGTGAAGGAACGGAGTCTGATAATCACAGTAATGAAAACGATGACATCGAAGTCGTGGACCTAGTTGGTGATGAAGAAGATGATGAGGAAGAAAATAATGAAGGTGATAGTGCTCCTACCAATGAGCCAATGGAAGTCGAAATGGATGTGACTTCATTGTGTATGGAACTCCCTGAGTCCTCTCAGCATCGAACAGCTGAAGAAGAGTTAGCCCTTTTGAAACGAACTGACCCTATTGGGTACATGAAGGCTAAACTGGCTCAGAGAGATACTCCTCTTCCCAAGGCTGGTGCCGGTTCAAATATCGATTCAACGCTCGATGATAGGGTTGTACTTCTTCACAAGATTAGAAAACAACTCGACGTGGATTTATTCAAGTACTCAAGAAAGACAAGACAACTCGCTTTATCATGAAGGGATTTCTCAACCAAGTCAACCTCGCCAATCTCCGAAGTTAGCACCATTCTTTTCGAACTTCAATCTTTAATAGACAACGGATCGGGTGTTTCTCCAAGATGAATTTGCTACCAATAAGGTTCAAGAGAAGCGAGCAATGGGCCGCTTATGAGCATGCTTCAAGCTTTTAAAGAAGTCAAGAGCACGCCACGATATCCAAAGAAGCTAAAGTCGATTATGACCTTCGAGCTCAATCCATCCTTCTCGGGAGAAACAGATTCTAGAACTTCAAAGTAAAATTAAGGAGGCCCAACAACAACAGCTGGCATATGAAACCAACACTTTTGGCAATCGATTCGAAGAGCTCCTTAATAAGGGACTTGCAGAGATTGAAGCAACTGAGCAATTTAAGGGTGAAGTTGCTATCCTAGAAGGAGCCAAGCGCTTTACTCAACAAAGGCTTGAGTCTTATCGGAGTATCTTCGATCGATTAAGGAACAATACCCATTTCTGAAAATTGTTTGTTTAATGAATCTTGTATTTCAATGTTTGTTTGTAACACTTTAAACAACGCCATTTTAGCAAGTTAAATCACCATTTTGGCATTTCTTTACATTATTATGATTACGTTGTTAGTATTCGAATTTCCCGCAGGCGTGGCTTATATTTATTTAAATATTTCCCATTTACCTTTAGGATTCGCTTATCATCTGCCAACTCTTCGATTTCATACGCATTATTTGAAAAAGTTTTCATTATTCGAAAAGGTCCTTCCCAATGCGGTGACCATTTCCCTAACGTTTTATTCTTTTTGTCCATGGGCAGTATAACTTTCCAAACTAAGTCATTAGCACTGAATATTTTACCTTTCACCCTTTTGTTATATGCCCTGGCTACTCTTTCCTTTTGCCTCATCAGGATCTCCAATGCATGCAATCTAACTTCATCCAATTCGACTAACTCATTCATCATCATTTCCCAATATAAAACATATGGGATTTCATTTTGTCTTTGAATTCGAACTGATTGTAGATGAATTTCCACTGGTAAGACTGCATCATGACCAAATGTTAGTTGGAAAGGTGTAGTGTTAGTGACTTCTTTAGGAGATGTTCTACAGGCCCATAGTATTTGGTATAAAGTCTTATGCCAATTCCTTGGTTTTTTACCAACATGTTTCTTTATCAAACCTATTATTACTTTGTTGGCTGCTTCGACCTGACCATTTGCTTGAGCATAGTATGGTGTTGATGTCAGCAATTTAAACCCCATTTCTTGGGCAAACTCTTGCATTTTTCTTCCAGTAAACACAGAACCTTGGTCTGTGGTTATGCTCTCTGGCAATCCGAACCTATAGATAATTTGTTTCTGTATGAATTCAATAATAGCCTCTTGATCTACAGCTACCAATGGTATTGCTTTGATCCACTTGGTAAAGTAGTCTATCCCTACCAAGATATATTTCTGACCTTTAGATGAAGCAGGATTGATTTCTCCTATCAAATCTAATGCCCATCCTCTAAAGGGCCATGTTTTAATGATCGAATGCAACTCACTTGCAGGAGCATGTTGAATCCCTGCATGTTTCTGGCATTCTTCACACCCTTTAGCAAAATCTATACAATCTTTGAGCATACTGGGCCAGTACATCCCATATCGAAATAGCAACCATTTCATTGTATGGCCTGCTTGATGTGCCCCACATGCCCCATTGTGGACTTCTGATAATGCTAAATATGCCTCACTTTCTCCTAAGCATTTAAGTAATACGCCTTCTTGGGTTTTTTTGAACAATTCATTTCCCACGAGGACATATGATAATGCTCTATATTTTATTTTCCTGTCAACATTTAATGTTGGATTTTTTAAGTATGCTATTAATGGACTTCGCCAATCTGTATCTGATAAGGTATTTATGGCTAATACTTCGAATCCATCTTTATCACCACATCCCAATTTAATATTTTCTAAATCTGATGGTATGAGTCTGGTAGCCATAACCCTACCTCTAATTTTGACCAAATCCTCCAAGTTTTTGGCAGAAACTTTATACCCTGAAGCCAATTGTGCTAAGTCATTTGCTTCTTGATTTTATATTCTGGGTATATGTTGGATGTCCATGTATTCGAATTTCTTGAGTAGCCTATTAACTATGAAAAAGTATGTCATCAGATTTTCCTTTATGCATTTTTATTCCTTTGTTATCTGCTTGACCACTAACTCTGAATCACCTTTGATTTCGACTCTAGTTGCCCCCAATTCCAACAAAGCTTCAAGTCCAACAATGAGCGCTTCGTATTCAGCTTCGTTGTTCGAGCAACAAGGACCATCTAACTTATACTTGAATTTTGTTGGAATTCCTTCAGGAGAAATTATGAGAACTCCAACACCATTGCCCTCTCTGTGGGTCGAACCATCAAAGTATAGCTTCCAAGGTTGTATTTCGACGTAACCCATGATAGGATTTTCGACCAATGAATGGTCCACAATGAAATCAGAAATTACTTGACCTTTCACAGCTCTTAAAGGCATGAAAGTCAAAGAATATTCTGTCAAGGCTAAAGCCCATTTACCAACTCGCTATGCATTATTGGTTTTGAAAGCATGTGTTTGATAACATCGAAATGAGATGAAACATAAACATCAATGTGCTTTATATAATACTTAAGTTTCATACAAGAAAAGTATAAACAAAGACACAACTTTTCTATATTACTATATCTAGTTTCTGCATCATTCAACACCCTACTTAAATAATATATGGCTCTTTCGATGCCATTACTATCTTCTTGTACTAACATACTACCTATAGTAAATTCAGAAGCAGATATGTACAATCTCATGGGCTTTCCCCATGAAGGTGGAGACAAGATAGGAGGCTGAGAGAGATATCTTTTAATCTTGTCGAAGGCCTCTTGATGTGCTTCGTTCCACTCGAAGGCTTGGCCTTGCTTTAAACGAAGTAGTGGAGAGAAAGCTTGAGTTTTCCCACTTAGATTCGAAATGAACCTTCTGAGAAAATTAATCTTCCCCAGCAGAGATTGCAACTCCCTTTTCGATGTGGGTGCTTTAGTCTCCATAATGGCTTTGGTCTTATTCTGGTTGATTTCGATTCCTTTTTTGTGAACCACAAAGCCCAGGAAATCTCCAGCCTGCACAAAAAATGCACATTTAAGGGGGTTCATTTTTAAGCCATGTTTTCTCATTCTTTCGAATGATTGGCTCAAATGATGCAGGTGGGTCTCTGCAGAGATAGATTTAATGACTATATCATCAATATACACCTGCATAAATGTCTCAATAAAATCATGAAAATGGAATTCATTGCTTTGGTAAGTTTCCAAGATTTTTAAACCAAAAGACATCACTACCCATTCATAGGTGCCTAAGGCTCCTCAAATAAATGTCAGTCTTAGCCACATCTTCTTCAAGAATAAAAATCGTTATAACCGTAGTATCCATCTAGCATACTTAGGTATTCGAATCCTCGCAAAGAGTCTATTAACACGCCATGCATAGAGTATTGATCTTTGGGGTTGCAGATTTAAATCCCTAAAGTCTATGCATATTCTCGAGAACCGTTTTCTTAATAACGGGTACTATATTTGCTAACCATTCGACATACCTTGTGGTTCGATGAATTTGCAACGCAAAGAACCTTTCGACCTCGCTTTGATCTTTGTGAGCATCGCTAGCGAATCTCCGGGAGTTTGCTTGATGGGCTTCTTGCCATCCTTAATTGGGAGTCTCAGGTTCACTAACTCTCTCTTCAAACCGCATTTCGTCATAATCCCACGCAGCAATCTTTGTTTTTCTTGAGGACTCGATCACCTCTTGCTTGAAACTTTTTGAGCTTATGCTTATGTTATTTTCTTCGTGTTATCATCCCCCATTCACCTCTTCGAGCGGATCCCGCGCTAACATTTTGGCCGAGTTGGTAGGATCCTTCTCAAGCCCAAGGGTTCTTTGTCATATATGGCATCAAGCCTTTGATCTATTTCGCTTTCTTCAGGTGAATCTTTCAACCATTCCCTTTCATTTCATTTACTTCAACTATATTATGTATTTCAAAGCCGCTTTCCATTCATTCTCAGCCATATAGGCCGAAATCCTTTCAAAGAAGGAGGACTCAGTCATGAGCAGGGTTGTCGAACTCCCAGCCTGGTGGCCGTCTTTGCGAAGTGTCTTCGACTCTTTCGTCCCCCTTAATTATTTTCCTGTCCCAGTACATGCCATCATGGCGAAGGGTCATATAGTAGTGTGCATCCCTTGTTTCATTCATTTCGTCACTAGGGGTACAAGGGGCTATTCGTGCCAGGTACTTGTCATAATTCCTTTTGTTGACCAAATTGACTGTTGTCATGAAGTAACTCTGGTCCGCTTCGATATTCTCAATTATACCGTCTTCTCTCCACAGAACTAATCGTTGGTGCATTGACGAAGGAACTGCTCCTACGCCATGAATCCACTCTCTTCCTAGCAGCAAGTTATAATTGGCCTTCGCTTCGATCACCATGAACATGGTGGGCCTGCAGCTCGATCCAACGGTTAAATCCACTTGCACCACTCCTAACGTTTGACCTACTTTCCCTTAATAATTGGACAGGACCATGTTGTGTGGTTTGACATCACTCTCTTGAATTCCTAACTTTTTCAACATGAATTGAGGCATTAGGTTAACTGCAGCGCCTCCATCTACTAAGACCTTGTTCACCCCATGGGCTCCAGCCTTTGCTCGAATGAACAATGGCTTCAAATGATTCTTCATTGCTGGCTCTGGGTGCTCGAAGAACGCGTTCTGCTCTTCGACCGCGCCGTTATCCATTACATAGTAGCAAACTGGTCTATGCTTCATCAAGTCTATGGTATCCTCTTCCTCATGCTCTTCGATTTCGGTCTCTTGGCCAAACTCAGATGGTAGTACAGATACCACATTGCAGTTTAAATTGAGTGATGACTCCCCTTCCGATTCGAAGTTATCTGTCAGCATATCCTCGTCTTCTTCTGGACTTGGAGTGTATTCTTTCGATTCATCTGGTTGTGTTTCTGATAACACGAATTTATATAACATATTTGACGTAATTTTCATAGACAATGTTACTATTTTTATTTAATTATATTACTTTATTTCTGTCTTACGTTGGTATTTTCTATGTTTCAGGTATTTGTATTAAATAAAGATAAATCGAGCAAAGAAGTAAAATCGAGGAAAAATCGGATTAAAAAGCAAAGAAATGAAGCAAATGGGTGATATAGTGAAAAGAGAGGTGTTATATAAGGAGAAAGCAATTATTGAACGAAGCAAGCAAGCCCAGCCCAGCACGCGTGGCCCACAAGACAAGAATTCACATTCCAGCTGCCACGTGGGCTGAGACGGTCGTCTCACCCTTCCACATAGCAAGGAGGCGCCCGCCTCAACGTGGACCCCACTCACGTTACAAATCCGAGACGCACGTCTCAGGTCTAGTTACACGTGGAGGCGCCTGCCTCGCCCTTAAGCCTATATTTTCTCCACGCTCACATTGGCTTGCATAGGAAGTTCGTGAAAGGCGCCAAAGAGATCTATAAATACGAGTTCAGTTTGTAATTAGGGTCGGCATTTTTACCGAACAATCGTTATTTTTATTTCGCAATTTATCCTTTCGCTTTTGTACTTTGATTTTACTTTTCTTTCACCGATCTAACCTTACGTTAGATCTAGTGCTTTTATTTGTTGTTTATTTTCTTCTTTCGAATTCAAGAAGTTCGAGCGATCCAACCGCCTGTGGTGGATGCTCGCTTATTTCAAGAACAAGATTATTTCCATTCTTAATTTCGTGTTTAATTTAATTATTTTATTTTATTTAATTTATTGTTGCTCGATATTATTTATTTGATTTCGAAATGTTTGAATATATTAAACCATATTATTTATGCATGTCTCGAATTAATTAATATGTCCGCTAAATTGTTCGATATTGGTATGTAAATTAATCGAACCAAAGGAACCAAAATAAACGGCATAATGTTACGTTGTTAAAAAGAATATTCTTTTCGACTTAGATATCTATTTTAATTTATTAAAAGGTTTAGAAACCAACAGAGCGAAAGTTTGAGGTTAATAAACCGGACTAAGGTTAGAAACCAACAGAGCGCAGTTTGAGGTTTAGAACCGATAGTGGATACTAGGTATTAATTTTAAAGATCATGACGTTTTAAAAGAGATTAAACTTTATTTATTTTCAAAAATGTTTTTAAATTCAAGGGATAGCGAGAGCATACGTTAGATTTAATTGCATGATCCGATTCAACAGAGCGACAGTTTGAGATAGGATTTTTAGATGAATATTGTTTGCTGAAATAGGATTTTTATCAATATGAGTAACACGTCAGTGGAAATTCAGATCTCCTTAGGTTAGACGAATTACATATCGATATCTATTTATTTATTATATTTTCCTTAACCAAAAATCTTAAAGAATTATTCGCCTTAGCTTACATCGTAACTTAGGATAACGATAGATCGATTTATAGTCTCTGTGGGTTCGATATCTTTTAAAACTACGCGATAGGACTGTGCACTTGCAGTCTGGTGATTAATAGACGATAAAGTCGCGATCAGTTTCGGAGAAAAGTCTCCGACTAACTGGAGGTTTATCTTCAGGTTGATTATTTGTTGTAATTGGCTTGTTGGTACTTGACACTTCCTTATTGCTGGTCGAAGCCGCTCCTTTATCTGCCAAGGCTTCTCTTTCAGCCTTTCGAATTCGTTGTTGCATTCACCATTGTGATCTAGACATGGGGTTTTTCCCTTTGTAATTCTCTAGTCTCATTTCTTCCCTCTTCGCAGTGTTAAACTGCCTCCTATACACCATGGCGTGACGTGCATTTCGCTCGTTGCCTTTCCATTTAGCTTTCCCCTTATTGGTCTTGACTTGCAGCCACTTATCTGTTGGCACTTCTGCAGGGATCTTGAACGTCACCCTTCGAGCACCTCTTGGGTAGAGACTATCAGGCTTTCTTTGAGTATGATTACCCTCGAAGTGTTGACTCATCTGGGCCAACCTCCTTGTGATTCCAGCATGGAGCTAAGGGGATAGTTTCGAACGCTCCAGCCATATTTTGGTCATATGCTGCTGAGCACCTTGGGCAAATCAGGCACTTGGTTGCCCCTTTGTGACAACGAACCACGAACTCCAACAAACTCTCCTCAGCTCTAGGGTAGCATCTAAATAATTGGTTGTCTTGCGCCAATTTACTCCAGTTCGAGCCCTTTGTTTCCTTTCGAACTCTGCAGCAATCCTCTGGTTGCATATGATGCTGCATCTTGGACAAAGCATCATTTCAGCATTTCCCTTGTGGCACAGCATGAGATATTCTTTGAGGCTGGTGTCTGCAGCATAGCCATCCTCCATTTTGTATTTTTCTTTTTCGAGGTATCTTTCCATTTCCTACATCTCAGAACAGGGTCTCTCCAAATCCACCATATTGACATCCACATCCTCTCCTTTTTCAACATCATCTCCCCATCCTGATGGTTTGACATCTTCGATCCGAATCTTTGAACTCTCTGGGGCAGAGTATTTTACCAGATAAACAAATTTTCCACTGGGTTCCCCTAAGGTATCCCAGACTTTCTTATGAGGAATGCTACCATCTCTATCCTCCTTTTTTGTATCATCGTCTCCCCATCCTGTGGGCTTGACGTCTTCGATTGGGATTTTCGAACTCTCTGGGGCAGAGTATTTTACCAGATAATCGAATTTTCCACTGGGTTCCCCTAAGGTATCCCAGATCTCTTTCTTAAGGGAGGGTTGCTTTGTAATCTGTATTCTCTCTAGTTTGAGCCTCAGGCCTTCAGTAGCCTGTACCAACTTTCGCCTCTGGGTTTCCTGGCCCTCAGTAGCCTGGATTTCTTTCGAAACTACAGATGGCGCTGGTTCGATCGAAGTCTCTGTTTATTTGTGGATGTCTTCAGTGACTCCATTGTTGACTTCGACCAGCACCCAACTTTCACTCTCAGTGCTTTCCTCTTTCGATGTAGTGGCACCTTGGTCTGCTTCCACCATATTGATTTCTCCAATGCTCGAAGGCTCGGAGTAGTTGGTGTCTGCAATGTCCAGAGGGTCTTCATCTACTTTTATTTTTGGTTTGTCAGCAAACTTTAATCTGCCTTCCTTAATTGCGTTTTGAATCAAATCCCTGAAAAGAAAACACTGTGAGGTTTTGTGGCCTAGAAAACTATGATATTTACAAAACCCTCTTTTCTTTCTTTGATCTAAAGGAGGTATTTTGACATTTGATGGCACAATTAATTGGCCATCTTTGACAAGCAAATCAAAAATCTCATCACACTTCGTCACATCGAAGGTATATACCTTCTTTGGGAACTTATCACTTTTCTCATTTTCGACAATTTCTTTCCCTTTGGTGGGAACTAATAGTTTACAAGAGTAAGGTGAAGCCTGTTTCAACTCAGCGAGATCTATTTCGACCTCTTCGAATTCAGGATATTCTTCGACTTCCTCAGTTTCGACATAGGAGACTCTTTCCTTTTTATTACTTTTGAAAGCCCTGGCCTTTTCGGCTTTTAATCTTTCGACTTGTCGAACCCTATCTGCTAACTGAGCCATATCCCTCAAGTATTGTGTATCTAATTTTTTCGAATAGAATAGTCCAGGCCACCAGCGGCCATTTCAACTAACTCATGTTCAGGAACTACTGTGAAACATCTCGATTTCAAGAGTCTAAACCTATTTAAGTACTCATCTATGGGTTCAGTAAACTTCCTCTTAACACTTGCTAGTTCCTTTAGACTTATCTTGGATTGTCCCATATAGAATTGTTCATGGAATAATCTCTCCAAGAGGGTCCAGGTGTCTATTGATCCAGGAGGCAAAGTGGTAAACCAAGTGAAAGCGTTTTTAGTGAGGGAACTAGGGAAATATTTAATTCTAAGGTTCTCGCTATTTGCTATGTCTCCTCTGCTTCAGTCAGATATCTGGCTATATGTTCGACCGTTGACTCATTAGTATCTCCAGCAAACTTTGTAAACTTGGGGATCTTGTATCCCCTTGGTAAATCAGTATGCATTACATAATCTGCTATAGGAGAGGCATAATTTGGCCTTCTAACCCCTGTATTAATACCGTTTTGGGCCATAATCCTCTCTATCATGGTGGTTAGGTTATTCTCTGCCAAGATATTGCCATTTTGAATTCTATGGACAACTGCATCAGCATCTTGGTTTCGACCCACCATGACAACTCCTCTAGGTTGTTCTTCTCGAAACAGTGGGGCTTCTAATCTTTCGACTCTTGCCCCTGGTTCCATCATTCCCATTTGTGGTTCCTCTCGAATCACTGGGGCATCTAATCTTTCGACCCTTGCCAGTGGTTCCATTAATCCCCTTTGTGGTTCTTCTCGAATCACTGGGGCATCTACCCTTTGTGCCCTTGCCCCCAAATTAACCCCCTCTCTAACTGGCCTATAAGGTGGGTCATCAGCAACTTGTTCGATGATAGGTATGTTCGCTCGAACCAATGCCTGGTTCTGCCTACGCCTCTCCGGCGGAGCGAAGAAATCTGTTATTCGACTCATATTATCTGCGTTTTCTCTGTTTGTCACAGTTACATTTTGCACTATTGGGGCAAAGATTTCTTGCATAGTTTGCGCTAACACTCCCTATCATATTATGGTTACTATCATCCATTAACTGCCTAAAAGCTATCTGATTTTCTGTGGTTAGGATAGGCAATGCACTATAACCTACTGACCCTTGGTTATTCGTCATGAATTGGTTAGCCCCAGAACCCGACCCTAATTGTGGTGACGTGTTCGAAGTCGAAGTTTGTAAACCTGCCATAAAAGATATTGGCATCCCATAAGGGGGATTTCTGGGTCTATTGCTATCGAAACTGGGTGGCCTGGTTGGTGGTGGGGTAGCGAAATGAGTTTGTACCCCACTTTGTGGGACAGATCCCCCAATATAACCAGTGGTCCCTATATTTCCTAGGGTCGAATTGTTTATTGACATGCCACTTGTTCCGTTCGTGGCCATATTACTGGTCGAAGACGCAACTGACTGCGCATTCGAAGGGATCGCACTGGACGTTCCCGTCGAAATAGATGCATTAGTGCTTGTTCTATGTGGGGTGTTTTGTTCCCCTTGTTGATTATTTGGATTAGACATCCTATTATTTCGTTTTCTTCTGGGTAAGGGTTGGTTACTATTAGTTATTCTACCACTTCTAAGGTTCATATACCAATGAACTTTGTTTACTCAGAAGGAACTTTTATAATAATTACGTCTTATAATCCTTATTTTTAATTTGTAACTACCAATGGATCCCACTGGGCGTGCCAATTTGTTCACAGTGATTTCTGGTGAAACAACCGCTAGTCTTCCAAACTATCGAATAAGCGTTGTGATTGTTATTCAATTCCTCTGGTAACTTGCAGGATCGACTAGATTGATCCTATGGGGGATTGGTCGTTTGGATAGAATTAATAACAAAATAAGGATTCAAGTTTCAGGTTTATATTCAGAGTGTTTTATATAAGTCCAATGTATTTCGATCATGGTATTCAGTAACTTAATGCCATGACTAAATAAAGAAACATAATATTGACTTGAATGAGTAAATAAACAAAGATTCAATTTACAGAAGAAACATAATTGCAGAAATGCGTAAATGACTTTTAAATGTAAAATACTTTTCAAAGTAAAGGCATGAAATGTAAAAGCCAAGAATGTAAAAACAAGTATGTAAAAACTTTCTGGAAAATAAGAGCGTTAATGTAAAAGTTTCAGAAAAGTAAAGGATTTCGAAATGAAAGAAACGTTTGAATGCAAGGAAAGTTAAATGACTTTGAATATAAAGGATTTAAAAGACATTGATGCAGGATAAAGATAAACTGGAAAGGTAAAGATACATTATTGAATAATAAAAGTTTTGGTGCAATCATACGTACATCATTCGAGCATTCGTTTCCCTAGCCATGTGGTATTTTGAATGTTTACTGAATTTTTGTACAATAGATATGACACACGAAATCCTAACACTAAGACTCCTATTTATACTATTTCGACCATAACGGTCTGGCTTATGAGATCTTGACACGTTCAGAACATGCAGAGCACTGCGCCTCTCTTGCTTCCACGCGTCTTCGAACCGTCTCCAGCGCATACATTCTAACTTCCAATTATCCCGCTCGCGTTTTGAATTTCAAATGCCTTGACCACTTCGACTTCGAACTCGCTTCTCAGATACAACCTTACTACCATTTCGAAGCTTGCTTTACATATATCATCATAATTTCCATTCGAAGCTCCAAATTTCAGCAGGTCCATTCGAAGAGCCAATTCTTTCATCCTGAACTATGGCATTCACTTTGTTCCAACAAATACTGACATTGTTTCGTTTCGAGCTCAATGATTTCTATTCGAATCACAGATATCAAAATCTTCAGCCAACAAAATGCCCCTTTAAAATATGTATTTCGAATCTTTTTCTGAGAAATACTTATTTTAAACACATCCACAAGATTTTGATGTGACCCTGAGTAATCATGACACTGTATATGATTTCCACTACGTCAGTCAAGACGACTCTTGGGTTTCCGAACCGCTTCAAAACAGTTGCCACGGTATGGTGCGGTTATTAAAGACAATGATTACCTTTAATCATGCTTATTACCAATGCTCATTTTACGCCACCTCACTCCGTGTCCAACCCACGTCCTCCACGTATCTTAGTTTTAGTTGATAAGTGCTTCAACTTCCTTACTATAAAACTAAACAGCTTTAGTCTTTTAATATTTTCCACATTCTGAACTATTTTCTCTTCTTCTCTTCTCGTCTAAACCCTAAATTCTTGACAACTTCCAACAATGTCTTCAACAACATCCCAGATGAAGAAGATTTCCAAGAAGAAGAACAAGAACGTTGGAACTATCCTGGAAAGCAAAGTTGGCATTCACCAAGGTCAATCCGTGCTTATTCCCCAAGGAATCTCCAAAGAGCAAGAACTCCTATATTCTTCTCAGGTATTAATCCCAACCAATGCTTCTGGAAAGAGGTTTGCCCTAATGGGCCCTCTTACAGTTTTTGAAATCCTGAAAGACACCGTGACTATCTTCCTTTGCTATGATTTTAAACCTTTGTTCAACATGATGGAAACCCCTAGTCTAGAACCGAGAATGTGAATGAACCTCTCGCTTCAAAAACGTAGAAACCCCGTAGTTCCCAAAAGATCCCTTTATTTTGGACTATGTTAAAAGTAATTTTAAACCGTTTCGATCTTGCCCTTCTACTGCTGATATAGCTTACCAAAACTGGTTTGCTAAAGTGGAAACTAAGAAATCCCATCAGTGGGAGGAGCTAGGGATCTAAAATCTAATTAAGTTGTCGAAACCAGGCTTCACCTACAGCCACCCTCTGCTATTTGCGTCCTTGTACTTTTGGGACAGCACTTATAATACCTTTTACCTTCCCGGAGGAATGATCACACCTACATTCTTCGATATAACCGCTATTACAGGCTTATCACCGGTAGGAGAAACATATATCCCTGATTCTGAAGACCATTCAAGCATTATTGACTTCGACGTCAAGTTGGCTAGCTTCTCCAAGTTTATCAGTCATTATCACACTGAAGGTGATAGTGTATCAGACGTAGAGCATATTGCTTTCCTCACCATTTGGTTATCAAAATATGTATTTTGCAGTAGGTCACTACAAGTAGCCAGTAGGTTTATTCCTCTAGCAAGGGATTTACACGAAAACAGGAGAATTTGCTTGAGTGAGCTATTACTGGTTGATCTCTATGAAAGTTTGAGATCAGCTGTTTCGAGCCTAAAATCTCACACTCCTAAGAATATCTTGCTAGCTGGTCCCTTCTGGTTGCTCCAGTTATGGATAAATGCCATGTTCGAATCTTCACTCTTCACCGCTGATACCATTATTGAGCAAGATCCAGAAATAGTGGATCGAAATGTTGAAGGCACAAGGTTAAGGAGACTGACTCCAAGTGATGATAAGGCTGATTTCCAGGTTCTGTTCTCACAATATATTATACTCTTCTCCAAAAAGCATAAGTTCGAAGAGACTATGGCACCTTTTGCTTCGAGGACTCATGGACCATCATGGTTCACAATGTCCCTTCGGAGGTCGCTAAGAGTAAAAGATCCAAGACCTCGAAAGCCTTCTTGCTCCCAAGACTAATCTCCTCAAGAATCACTCCGACCAAAACCAAATCCTTCATTTGCCTATCAACCCAACTTCGTTCGAGACAATTTGGTTTATGTCACCAATCCTCGAACCCCTTTTTCAAACTCAAAGCGCTATTACCTCCGGTCGAACCTTCAAGGCCGTAGAAGCTAAAGCAGAATAAGATCAAGAATTCGCCCAGTTCGAATTAATTTCTTTTGAACCAACTCATTTTTCATCAAAGGGTTTTCTGGATTGGTGGACTAAATTCTACCAGATTTATATGTTTGATACTCTCACCATCCAAAAGAAACTGACTGCTGCGTTCGATGTGCAGGTACACAAAAAGAAAGGTATGTTCACTCATGCTCAAGAGATTAAAGCTTTTCAGAATTACTTCGAAACAACTTATGATCCCACACGCTTGGAGTCCACAGACGCATTAGTGCCTGTTCCATGTGGGGCGTTTTGTTCCCCTTGTTGATTATTTGGATTAGACATCCTATTATTTCGTTTTCTTCTGGGTAAGGGTTGGTTACTATTAGTTATTCTACCACTTCTAAGGTTCATATACCAATGAACTTTGTTTACTCAGAAGGAACTTTTATAATAATTACGTCTTATAATCCTTATTTTTAATTTGTAACTACCAATGGGTCCCACTGGGTGTGCCAATTTGTTCACAGTGATTTCTGGTGAAACAACCGCTAGTCTTCCAAACTATCGAATAAGCGTTGTGATTGTTATTCAATTCCTCTGGTAACTTGCAGGATCGACTAGATTGATCCTATGGGGGATTGGTCGTTTGGATAGAATTAATAACAAAATAAGGATTCAAGTTTCAGGTTTATATTCAGAGTGTTTTATATAAGTCCAATGTATTTCGATCATGGTATTCAGTAACTTAATGCCATGACTAAATAAAGAAACATAATATTGACTTGAATGAGTAAATAAACAAAGATTCAATTTACAGAAGAAACATAATTGCAGAAATGCGTAAATGACTTTTAAATGTAAAAGACTTTTCAAAGTAAAGGCATGAAATGTAAAAGCCAAGAATGTAAAAAACAAGTATGTAAAAACTTTCTGGAAAATAAGAGCGTTAATGTAAAAGTTTCAGAGAAGTAAAGGATTTCGAAATGAAAGAAACGTTTGCATGCAAGGAAAGTTAAATGACTTTGAATATAAAGGATTTAAAAGACATCGATGCAGGATAAAGATAAACTGGAAAGGTAAAGATACATTATTGAATAATAAAAGTTTTGGTGCAATCATACGTACATCATTCGAGCATTCGTTTCCCTAGCCATGTGGTATTTTGAATGTTTACTGAATTTTTGTACAATAGATATGACACACGAAATCCTAACACTAAGACTCCTATTTATACTATTTCGACCATAACGGTCTGGCTTATGAGATCTTGACACGTTCAGAACATGCAGAGCATTGCGCCTCTCTTGCTTCCACGCGTCTTCGAACCGTCTCCAGCGCATACATTCTAACTTCCAATTATCCCGCTCGCGTTTTGAATTTCAAATGCCTTGACCACTTCGACTTCGAACTCGCTTCTCAGATACAACCTTACTACCATTTCGAAGCTTGCTTTACATATATCATCATAATTTCCATTCGAAGCTCCAAATTTCAGCAGGTCCATTCGAAGAGCCAATTCTTTCATCCTGAACTATGGCATTCACTTTGTTCCAACAAATACTGACATTGTTTCGTTTCGAGCTCAATGATTTCTATTCGAATCACAGATATCAAAATCTTCAGCCAACACCATGCCGAACCACCACAAACACCAAAAACCAAACACAACCCCCACCTATAATCACTCATTAATTCTAAATCTGACCTCAGATTTCACAATTTTCTTCTCAAAAAGCCAAATCGAAACTGTTCCCAAACAAAACCCTACTCAGAGTACAAATATCATCATAGAATCAAACAAAAAAGTTTAAATCAAAGCTTCTGAAGATGACTTTTCCAGGTAGCTCTGTGTTACTCTTTTCGTTCTCTTCTCTTCTAATATTCCGTTTCTCCTTCTTTTGTAAGTTTTAAAATATCATTTCTCTTTTGCCGTGTCTTGCTTAGTTGCTGTATAGGTTAGAAATTGATAGAAGTTAAGCTCTTTTATTTCAGATTTCAGTGAGAAATCTGAAGAAAAAAGATCAACTTCCCTAATTGTTGGTATGAAGAAAAAATGCAATAGATTAAAAATTAATACTAAACTTGAATGAAAATATAAACATAAAGTGCAAAGTAATCTAGTGGTAAGTTGTTTCTATTGTATGTAAGAACCCCTTTACTATTTTATTTTTTTTAGAGATAGGAAACTAAAATTTAATTAAGGAATAAAAAAAGATATTTTGTCTAAAAATAATAAGAGGCGATAAAAAAGTGTGGATAACGTGGACTGAAATAAACGATAGAAGAAGAGTCAACTATTGTAAAAACTGTTCCATAAACCAAAACCCTCTCACTCCACTCGCCCCAGTGGGAATCTAAAAGCGCGTGGTCCTATTAATTCCAAAACCGGGACCCACCAGTCTTGTTTTTTTCCTTAATTAAACACTTCCACCACTCTTTTCTTTTCGCAAACACTTTTTCCTCTTTTCCTCTATTCATCTCCTCTTTATCATTCTCATTTCTTCATCATCATCACTACCTTTTCATACATACATGTATTTTTCTCAACATTCAACTATATAATATATCTCTGATTTAGATTCATATAAAGTTGTTTTTTACATGTGAGTTTACTGTCTTATTATCTCTTTTCTTCTTTTTTTCTCTTGTCATTTTACTATATCACTTTAATAATATATATAGTTTATAGTTTATCATCAAACTTTTTTTCCTTTTTTTGTTACAGGGTGTCCTACTACACCAACATCTCATATGTGTTAGTTCCCTAAAAGCTACTCTTTTTTTCTGAGTAACTAATTGAAGTGAGAAGGTTTATTAGTTTTGGTGAATTGTTTTCGATGAAGACAGAAGGTGAACCTGTGCAGCCTCAGGTTGGTGCACCGGTAAGGTCCAGTAGGAAGAAAATGACGAAACAGTTGACGGGGAAGCGTGATGATACGCCTTTACATTCTGCGGCGAGAGCAGGAGATATGGCTTCTTTGAAAGGGACGGTGGATGGTGCTGAAGAAGGTAAACTGCGTGAAGTGTTTGCGAAGCAGAATCAAGGTGGAGAAACTGCTCTTTATGTTGCTGCTGAGTATGGTTATGTTGATATGGTTAGGGAGATGATTCAGTATTATGATCTTGCTGATGCCGGAATTAAAGCCAGAAATGGTTTTGATGCTCTTCATATTGCTGCCAAACAAGGGGATTTAGGTATGTCTTTGATGTAGTTTTTTCTTCTTGTTCTTTTGTCTTGTGTGGAAAACGAATCATAAATTAGAGTTTACAAACAATTTTTGTTTTCTTTCTTGTAGATATAGTGAAGATCTTAATGGAGGCTCATTCTGAACTGGCCATGACTGTGGATCCGTCCAACACAACAGCCTTACACACCGCTGCAACGCAAGGGCACACTGAGATTGTGAAATTTCTATTAGAAACAGGTAGTAGTTTGGCAGCAATTGCTAGAAGTAACGGCAAAACAGCTTTGCATTCTGCTGCAAGAAACGGACATTTGGAGGTCGTGAAAGCGATTCTGCAGAAGGAGCCTGGTGTTGTAACAAGGACTGATAAAAAGGGACAGACCGCGCTTCATATGGCGGTGAAGGGGCAGAGCCTTGTGGTGGTAGAGGAGTTGATAAAAGCTGATCCATCAACAATAAACTTGGTTGATAATAAGGGCAATACTGCATTGCATATAGCTACCAGGAAGGGTAGAACTCAGGTAAATTTAATTGTGCCTGCCTGCCATAATTCTTCAAACAATTACTTTTTATGTACATAAGACTTAGATTTTGCGCACTTTATTTCTTTTCGTTATAAGACTTAGATTCTCCGCACAAACTCAGACTACCCGATATGATACTGACACTACTAATGTCAAAAGCATAATACACCTACAATGACACATATATGGATATGTTAGACACCAACGTCGTTAATTCTAGAGGTATCTGTATCTCACAGCTATTATTTTCCATAGTTTACCTCTTTTGCATTGAAAACAAGAGTAAGATCTGTGTTAGTCCTCGGGGGGAAAAAGAACAATATTATAGTTCTAATAACATATAGAGCATAGAGCATAATACAATATTTGCATTATTCAAGGTAGAGTCTTAATGATTAAGCTCTTTTAACTTTTCTTTATGCAGATTATTAAGTTGATACTTGGACAGAGTGAAACAGATGGCATGGCAATAAACAAAAGTGGCGAAACAGCATTAGACACGGCTGATAAAACAGGAAACTCTGAAGTAAAAAGCATTCTAACAGAACATGGCATTCAAAGTGGAAAATCCATAACAAAATCTCAACCAAAAACAGCTGCCAGAGAATTAAAACAAACCGTTAGTGACATAAAGCATGAAGTCCATCACCAACTAGAACACACTCGCCAAACGCGAAAAAGCGTTCAAGGAATCGCAAAACGTCTCAACAAAATGCACACAGAAGGACTCAACAATGCAATAAACTCAACAACCGTCGTTGCAGTTCTCATTGCAACGGTTGCATTCGCAGCTATCTTCACCGTCCCAGGCCAATTCGTGGACGATCCAAAAAAAGTTCCTAAAGGAAAGTCACTCGGAGAAGCAAACATAGCGCCGCAAGCTGCGTTTCTAATCTTCTTCGTGTTTGATTCGTTTGCACTTTTCATTTCTTTAGCGGTTGTGGTGGTTCAAACATCGATAGTTGTTATTGAAAGCAAAGCAAAGAAGCAAATGATGGCTATTATTAACAAACTAATGTGGCTGGCTTGTGTGCTTATTTCTGTTTCATTTTTGGCACTGTCTTTTGTAGTTGTTGGGAAAAATCAAAGGTGGCTTGCAATTGGAGTAACCATAATTGGAACAACTATTATGGCTACTACATTGGGGACAATGTGTTATTGGGTTATTAGGCATCGAATTGAAGCTTCAAATTTGAGGAGTATACGTAAATCTTCAATGGGAAGCAGGTCAAGGTCTTTTTCAGTTTCAGTTGTCATGTCAGATTCTGAGATATTAAATAATGAGCGTACTAAAATGTATGCTATTTAGAAATTAATATAATAAAAATTTTACTTTCACTCTTTCTCCATTGTATATTCAACTAAGTTGAGGCTTATCAATGTATATGAGTGCTGAGTTTATCAATAACCAGTCTTGCCTAATGTTAATAGGATAATGTGTCTAAATAAATTATTTGGATTCCCTCATCTGAAAACCATTACATCAAAGTTTGAAGACAAAAATCTTTTTTGTTGCGTAAATTTCGTCAACAAACTAAGAGAAAAACTCGAAATTACTTTTGAGTTCATGAGCATAGTGTTAAGTAGGATGAATGAAAATGTTTTATTTCTAAATTCTCAACTTGCTATGACAACTTAGTTATGAAATTGTAAAGAACTCTGGTCATACCTGTGATGGTACTCAAGTAGTCTCAAATGAGAAGGGGAGAAAGATATAAGTGATGGTTTAATAACCAAAATGTTCATATAATTACATGAGTTGAAAATTTGTGTTAGGATAAGTACGTATCTTTAAGCCTATATGTTTGGAAGACTACTTTTTGTCCATAGTTAAAAGAATTCAACTAGTTAACTATGTCATTCATAGCATGTATTTCTGATCAAATACTGCATTGCCTGCTCATTTATTCTTGGCATGTATTTCTGATCAAATACATTAATAAGAGGAAATTAGTTAAGGTTGCTTGGCATAGGTGTTGTCAATCTATTGCAGATGAAGGATTTGGCATCATATTCATTTCTACTTTGAATGAATCCTTCAGCCTCAAGCTTTGCTGGGTTCTTGTCAACTCTCAATATCATTGGGCTAGCTTGATTGTGAGCAGAGTTCTTAGAGATGGGAGACAAATTGGTTATCACACATGTTATTCTATGTTGAGTGGTTTGAAAAATACTTTTGGTGATTTGTAGCACACAAAATAATTCTTGGCTCTTAGGGAAATGTGTAAACCACTAATTGTTGGAATGATAATCAGTGTGGTAAATGTATTGTCCAACTTATCCAAATTTCAAATGTCTTGCACCATTAACTAAAATTGAAAGTGGAGGACCATATATATTTCCAATCATCAATGGTCCATCCATGTAGCTTTGCACTTGGTCTTCCCTATTCTCATTATTATACAATTCACAATGTTACCATTCCTTTGGAGGAAATTGAAGACAAAAGAATCTGGTCCCCTAATGAAATTAGTGAGCTTTCCCTCTAAATTTCCTCTATTCATTTAAGGAATATAAATCTTAGACCAAACCTTGGGGAAGGTAATCTACTCATATGGAGCTTAATTTAGAATAAGCTTCCCACATATAAAAATTTAATGACTACAGGTATGTAACTCCTTTCCATTTGTAACTTGTGCCATAAGCATTCTCATTCTGATCAACATCTAATATTTGAGTGGTGTTATTCCTTAAATATTTGGGGATGACTCTCGAATATATTAAGTGTAGCTATCACTTTTACTTGATTTCTTGATATTTGGAGCATTTTGAATAAGATCTTGGTTCCCACAATACAAATTTTTTATTCTATCTAATTTGTCAGAAACCAAACTGGATTAACAAAACATCAACCAGAAATTCAACGTATTTTGATAAGTAAATTAAAATCTAATGCGTGCAGATCCTTGCACCTATCCATATGTATGTGCTTTAGCCCTGATGCCATTACAAGCCGGGATTAGACAGTCCAGATAGACAATACAATCTGTGACGAAATCATACGGCTATGTCAGGACAAACAGTGTTGCTGCTCGGCAATCATCCGCATGGATCTTGCCTTGTTAGTCATCCGTAGAGCTAAATAAAATTTTCTTTATCCTTAAGTCATTCCCACACATCGGCTAGATCTATTTAGAAATGCAAATACCAAGACATCATAGGCTTTTATGGATTTTTATAGAAACGACCACTGTTTTTCCTGATTTTTATTTATTAGTTAAGAGGCTTCAGTCCATATCTCCCTTAACTCTACACCCTCTTATTTTTATTTTTTAATAAGGATAATGCGTGGTTGAGAAAAGAAAGTATAAATAAAGATGGAGCATTAACTTAATCCATAAAAAAATAAAAAATAAAAAATGGAAATTTATCAAACCAAATTTATCTCTTAAAAAGTCCTTTAAGACACAATGAGGAAGATAACTTTATCAAATGTTTGGTCTTTAAAGTATCATGTATTAGTCAATTTATCCTCACAAGCATTTTCTTCTATATACATATGAGATATCTCGAGGAGCAAATAATAGGAAGGCTATTCTTCCATTTTGTGAAGAGGTTCCAAAGGGAGAAATTAACCTGTCATTCCAAAAATTAAACATGCCACCCTCCATACCCCAATTTTTTTATTTCACTTTTACCCTTGGATGAGATGCACGCTATTTTTGGATGAAATTTCGGTAGAAGGATTGAAATTTTTGGTACCACCCAAATTTCTGGTACACCCCAACAAAATTTTCGGTATTCATAAATTTCTGATAGTGTATTTAAATTTTTCGGTGTATTAGAAATTTCAAATTAACTGAAATTTTGATAGTTATAAAAACATGATTTTTTAAACGACTGAGATTTTTCTGACATATTTGGATGATTCTGATTGCACCGACACATTTATATTGTCTATAATGCATCATCATTTGTATAAATCGGGGTAGGTGTAACACTCGAGTCCAAAGAAGACAGGGGGTGGTTACACTGCATGTAATACTCGAGGCCAGAGAGGGCTAAGAGTGGTTGCCACATGGGAATGAGAGGGATCTTGAGACTGTGCAGGTATGGGACTACATGATTGAAGGAGGCTTATAAGGATTAATTGGTACTACCTATATCAACAAGATGCATCTTCTTTTTGGTAGCTCGTTCCATAAGAACTTCAGAGTTAAGCGTGCTTGGCTTGGAGTAGTATTGGGATGGATGACCTTCTAGGAAATTTCTCAAAAAACATGCGAGTGAGGCCAAAGCATGCTGAAAAGACCTGTGTTGGTTTGTGGGGTCAGTCAATGATCCTGAAGGTCGTCAGGGGCATTACAGTAGGTGTCATAGAGAAAATACATCTAAAAAAATGTCTCTTCCTCAATTTATGATTAAGGCATAATTGTCTTACAACGACAATAACCCTCATGTTGAATTCAAGCTTCCATATGGCTTCGAATCCTTTGCCACATTGAAAGAAATGTTGAATAATTTGTTGTCTGACTCCGATAACAGAAGGGTTGAAGAATGATGAAGATGTAAAGGCCATGTGGAAATCCTCCTCCTCCTTAAGGCTCGTGCATACATCTAATACGGGGAGAAGAAGGCAACCAATAATGCTCGACATCACAACAAAAATGACCTCGCCAACCTCCTCGATGGGAAGAAGGTATAAAAAAATTGTTCCTGCGAACATAACTGTCGAGCAGGTGTAAGTTCTCCACGAACACAAATGTTGAGCAGTCATATGTTCCCCGCGAACACAATTATTGAGCAAGCAAATGTTCCCCGCGAACACAACTGCCGAGCAGGCGTACGTTTCCCGCGAACATAACTGTCGAGAAGACATATGTTCCTTGCGAACACAATTGTCAAGCAGGTGTATGTTCCCCGTGAACATAATTGCTTAACAGGCACATATTCCCTGCGAACACAACTCTTGAGCAGGCATATGTTCCCCGCGTCCAAGCAAAAACAGAAAGGGGGCCTACTATCTCGAAAACCTATAGGGGAAAGAATGTGCTCAACCACAAAACATCGAAAAGCTGAAATAATATTACAGCTAAACAGTCAGCATGCCCTGTCAAAACAACGAACACAATATTCCCGACCACGTGTGCATGCTCAGGTACAAGCATATCACCTCAAATTAAACGAAGAGGCAAGTTTCCACTCTTTTAACGGGCATATCCTTAGCCTGACATGGAAAAATTAAACGAGTTCCACCATCGTCATACCACGATGGAAGAACACCCAACTCGCGATGGAAAGTTCACGCTACTAAGTGTTGGCCCCAAATGAGACCTGAGTTTCGGCTCCTATCCAAAAAATAACCCTAGCTGTTTGACTAGTTCCCCACACTATTGAACATCGATATTGTCGAGAAATCCCACCAAACACAACAAAAATAACTTGTAAAATAGCTCAAAACTACGAGCATACAAACAAATAGCTTATAAAAACAACAAATAAATCATGTACGAGCATGTCCTCGTAAAAATCGCGAAACGTCTCTATCACAGACAACAAGCACTAACAACGCACTTTCCTCCTTAATGCACGGGCTAACTCTAAGTCGTCACTCATATGCCTAGAAGTAACGACTTGAGGGGCTATTGTTCTGGTCTGACCAAATGCCTTGACATGGCCCAATCCAGTTCTACATCCAAGATGGCTCAATAGCTTTGGCCTAACTAGTTGGGATGTGGCCGATTGCTCACCCGAGGTCCAACAAGACCACAATTGCCCTCCGCAACTTCCCTTCATCCAGGGACATATGGTCGGTTGCCCCCCGAGGGCCAACACGACAACAATTTCCCTTTCTTCCAGTCAGCCGGTGGCATATGTTTGATGGCCCCTGAGGGACAACATGACCACAATTGCCCTTCTTTCCCGTCACCCGGAGACATATAGGCGATTGCCCCCAGAGGGTCAACATCTTCGCAGCTGCCCTCCACAACTTCCCTCTGAAAACTTCCTCCAGGTTTGATCGACAGACGTGGAGCAGAAAACCAGAAAACATCTATAACACATATGCCCGTAAACCTTCCCCTGCTCGAGGAAATGGCTAGTTACGGGCATGATTGCCTGTTTTTGACCAAGTTCTAGCATTTACCTATTTTTGCGGACCCTAATATCTAGGCCCAAAATAGAGGCCAATGGACAAGCATCTGGGCACTATATAAACCTTACACTTGTGAGGGGCAGGTATCGAATATTCATCACTAAAACCCTAATTTATCTCTTGTATCTATTTGCACTCGTTGTTACTTGAGCATCGGAGTGCCTTGCAGGTACATCCCATCCTCCTCTATTCTAGCATTGAAGTTGAAGTCTTTGGCCCACCTCAGGTTATGGTCAACCGCAAGATCAAGTATTATTTATGAAAGTGGATATTCAACAACTATTTTTGTACAACACTTTCTAACTCAATACATTGATTGAATTTGATTGCATTGTGTTCGCGTTAAAAAGTGACGCGTGAGGGAATCGAATTTGAATTCGAATTCTCTGGCTCGAAACTGTCATACCCCAATTTTTTACCCAATATACCACCTTACATCTGCATCATTGCATCACTAACAGTTCTGAACAGAATTAATCGGGTGTAGCTTCTACAGGTCAAAATTAGGGTTTCATCAAATTTTCATCTGATTCAAAAGGTAATCAATTAGGGTTTGAGTTTCACTCACCTCAATTGATCTATCTTGATCAATCATCAACCTCTGGTCTTCAGATATCAAATTTTTTCCTCCTGATCTATCAAGGATCGACCAATTAGGGTTTTCATCGAGGATAAGCAATCACTGATTTTCTGATCAATGAATGAATTTTTGCTTGGAGATTGATCTTCATATCTTCAATACAACATGTTGACCTAATTTCTGGATTCAAAACATCACAGAAGTTCACAAAATTCATCAGTCAATTTCTGGATCATCTGATGAAATTTCATCTGCACTGAAAAGTCAAACTTTGACTTTTGGTCAACTTTTTCAAGACAAAACTTTTTCAATCATCAAAATACTTCAAATGATCCATCATGATCATAAAAAATCAAGAAATTTGGAAAAGTCAACAAAAAGACAAAATTTTCAACACTTAGAAAATTTTCCGTGTTAAAATTTCACACTTTTTTCAAACTTCATGGCATTTTTTCACATAGTTCCATTTGGAATTAGGAAAAACTCAAAACATGAAAGTTGTAGCCCTTGAAACAAGTTTTCCAAAATGTCCAAGAACTTGCAAATCCATGGTGTCTAGCTATACTTTTGATTTTGAAACATAGAGCTCCAAAATCCATGATTTTCAAGTGCAACTTTCAAAATTACAAGTCATTTTTTGCAAAATCTCTTTCTAGAAGCCTTGTCACTAATTGGAGATAGGCTAGAGCTGATAAAAATTAGTTGAAAGTAATTATGATGAGATAAGATCAAGGTGATATTTAACCATGGTTAAAAGGAAGCTTCCTTTTGCATTTATTGCAAAAATGACTTTCTTGCCCTCTAAGGCAAGTTGTCCAAACTCAATCCTATCTTCTTTGCTTGCTATTCAGAAATTTTGACCTATAAATAGAGGTCATGTTGGCCATTTGAAACTACACCAAAGCTATGCCAAAACAAGCTTTCTCATTTCTTTCTTAAAATTCAAGTAACATAGTTCAATTTGAGAATTCTTGCATTTTTCAAAACTTGTGAAAAAACATGAGAGATTTGGTGTCTAACATGTCATAAACATCATATGTAATTGGTTTGTAACTTAAAATCAACATAAGAAAAGCTAAAAACCAGAATTGCATTTCATGTTTCCAAACTTGTCAAAACTGCCTTAACCTTCGAATTTGATGTTTGGCTCGAGCAAGATGTGTTTTTATCATTCAAACATCATCAACATACTCCATATGGATGATGTAGACCATTAAATTTGACCTGTAACACCTCTAACATTGAATTCGAGTTTCACCTTGAAGCATATGTAGGTGGACTTGCTTGGAATGATTCAGGCAAATTCATGGTGACCAGACCATCCTCACACGATCCTTGAAGTCCACTGGTGCTATAGGAATCATCAAAACAATTCTGGAAACACTCCATTGAAGATTTCGATCTCAGCTTCAAGAGGTATGTAACTCAACTTTGAACTCCTTGATTTCTTGCTTCCAGTTCAAAAAGCTCTTGGCCATTTTGTTTCTGCACCATCACTGATCATTAATCCTCAACCAATTGCTTAATTCCATAACCATACACGATTTCAATTTGATTTTAAAGAATTAGGGTTCTTCGTGTTTTCTGGGAATTTAATCATGTTAAGTTAAAAATAAATGAAATAAAACCACATCATCATGTTCCTGGTTCAATTTCGATCAAGTTTGATGTTTACATTGGGCAATTTCATTGAGAAACAAGGAATCCATGACTGATTGAAGGATTGAGGAAGAAGAAGATGAGTACGCGCGTTTTTTTCAAATTCAAATATCCAGTTTGTAATATAATTAAATGGTTTGAACTCAATACACGGATGTATTGCCGCCTGTGTTGCCACTCACTCTTAAGTCATTCTTGCCACGCTTGCCCAATGGTCCTGTGTTCGAGTAGCCTTGGGACCATTTTGCCAAACTTTTTCATTTTTACTTCATATTTTTTTTAACTTTGACTCTTTCAAAACCCAATCAAAACTCCTCATTTTGAGGTGATTTTTTGTACACTTGTCAATTAACATATCTATTTTATGATAGTGTCAAAAAAATTCAGAAAAACTTTCATCTGATTATACTTTTATCGAGCCGAAAATGATACATTTGAGTACGTTTCAAAGCACTTTCAAGATCTTTTTTTCAAAACTTTTCATTAAACTTACATCTTTTTTTCCATGATCGATCCGATTTGACGATAAAACCAAATTCGTTTTCTCTCGAATTTCTTAACCGATCATGGGTCTCCCTCACGGTGTAAGTCCCAAAATTTTTTATGTACATAATTATTTCCTTGTACATGTCCAATTCTTTTATGTACACATCTATTTTACTCGTACATAATACGAACATCTTTGTAAATACTCAAATATAGACAAACTTCGTCAGTTTGTTTTCATTTCACTTGTATATACACTGAATACCATTGGTATTAAAAGGAGCATTATTCCCGGTGAAATCGCTTTTAAACCAATGGGCCTTACGGTGTAAGTCCCAATCCTCCTATGTACATCCACATCCTCCCGTACATAAATACTGCGTGTACATATTTACTTCCTTGTACACGTTCAAACTTTTAAATAATCAAGTTACCGCTTTTAAACGCTCATTTTACACACACTTGTTTATATTTCCTTCATAAACTCTTGTAAATAAACTTTACATGCATTGTTTATATTTCCTTCATAAACCCCGTGAATAAACTTCATATACTTGTTCATATAGTGTCTAGTTATAACATAACAACTAGTCTAACTACTAGGCTCCCCATAGAGTTAGCCTCTATTGGGCTTTGTACAAGGTAACTCATTTCATCTAAGTTCAGCCTCAGGCTTCATATAAGAAAACTCATTTCATCTTAGCCTCCGCAGGCTTCATATAAGACAACACCTGTTGAGCCTCCTCTGGGCTTTGTTCAAAGAACTCCTCGTTGAGTTTAGCCTTCTCTTGGGCATCACACAAAGAGACCACTCTTTCCATTGGGCTTCCAATACAAAGAATCACCGCCAGGATAGAACCTAGAGTATAATTCCTGGTGAAATTGCTCTTAATCCTAAAAGGATGGTTTCCGGTGAAATCCTTTTAAAGCCAACCATACCCCTCTTGAGTTGGACCCTCGATGACCCTCGGAATGCCTTCTCTTGGGCTTACCAAGGACCTTAAAAGCATCCCATTAATCCAATAAATTTCTCCTAGAGATTTATCATCTCTATGGAAGAAGTATCTCATCATCACATCACACAATTAAAAACATTTCAAACTCTTTTCAAAAAAAACATCTTTAATCGTAGTGGTAACGCTTGTACACAAGCAAAACACCAATGCTTACAATTAAAGGATTCAATCGCCAAACATGCTTAACTCAGTGGTAATGTACACTCAGCAAAACACCTATAACTTACGACGAAAGATTTTAATCAATCAAACTTTTCAAAATGTATGTGATGAAATAGATTAGTTATATTTTCATTAAGATGACATTTGTCTTCTTAATAACATCCCATTGCTTCCACTAGCATAAGAACTACGATTGCTCGACTTTCTCAACATCCCATCCTCGCCGAGCAAATTTCTTTCTCCCTCAAACCAAACAACGATAGCCCTTTAGATCCGAGCAAATGCCGGGATGTATGCGAAGATCTCAATGATCTTTGCGAACACCAAACCTAGATCCCCATAAATCCTTTAAAACCCAAGGAGAAACTTTCCCAATCATAGAAATAACAATTAAAACACAAACATATCAAACATATTCATATAAAGTTATAGATAACTATATATATTTGTTCATCTATTCCTTTATATAACAAACCCCGAATCTCGCCACGTTAGTTTAGCGTAATGCATATCATATCAATTGAGGTTATAGTTTTCTTTTCATAATCATTTTCTTGTGTTGAAAATAATAAAGTTGATGTCATGCATCTTTATAAACAAATCAAAAGAGTAAATCGTTTCGAGCCAGAGGATCCGAATTCAGATTCGATTCCCTCGCGCGTCACTTTTTAACGCGAACAAAAACGATTTACTTTTTTGATTTATTTATAAAGATGTCGCGAGCATCAAGCTTTATTGTTTCTAAGACAAGAAAAATGAGATGAAAAAGGGGAACTCTGCAATACCCTCAATAAATATGATATGCATTACGACTAGCGCGAACTAGACGCAATGCATTGGGGAGATTCTGGGCAAATGGGTTTGTTATATAAAGGGAATAAATGTGGCACCCTAAATATATATAGTTATCTATAGCTTTATATATGAATAGTTTGATATGCTTGTGTGTTTTAATTTGCTATTTCTATTTTTGGAAAAGTTTCTCCTTTGGATTTTTAGAAAGGTAGATTTTGTGGGATCCTAGGTTTTGTTATTAGTGTTTGCGCAAAGATCATTGGGATCCTCTGCATACATATCCCTTAATGGAAATCAGAGCATTTGTAGCTCGGATCTAAAGGGAGTTATGATTTTGTTTGGTTTGAGGGAGAAAGAAGTATGCTCGCCAAGGATGAGACCTTGTGCCTACATATTCTCAAAGGGATGTTGAGAAAGTCAGAGCAATCGTAGTTCCCACTTATGCTAGTGGAAGAAATAGGATGTTATTAAGAGACAAAGACGAATGTCATCTTAATGAAAAATGTATCTAATCTATTTCATCACATACATTTTGAAAGGTTGATTGATTGAATCTTTCATCGTAAGTTATAGGTGTTTTGCTTGAGTGTACAAGCGTTACCACTTACGAGATAAGAAAGATGTTTGAAAGATGATTGAATCTTTTAATTGTAAGCATTGGGTGTTTACAAGCGTTACCACTTACAGATTAAAAGATGTTTTTGTTTGAAAAAAGTTTGATTTAAATGTTTGATTGTATGTGATGTGATAGATGAGATACTTCTTCCATAGAGATGATAAATGTCTAAATCTCGAGGAGAAGTTGATTAGATTAGGGGGATGCTTTTATGAAGCCCGTGGGTCCTTGTATTGTAAGCCCAAGAGGAGGCATTCCGAGGGTCATTGAGGGTCCTTGTATGAAGCTCAAGAGTAAGCTATAGGGTATGGCTGGCTTTGGCTTTAAGAGTGGTTTCACCGGGAAACCATCCTCTTAGGATTTCAAGAGTGATTTCACCGGGAAATCATACTCTCAGGGTTCTATCCTAGCGTGGGTGATTCTTTGTATTGGTAGCCCAACAGAGGTGTTAAGAGATTTCCAGGTCTCTTTCTTGTTTGATGCCTAAGAGAAGGCTAAACTCAACGAGGGAGTTCTTTTGAACGAAGCCCAATAGGAGGCTAACTCAGTAGGGGAGTTGTTGTCTTATATGAAGCCTAAGCGGAGGCTAAACTCAGTAAATGAGTTTTCTTATATGAAGCCTAAGAGGAGGCTAACTCAATAAATGAGTTATCTTGTACAAAGCCCAAGAGGAGGCTAAAAGGGAACCTAGTTGTTAGGCTAATTGTTATGTTATAACTGAACAGTTATATGAACAAGTGTGTGATGTGTATTCACAGGAGTTTATGAAGGAAATATATAGACAAGTGTATAAAACGAGAAATTAAAGCAAGTGTAACTTGAATATATACCAGGTTTTTGAATGTGTACAAGGAAATAAATATGTACATGAAAGGGTTGTTATGTACAAGGAAATGAATATGTACATAGGAGGGTTGGGACTTACACCGTGAGGGAGGCCCATTGGTTTTAAGAGCATTTTCACCGGGAATAATGCTTTCTTAATACCAATGGAATCGTATAAACAGCGGATGAAAACAAACGAAAGAAGTTTGTTTATGCTTGAATATTTACAAGGATGTTCGAATGTGTACAAGGAAATGAATATGTACACGAAGGGTTGATTATGTACAAGGAAATGAATATGTACATAGGAGGGTTGGGACTTACACCGTGAGGGAGGCCCATGATCAATTAAGAAATTCAAGGAGAAACCTGGTTTGGTTTATCTTTAAGTCTAATCGATCATGGAAAAAAAGGTGTGTAAGTTTATTGAAAGGTTTTTTTTGAAAAGGTTTTGAAAATGATTTTGAAAAGTGAAGGATATTCACAAGAAGTTTTGAAAAAGATTTTAAGTTTGAAAGTTGGAAAGAAAACATTTTTGTAAGTATTAAAATACTTAAAATGTCTCATTTTTAACTTAATAAAAATATAATCAAAAGAAAATATTTTTGGATTTTTTTGACATAATCATAAAATAGGTATATTAAATGACAAGTGTGCAAAAAATCATCTCAAAATGAGAAGTTTTGATTGGTTTTTGAAAATGTTGAAGTTTGTTGAACATTTGTCTCTGTCTCTTAATAATATCCCATTGCTTCCACTAGCATAAGTGGGAACTACGATTGCTCTGACTTTCTCAACATCCCTTTGAGAATACGTAGGCACAAGGTCTCATCCTTGCCGAGCAAATTTCTTTCTCCCTCAAACCAAACAAACCATAGCTCCCTTTAGATCCGAGCTACAAATGCTCTGATACCCATTAAGGGATATGTATGCAGAAGATCCCAATGATCTTTGCGAGCACAATAATAACAAAACCTAGGATCCCCCATAATCTATCCTTCTTAAAAACCCAAAGGAGAAACTTTCCCAATCATAGAAATAACAATTAAAACACACAAACATATCAAACATATTCATATATAAAGTTATAGATAACTATATATATTTAGGGTGCTCCATCTATTCCCTTTATATAACAAACCCCATTACCCGGAATCTCCCCAATGTGTTACGTCTAGTCTGCGCTAGTCGTAATGCATATCATATCAATTGAGGGTATAACAACTTTCCCCTTTTTCATAATCATTTTTCTTGTGTTGAAAATAATAAAGCTTGATGCTCGCAGCATCTTTATAAACAAATCAAAAGAGTAAATCATTTCGAGTTAGAGGATCCGAATTCAGATTCGATTCCTCGCGCGTCACTTTTTAACGCGAATAGAAAAAATGACGACTCTGCTGGGGAGTATGCTGAAATTTTGATTTTCAAAAAACAAATATGACTCTGCTCAAGAGCACCAAGCTTTTTTGTTTTCAAAAAGAAAAAGAGGGGTTAAGCTTTCATATGTGCATATGTTTATTTTTCTTTATTGTGTGTTTTCGCGATTTCATCTGATGGAAAGAAATCCTAACCCGCATTTAAGAAACATTTTAAGATCTAGGTGGGGGTATAGTCCTATTAACTTGTGAGAAGTCTCAGTACTTACGGAGTTAATTTGAGATCCCTCTCTCAGTGGAGGTTGTCTTGGGAGTATTTGTGTTTAGCAAGTATTTGCGAAGACATTTTGCTCTCAAGAGAACTAACGAAGCTGAGTGGTTGTAGAATACATAACCCATCCTGGCCATTTAGGATGTAGTGCAGAAATTATTCAGGCGTAAGCCTAGAATAATTGTCATGCGAGACTACGACCAGGCGAGTTTTTCTTGAAAAATATTATTGGACTTCGAGTATTCAACAAATCCGATAATATTTCAAAGAGAAGCGTTGAGCTTGTATTATCAATAGAACCCGCTTGTATGAATAAGCCTTTAGAACTTACCCACGCTTGATTCTTATCGCTGGCCTCATGCTCGTGACTTGACGCGTGTGTATAACTACTAACCATGTTTGTAGCATTCATGCATTCATTCAAAAAAAGCTTCATTTCTCTTCCCATTTCCAAAGAATTTAGAGATTTTTCTTTGTAAATATTTTAGGTTAGAGTGATGGACGCCGAGGAAGATTCACCAAGAGATACGCTTTAGAATTTCGATGTAGGAAAGTTGAAAGAGTTAGCATCCTTGGTAGAAGATCCCTCGGATTTCGTAAAATGCTATGGAACTCTTTTAACTATTCTCGAACACTAACGTTGATGAAGGACTTCTCAAAACTTTCGCTCGCTTTATGATCCACTATCACTGCTTTTACTTTCCCCGACTATCATTGATGCCTACTTTGGAAGAGTACGCACATCCTAGGTATCTCAAGATCGACAAGGTGCCTTTCAATGGTTTGAAGCCATTCCTAAGTCACCATCATTGCAACAATGACTCACTTAAAGAAATCGAGATAGACAAAACCTAACTACCAAAGGAAAACTCTTAGGACTAACTTCAAAGTTCCTAATGGAGAAGGCTCTTAAATTCTCCGCCGGTAGTATGGTAGCCTTTGAAGCTATTTTAGCTTTACTCATCGATGGATTGGTGTTGTTTCAACGTCCCAAGTTTCGCTGATATCAACGCCATAAGGATCTTTCCGATTGGAAATCCTGCTCCCACTTTGCTCGGTGACACGTATTTCGCATTCATCATAGGAATCGCCAAGGAGATGGAACTATCGTGTGTTGTGTACCTCTGTTCTTCAAATGGATTGTCTCACACTTGCCTAAATCTCCTATCTTCGCGAAAACAAAGACGATTGGCATTGGTCTCAAGACTCATGTCTCTTACAAACGATTTATATCCATTGGTATACCTTGGCACAATGAGATGGAAATCATTGAGAGTCAGGAGAATTTGCCAACGTACCTCTCATTGGTAAAAAAGGAGGAATCAACTACAACCCATTCCTGGCGAGACGTCAACTCGGATATGCAAACTCTAGTAAACCTCTTGGTTTTACAGTAGAAAGCTACTTCTATCATGAAGGGGAGGATTCTCAAGGTTTGAAAGCCAGAATGATAAGAGCTTGGCATCACATCCGGAGGAAGGAAAAAGGAAATGCAAGGAATTGTGTAGCCATTGAAATCTACACTTCTTGGGTAAAGAAAAGAGCAAAGGAATTTCAAATGCCTTATGCTTATGAGGAACCCATGTTCTCAACAGCTTCCAAATCAACAATTTTTCCCGTCGAGACTATGGGAGAATACCAAGAAGCTTTGGCCAAGATGAGGCTTGAGAAAGAAGCTTTGGAAGACAAGTTCCTTAAGACTGATCTCGAAAATGAGAAGCTTAAGAAGCAGGTCAAAGATCATGAAAAGACGCTCTACTTCCAAGATGAATGGCTCATTGAGAAAGATGAGAAGATTCGTCAGAAAGATAACGCGATCAAAAGATACATCAAAGAAAGGAAAAGAAACTTGAGGAAATGACAACCAGCGATCCTGCTCCCGACGAGTGGAAGAAATTCATTAGAAAGCTAAAAGCCGAGAATGCTGAACTAGAAGCCCACTATGGGAAGGAAATCCTGAAGT
The DNA here is from genome assembly GCA_021764765.1 of Vicia sativa. NCBI lineage: Eukaryota > Viridiplantae > Streptophyta > Magnoliopsida > Fabales > Fabaceae > Vicia > Vicia sativa. The sequence goes on from CM038793.1 coordinate 214,895,402, forward strand.
TGAAGCTACATCAATCCTTTGGATCTTCATCCGACGAGGACGATTAATTAGTTTAGATTGTAATTTTATCATTTGTATGAGCCATGCTCAAAAACAAAAATTGTTGTAATCTTCTTTCAATAATTAATAAAATATGTGTTTTCCATCCAAATATTTCCCAGAAATTTCTCTTTTAGTGTAAATTCTTTGGAAATATTTCTCTTTGCATTCATAATCATGCATCATACTTTGCATATCGAGTTTGTTGTTTAGAGTCTGATCTTTTTGGAATTCTTTCCAGAAAGGAAAAGATCGCCAAGCTGTCGCGTCTTAGAGTTTCCCGACCACGTCCACAGCCAACTCGTACATACAATACACGTTCAAAAAGAAGGAAAGTAATGGAAGGATTTGAGCAAGAAAATGTTGAGCTTCGTAGTACAGTGACAACGCTGCAAGAAGAGGTGGAGAGACTCACTTCTTTGGTAAGTTCATTGGCAACTGCGCAAAGTCAGCAAACAACATTGAGCAGTCAAAATCAAGCGGCGATTTCAGAGACCACTACTACTCCAGTTTCAACTGTTGCAGCCAGTAGTTCACTCTTCAGTATGCCAGAAGGTTATCCATGGGGCATGCCTTTCAATTTCGGCATCGGATTTTGTCAACCGACTTCTCAGGTACAAACAACCACGCTTGAAGTACCTACTTTGCAAAACTCGACACTTACTCCACAGCATGGAGTAACTTTTCCGCAAGTCACTATGATGGTTTCTCAACCAATCATGACGAACTCAGCTTCCGTAGTTCACACTACTGCAGATGAAGAAGTCCACCATAGTCCAGGCAATAACACGAATCCTCGTGACCAGATGGAGACTCTCCAGGAACAGCTCCTCAAGATGCTGCTTGAGATTAAAACAATCCGTGGAAAAGAATTGTTTGGGAAGAATGCCCATGATTTGTGCCTAGTCCCTCGCGCAAGGATACCTGCAAAGTTCAAAGTCCCTGACTTTGAAAAGTATAAAGGAAATTCCTTTCCACAGAGTCATCTTACGATGTACGCTAGGAAAATGTCTACGTACAATGACAATCACCAATTGTTAATTCATTATTTCCAAGATAGTCTCACCGGTGCTGCACTGAAGAGTGGAGCACTTATTTAAACAGCCCTGAATATGTGTCTCAAGAGGAATTGTACGCGCCGACTGATCAATTCAAAGACATGTCCCTGCAGCGACATGAAAATCCACCTGTCCCTTCTGAATTTTGGGATACCTTGGGAGAACCCAGTGGTAAATTTGACTACATGGTAAAGTATACTGCGCCAGAAATCTCGAGAATCAGAATCGAAGATATACAACCCACAGGATGGGGTGATTCTTTTGAGTATCCTAGTCAATCAGAGGAGGCATACTCGTCTTCTCAGTCTAATCAGCCAATCGAGGTCCCAAACAAAGACTTCTGCTTTAACGCGCCAGTAGAGTTTGTTAAAACAGATCCTGATTACCACTACATCAACGTGATCACTGAAGATCAGAAATACGATTCGGGATACGATTTGGAAAGTGTCGCCAATACCGAGTCTCTTCACTCTGAAGATTGGAGGGTACATCCTCAGAATTCAACACAAAGATCAACAGGAAGCACATATGCTGTATCCCGTACTTCCCGATCTATTCATCAAGCGGAAGAAGACTGCTTCAGCAGCACGAGAGATAAAGTCCATCGTCCAGAGTCTTCAAAACCTGCTCAAACAACGACCAAGGTCTACTCAAGGGTTAAACCAAGTGGAAAATTACCCGAGTACCTCGACTTCCAAGGAGTTCGTCACTATTGGAAACCTGTTGAAGTTCGGACTAACGCTCCTAGTTCTAAGTAGTTTATCTTTGCTTTTGTTTTGAACTCTCACTTCGCCCAAAGTGTAGAGATTTTTTATAGGGCTTAGCTTTTAAATAATTTCTCTTTGTCTTGCCCAAGACAAATGAGTTTGTATTTTAGGCTCGTTTCATATCGTGAATCATAAATAAAACGCGTTGTTTTGTTTCTACACTTTGTGTTTATTTTCATTTTTACCCTTTTCTTGGAAATGATAATCCTAAAAAACATAAAATAAAAAAAAAATCTTCAAAAAAAATGATGATAAGGAGTTAATTAATCAAACATAAATCAAATATGCAAATTAACAGATGGACAAATCCATTGAAAGCAATAACTCTATGCTCTCTCCCAACTTTGAAATCCCCTGTGAAGTCGTCTAGGAAGAAGTTGAAGAAGAGATCCCGGATGAGATTTCTCGACTACTTAAGCACGAGGAAAGAATCATTCAGCCTCACAAAGAACCTCTAGAAGCAATCAACTTGGGTTCTGAAGAAGACAAAAAAGAAGTAAATATCGGAGCTTCACTCGACAACAACGTCAATGGCAAACTGATAGATCTTCTCAAAGAATATGTTGATGTGTTCGCTTGGTCCTACCAGGACATGCCGGTTAGATACCAAAGATCGTGGAGCATCATTTGCCATTAAAGCCGAGTGTCCACCGCTAACGAACGAGAAGAGTTCACCCCGATATGGTCGATAAAATAAAAAGGAAGTTCAAAACAAATGACCGGCTTCCTCATCACTTCGAGTATCCTCAATGGCTAGCCAACATAGTGCCTGCTCCAAAAAGATGGAAAGGTCGAATGTGTGTCGACTATCGGGACCTAAACAAGGCAAGTCCGAAGACGATTTCCGCTTCAGATATTGACATGCTAGTGGATAGCACCGCAAAATTCAACGCCTTTTCCTTCATGGACGGTTTCTCGTTATAATCGATCGTAATGGCTCCAAGACATGGAGAAGACATCCTTCATCACGCCATGGGGCACCTTTTGCTACAAAGTAATGTCGTTGATTAAAGAATGCAAAGCAATCTTACCAAAGGGAAATGACTACTCTCTTTCATGATATGATGCACAAAGAGATCGAAGTCTACGTAGACGACATGATAGCAAAGTCTGACACTGAAGAAGAGCATATAGACTATCTCTTAAAGTTGTTTCAATGACTAAGGAAATTTCAGCTTCGTCTGAACCCTAACAAATGCACCTTTGGGGTAAGATCCGAAAAACTCCTAGGTTTCATCGTCAGTCAAAGAGGTATTGAAGTTGACCCTGACAAAGTCAAGGCTATTCAAGAAATGCCTACGCCACATACGGAAAAGCAAGTAAGAGGATTTCTCGGACGATTGAATTACATCTCCAGATTTATCTCTCAAATGGCTGCCACTTGTGGGCCGATATTCAAGCTTCTCCGCAAAAATCAAGAGGTTGTGGATGATGATTGCCAAAAGCTTTCGACAAGATCAAGGAATACCGCCGTAACCTCCAATACCGATCCTCCAATGGAAGGAAGACCGTTAATCCCTGCACTTACCGCACTAGAAGAGTCCATGGGCTGCGCTTGGACAACAAGATGACACCGTAAGAAGGAGCATGCCATTTACTACTTGAGTAAAAAGTTTACAGACTATGAAACTCGTTACTCCATGCTCGAGAAAACATGCTGCGCTTTGGTGTGGGCTTCAAAACGTCTCCGCCAGTACATGATCAATCACACAACTTGGTTAATCTCCAAAGTGGATCCAATCAAGTATGTCTTTGAAAAGCCCGTCTTAACGGAAAGGATTGCACGATGGCAAATGCTGTTATCTGAATATGACATTCAGTACCGCGCTCAAAAGGCGGTCAAAGGAAGCATTCTCGCCGATCACTTGGCTTATCAGCCGCTCAACGAATACCAATCTCTCAAGTACGACTTCCATGACGAGGATGTTATGTACTTAAAGATGAAAGATTGTGATGAACCGCTACCCGGAGAAGGACCAGATCCAAAATCCAGATGGGGTCTAGTCTTTGATGGAGCAGTTAACGTTTTTGGCAATGGAATTGGGGCAGTCATCATTACTCCCTAGGGTTCTCATATCCCGCTTTCCGCCAGATTGCTATTTGATTGCACCAACAACATCGCAGAATACGAAGCTTGCATCATGGGTATCGAAGAAGCCATCGACTTGAGGATCAAGATCCTTGACATATATGGAGACTCAGCCCTTGTGATCAATAAAATTAAAGACAAGTATGAAACTCATCATCTTGGTCTAATTCCTTACAGAGATTATGCAAGACGTTTGTTGACTTTCTTCAACAAAGTTGAACTGCATCATATCCCTCGAGATCAGAATCGGATGGCAGACGCCTTAGCTACTCTATCTTCCATGTTCAAAGTCAACAATTGGAACGATATGCCTAAGATTCGCATTAGACGCCTTGAAAGACCTGCATATGTATTTGCAACTGAAGCAGTCTTCGATGATAAACCGTGGTTTCACGACATCAAGTGTTTCCTTCAAACACGAGAGTACCCACTCGGGGCATCATACAAGGATAAGAAAACTCTAAGGAGGCTTTCTCAAAACTTCTTCCTCAATGAAGATGTGCTATACAAAAGAAACTTCGACATGGTTCTGCTCAGATGCGTCGACAGACAAGAAGCAGACACGATCATCCATGAAGTGCATGAAGGATCTTTTGGAACCCATTCAAATAGGCATGCAATGTCCAGAAAAATCTTGAGAGCAGGATACTATTGGATAACGATGGAATCGATTGTCAGAACACGCCAAAAGATGTCACAAGTGCCAGATCTACGCAGATAAGATCCATGTGCCACCAACTTTACTCAACGTTCTCTCTTCTCCGTGGCCTTTCTCCATGTGGGGCATTGATATGATTGGGATGATTGAACCAAAAGCATCCAACGGACATCGCTTTATTCTAGTGGCTATTGATTACTTCACCAAATGGGTCGAAGCAGCATCTTATGCCAATGTCACAAGACAAGTGGTTGTGAGGTTCATCAAGAACAACCTCATTTGCCGATATGGAATTCCAAGAAAGATCATTACAGATAATGGATCGAACTTGAACAACAAAATGATGAAAGAACTATGTGAGGAATTCAAGATCGAGCATCATAACTCATCTCCTTACCGGCCAAGGATGAACGTTGAAGCCGCCAACAAGAACATCAAAAGATCGCCCGTAAAATGGTCATCACTTACAAAGACCGGCACGAAATGTCGCCGCTTGCTCGCATGGGTATCGTATCAAGACGCACTTCAACAGGGCAACTTTTTCTCTAGTATACGCATGGAAGCAGGTTCCCGTAGAAGTTGAGATCCCGCCAATGAGAGTTCTCATGGAAACAAAGTTATCCGAGGTCGAATGGTGTCAAAGTAGATACGACCAATTGAACTTAATCGAAGAAAAGCACCGACCGCCTGTGTCATGGACAATCAGATCAAAGAAGAATGAAGAAAGCTGACAAAAGGTCCGACCTCGTGAATTCCGAGAAGGCGACTGCTTAAAAAGATTCTCGCCTTTAAACCGATTCTAGGGCAAATGGACTCCTAATTACGAAGGCCCATACATCGTCAAAAGAAGCTTTTCCGGTGCTATGACTCTCACAACCATGGATGGTGATGAACTCCCACATCCCGTGAATGATGCACCAAGAAATACTTTGTCTAATAAAACAAAAGAACAACGGTAAGTCGAAACCCGAAAAGGGCGTTTAGGCAAAATGAGCGCCTCGTGGATCGAAAACCCGAAGGCGGTCAGTGCAAAAATTAGAGACAATAAATAGAAATTATCCTGATAGATTGAAAACCTGAAAAGGCAATCTAGGCAAAAATAAGGATATAAAAATGACAAAGTAACTACAATCAGTCTGTACTTCGTCAATATGAAGAAATTTCCATCAACGGATCCTCAATCAAATCTTCTGAAGCAACAAGCACAGTTGGAATTCAAAGTTGTTAGGGATAATAGCGGTTATTTGCTTTCAATGTAGCCTTTTCCCAATAAATTATCATTTCCAACTCTTGTAAATAGCTCATGGAATCACGCCTTTTGCTGATTACCAATCTATCAATAAATTTGAGCCTTGTGCCTTTTGTTTGCAATCCTTACTTTATTCTGTTTTGCAAAATAACGCTTTTTATTGTGAAAATCACTTTTTGAAACTAAAAAAGTTTTAAATGAATTTTTACTTCAAAATTTTGAAACAAAAAAAGCAAAAATGTTCCTTTGAACTATGAACACGGAAAGAACTTCAACAGTTTCTCCATAAGTGTCTCGATCTCCGAAGGATAGAATGACTGCTACAGAAGTCTCCTCCTCAGCAGAAATTATCAAAGGACAGTATTCTTATCCAAAAAAGAATTCCCAATAAAGTTGCCAATGAAACGCCTTTCTCCGAAAGTTTAAAGCATGCAACTCAGATCCTTCATCAGCAACGTCTAACACCATTGCTGCGGATATTGCTAAGTATTTGTTCGAACTGTGACGTGGTCCTTTTCCCAAATACCTCTTTAGTGTCTTTGTCAAAGTATTGTTAGCATGCATATAACATTTATGACATTCATACATAATAGCATCATTCATGCATTTTTGCATTCCTCAAAATGTTTGCTTCCATATCGTTGGTTTAAATCAAACTTACTCATGTAAGTACAATCATATCCCCAGTAGATTATCCCAAAGCAGAGAAATACATCTTTTTTCTCTCCTGTTCCCAAGCTGAGATAATTCCTCATTTGGAACAATGTCTTGATTGCCTTTTTTCTTTCCAGTTCGTTCCGGATAGAACTCTGTCTATAATCAACAAAACAATAAGCAATAGCCTCGTCGTCTGAGCCGCTTATTTTCATTCCTGAACTTGTCACAAAAAAAAGTTTGTTCTTCTCAACAAGGTCAAATCACGACTGTATGAGAAATTCACCAGCAATTGTCTTTCTGTCTAAAAGAAAACCTGTGTCTTCCAATCAAAATGCCCGCGTCTTCTCAAAAGAGAGATCCTCGGAAAGATTGTATCCAAGAAAATAGAAACTCATTTAAGTTCTTTTTTCAATCGTCTGTTATTCACAAGGTCAATACACATCAATTTTCTCAAGATTTACCTTGTTATAGTTATCACTTCCCTGGTAATTGGTAATATCTTCTGAACTCATTACCATACCATATCACAAGGCTGATAATTGGTAATATCATTTTCACTTACCTTAAACATTGTCACAAGGTATGAAGGTAATTTCTGTTTAAAGCAAAACAGATATTCACATGTTTTGTGAATCTCTTTTTCCCCAGCGAGACATATTGCTTGTTTCCCAACAAACAGGATCCTCTTTTCTTAAACAGATCGAGTCATCCTCACAAATTTTTTCCCCACCATGTCATTTTCTTTGATATCATCTGGGTAAAAACTCTTTTTCATCATTTTGCATCACTCGCATCTTTTGGTATCTTAGGTCCAAAATTTGCGTATTCTGATATTTAAGTCTCTTTACACCTATCAAAACGAAGATATTCATCTTCCTCTCACAGGTTAAAGAAACTTAAATAGGGGCATCTGTCATACCCCAATTTTTGACCTAATATACCACCTTACATTTGCATCATTGCATAACTACAGCCGATAAAGATTAATCGGTGTAGCATTCACAGGTCAAAATTAGGGTTTCATCAGATTTTCATCTGATTCAAGAGGCAATCAATTAGGGTTTGAGTTTTACTCACCTCATTTGATCTATCTTGATCAAATCATTAACCTCTGATCATCAGATATCCAATTTTTCTCATTGATCAAGGATCGACCAATTAGGGTTTTGATCGAGCATGAGTATTCTCTGACTTTTTGAGCAAGAAATAACTTTTTTGGATAGAGATTGGTCATTATATCTTAGATACAACATCTTGACCTAATTTCTGGATTCAAAACATCACAAAAGTTCACAGACTTCATCAGTCAATTTCTGAAACATCTGATGAAAATTCATCTGCACAGAAAAGTCAAACTTTGACTTTTGGTCAAATTTTTCAAAACAAAACTTTTTCCATCATCAAAATACTTCAAATGATCCATCATGATCATAAAAAATCAAAGAATTTGGAAAAGTCAACAAAAAGTCAAAAGTTCCAACACTTAGAAAAATTTCTAAGTGTTAAAATTTCTTATTTTTTCCAATCTTCATGGCATTTTTTCACATAGTTCCACTTTGATTTGGAAAAAACTCAAAACATGAAATTGAAACATAAGGCTCCATGACCATGATTTTCAAAGTTCAAAACTTCAAATTATAGGTCATTTCTGGATTTCTTCTTCTAGAACACTTGCCACCTTGCCAAATTGAAGATAGAGATGATAAATATCAGCTAGAAGTAATAATTGAAAGATTGGATCAAGTTGGAAAAATTACACATGGTTAAAAGAGGAAGCTTCCTTTTTCCTTTTGTAAAAGTCTTTGTTGCCCTTTAAGGCATCTTTGAATTACAAAGCCTTGTACTTGTGCCTAATTGTTCAGAACTTTTGACCTATAAATAGAGGTCTTTCTTGACATTCAAACCACACCAAAGCAATGCAAATCCATGCTTTCTCTCTATTTCCTTGAAATTCAAGCAACATAGTGCAAAAGTGAGAAACATTGCAATTCTAAAAACTTGTGAAAACCATGATGAAATTTGGTGTCTAATACATTTTATAATCAATATAGAACATGTTTGAAGCATAAAATTAACACAAGAACCACTGAAAATTAGATTTCACATTTCATGATCCAAGATTGCCAAATCTGCCTTAGCATTCGAATTTAGAGTTTGGCTTGAACAAGTTGTGTTTTAATCACTCAAACATCATCCATGAACATCATAGGGATGATCCAAATCATAAACAACCAACTGTAACATGTCTAACATCAAAATTGAGCTTCCATTTTCAGACTGTGCAGGTGGACTTGGCTGGAGTGATTCAAGGTGATTCAAGGCAAGGCATTCATTCCTCCTTCCACATAGTCCGTTGAAGCTCAAACAATCATCAAACAGGTTCTGGAAACACTCCAACACCTTCTTCGATCTCAACTTGAACAGGTAGGAGCTCGAAACTCAATCTCATGATTCCTTGCATATAAATGAAAAAACACTTGGCCAATTGTTTTCTGCACCTATCACGATCCTTAACCCTCAAACAATTTGAAAAATCATCAACTACACATCATTTCAATTAGAAATTACGCCTAGGGTTCTTCGTGATTTCCAGAAATTCAATCGTGTTAGACCAAAAATAAATGCAATTAACATCCACCATCGTATTCCTTGTGAAAAATCGAGCAACTTTCATGTTTACTTCATCCAATTTCGTTGAGAAACGAAGATTCTAGCATGGATTGAAGGACCTGAGAATCAATGGAGATGAAGAACACTTCGCGCGTGTTCTTGAGTTTTTTAAATTCAAAATTTCCAATATTTTATTAACACGTGTTTTGATTCACAAACACAAAAGCGCTCTTGTCCCAACGGTTGCCAGCTCGCTCGTAGTCCTTTGTGCCACGTAGCCACCCCAATGGTCATGGGTTCAAACCTCCCATGGACCATTTTTTTTCAAAACTCTTCATATTTTTTTCATTTTTCTTACAAACTTCAACATTTTTTTTAACCAATCAAAATTCCTCATTTTGAGGTGATTTTTTGTACACTTGTCAATAAATGTATCTATTTTATGATAGTGCAAAAATTTTTAGAAAAAACTTTCATCTGATTATGTTTTAATCGAGCCGAAAACGACGCTTTTGACACTTTTCAAAACACCTTTAAAAGGTGAATTTTTCAAACTTTCGACTTCCGATTCTTTTCAAAACTTCTCATAAGTAAACCTTACATTTCAAAAACACTTTCAAATAACATTTTTCAAAACTTTTTCATCAAACTTACATCTTTTTACCATGATCGATCCGATTTAAACGATAAAACCAATTTGTTTTCTCTCGAATTTCTCAATCGATCGTGGGCCTCCCTCACGGTGTAAGTCCCATAACATTCTTTTATGTACATAATTATTTCTTTGTACATATGAAACTCTCTTCAGATACATACAAATTTTTATCTGTACATAATACAAATACTTTTTATACTCAAGTACAGACAAACTTCGATTGTTTGTTTTCACTTCACTTGTGTATACACAACCAACATTCTTTTATGTACATATATATATTTCCTTGTACATATCAAATTATTTTCATACAAACTTTTATCTGTACATAATACAGATACCTTTTACAGATAAACTTCGATCGCTCGCTTCCGCTTCGCTCAGATATCGAATACCATTGGTATTGAAAGGAGCATTATTCCCTGTGAAACTGCTTTCAAACCAATGGGCCACCCTTATGGTGTAAGTCCCAACCCTCCTATGTACATCCATCTTTGTCTGTACATAAAAACTTGTTCGTGTACATATTTGCTTCCTTGTACACAATTCAAACTTGTAAATAATCAAGTTGCGCTCGTTTTAAACGTTCGTTCCACAAACACTTGTTTATATTTCAAATCATAAACTCTTGTAAATAAACATCATGCATTGTTTATATTTCCTTCATAAACTCCTGTGAATACATATCACACACACACACACTTGTTTATACAACTGTCTAATTATAACATAACAATTAGTCTAACCAATAGGTTCCCACAGCTTGTAGCCTCCGCTGGCTTTATACAAGATAACTCTCACGTAGTTAGCCTCCTCTTAGGCTTCATATAAGAAAACTCATTCATCTGAGTTTAGCCTCCGCTTAGGCTTCATATAAGACATCACTCCCTGCTGAGTCACCTCCTCTTGGGCTTCGCTCAAAAGAACTCCTCATTGAGTTTAGCCTTCTCTTGGGCATCATACAATGAAAGAGACCAGAAATCTCTAAACACCTCCTATTGGGCTTCCAATACAAAGAATCACCCGCTAGGATAGAACCCCGAGAGTATAATTTCCGTGAAATTACTCTTAATTCCAAAAGGATGGTTTCCCAGTGAAATCCCTTTTAACACAAAGCCAGCCATACCTTATAGCTTCCTCTTGAGCTTCATACAAGGACCTCGATGACCCTAATGCCTCCTCTGGGCTTACAATACAAGGACCCATGGGCTTTTAAAAGCATCCCTTTAATCCAATCAATTTCTCCTTGAGATTTAGACGCTATCATCTCTATGGAAGAAGTATCTCATCTATCACATCACATACAAAAAAACTTTTCAAACTCTTTTCAAACAAAAACATCTCTTAATTGTAAGTGGTAACGCTTGTATACTCAAGCAAAACACCCAATGCTTACAGTTAAAAGATTCAATTATTTTTCAAACATCTTTCTTAAACATGTAAGTGGTAACGCTTGTACACTCAAGCAAAACACCTATAACTTACGATGAAAGATTTTAATCAGTCAAACTTTTCAAAAATGTATGTGATGAAATAGATTAGATACATTTTTCATTAAGATGACATTTGTCTGTCTCTTACTAACATCCCGTTGCTTTCCACTAGCATAAGTGGGAACTACGATTGCTCGACTTTCTCAACATCCTTTGAGAATACGAGGCACAAGGTCTCATCCTTGCGAGCAAATTTCTTTCTCCTCAAACCAAACAAACCATAGATCCCTTTAGATCCGAGCTACAAATGCTCGATTCCCATTAGGGATATGTATGCGTAAGATCCAATGATCTTTATGAGCACAATAATAACAAAACATAGGATCCCACATAATCTATCCTTCTTAAAATCCCAAAGGAGAAACTTTCCCAATCATAGAAATAGCAATTAAAACACACAAACATATCAAACGTATTCATATATAAAGCTATAGATAACTATATATATTTAGGGTGCTCCATCTATTCCCTTTATATAACAAACCCCTTACTTAATCTCCCAATGCGCTATGCCTAGTTTGCGCTTAGTCGTTACACATATCAAAATCAATAGAGGGTATTAACAGCTTTCCCCTTTTTCATAATCATTAAATCATCTTTCTTGTGTTTAAAATAATAAAGCTTGATGCTCGCGGCATCTTTATAAACAAATCAAAAGAGTAAATCGTTTCGAGCCAGAGGATCTGAATTCATATTCGAATCCTCTAGCGCCACCTTTAACGCGAATCAGAAAATGGCGACTACTGGGAGTACGCTGAAACTTTGATTTTCAAAAAAAATGTGACTCTGCTCAAGAGCACCAAGCTTTTTTTGTTTTCAAAAAGAAAAGAAAGGGGATAAGCTTTCATATTGTGCATATGTCTGTTTTTTTCTTTATTGTGTTTTCGCGATTTCATCTGATGGAAAGAAATCCTAACCCGGATTTAAGAAACATTTTTAAGATCTAGGTGGGGGTATTAATACGTGAGAAGTCTCAATACTTACGGTTAATATCTCTCTCGGGAGGTTGTCTTGGAGTATTCGTGTTTAGCAAGTATTTGCGAAGACATGGTGCTTTCAAGGAACTCATGGTCGAGTTGGTCAGAGAACACATAACCCATCCCGCCATTTAGGTGTAGTGCGTAGATTATTCGGCGAAGCCTAGAGTAATTGTCATGCGAGACTACGATCAAAGTAGTTCCTCTTGAAAATATTATTGGATCATCGAGTATTCAACAAACCGATAATATTTCAAAGAGGAGTGTTGAGCCTCAGATTATCGAGAACCCGCTTCACGATGAATAAGCCCTAGAACTTACCCACGCTTGATTCTTATCGCTGGCCTCATGCTCGTGACTTCAACGCTGACCGTGTGTATAACTACTAACCATGTTTGCCGATTCATGCATTCATTCATTAAAAAACTTCATTTTCTTCCCATTTCCAAAGAATTTAGAGATTTTTCTTTGTAAAATATTTTAGGTTAGAGTGATGGACGCCGAGGAAGATTCACCAAGAGATACAGCTTTAGAATTCTCGATGTAGGAAAGTTAAAAGAGTTAGCATCCTTGGTAGAAGATCCCTGGATTTCGTAAAACGCTATGGAACTCTTTTAACTCTTCTGAACACTAATGTTGATGAAGGACTTCTCAAAACTTTCGCTCAGCTTTACGATCCGCCTATCACTTCACTTTCCCGATTATCATTGATGCCTACTTTGGAAGAGTACGCATATCCTAGGTATCTCAAGATCGGAGAAAGTGCTTTCAATGGTTTGAAACCATTCCTAAGTCACCACCATTGCAACGATGACTCACTTAAAGAAATCGAGATAGACAAAACCTAACTACCGTGAGGAAAACTCTTAGGACTCGACTTCAAAGTTCCTAATGGAGAAGGCTCTCAAATTCTCTCGTAGCTGGTAGTATGGCAGCCTTTGAAGCTATTTTAGCTTTACTCCTCTATGGATTGGTGTTGTTTCCCAACGTCCCAAATTTCGCTGATATCAACGCCATAAGGATCTTTCTCGATTGGAAACCCTGCTCCCACTCGCTTGGTGACACGACGCCTCTATTCATCATAGGAATCGCAAGGAGACGGAACTATCGTGTGTCAGGTACTGCTTTTCAAATGGATTACCTCACACTTGCCTAAGTCTTCTATCTTCCGCGAAACAAAGACGAGTGGCATTGGTCAAGAAGGCTCATGTCTCTTACAAACGATTTATATCCATTGGTATACCTTGCGCATAATGAGATGGAAATCATTGAGAGTCAGGAGAATTTGCCAACGCATTCTCATTGGTACAAAAGGAGGAATCAACTACAACCCATTTCTCAAGTAGACGTCAACTCGGATACGCAAACTCTAGTAAACCTCTTGGTTTTACAGTGGAGAGTTATTTCTACCACGAAGGAGAAGATTCCCAAGGATTGAAGGCTAGGATGATCAAAGCTTGGCATCACATCCGAAAGAAAGAAAAGGGTAAGGCAAAGAATTGTTTAGCCATGGAAACCTACACTTCTTGGGTAAAGAAAAGAGCAAAGGAATTTCGAATGCCTTACGCTTATGAAGAACCCATGTTCTCAACCGCTTCCAAATTAACAATTTTTCCCGTCGAAACTATGGGAGAATACCAAGAAGCTTTGGCCAAAATAAGGTTTGAAAAAGAGGCTTTGGAAAACAAGTTCCTTAAGACTAATCTTGAGAATGAGAAACTCAAGAAGCAAGTCAAAGATCATGAAAAGACGCTTTACTTCCAGGATGAATGGCTCATGGAGAAGGATGAGAAGATTCGTCAGAAAGATAACGCAATCTAGAGATACGTCAAGGAAAGGAAGAGAAAGCTTGAAGAAATGACAACCAGCGATCCTGTTCCCGACAAATGGAAGAAAGTCATTAGCAAGCTAAAAACCGAGAAAGCTGAACTGAAAGCTAACTATGGGAAGGAAACTCAAGTCAAGTCGATCAAGCCTTGATCTTCATCCGACGAGGACAATTAGTTTAGTTTAGTTTGTAATTTTATCATTTATTTTATCATTTGTGTGAGCAATACTCCAAAAAACAATATTGTTGTAATCTTCTTTCAATAATCAATAAATTCGTGTTTTCCATCCAAATATTTGCCGTAAATATCTCTTTTAGCATAAATTTTGGAAATCTTTCTTTACAATCATAATCATGCATCATACTTTGCATTTAAGTCTATTGTCTAGAGTCCGATCTTTGAACAATTTCAACAGATAGGAAAAGATCGCTGTCGCTGCCTTTGAGTTTCTCGACCGCCCACGTACCAACTCAACATACGATCAAAAAGAAGAAAAGTAATGGAAGGATTTGAACAAGAGAATGCTGAACTCGTAGTACAAGAACAACACTACAAGAAGAAGTGGAGAGACTCACATCTTTGGTCAACTCAATATCGCAAGAAAGTTAACAAGCAAAGATCGAAAGCCAAAACCAAGCAATGATCTCGAAGACACTACTACTCCAGCCACCGACAAGAGTTCACCTTTCAGTATGCAAGAAGGTTATCCATGGGGAATGCCTTTCAACTTTGGCATCGGATTTCGCCAACCGACTTCTCAAACAACCACGCTTGAAATACCTACTTTGCAGCAAAACTCTACATTTACTCCGCAACGTGGAGTAACTCTTCCACAAGTAACAATGTCGGTTTCTCAATCAATTATGACGAACTCAGCTTCCGTAGTGCACACTACCATAGACGAAGAAGTTCACCATACTCCAGGAAATAATACGAATTCCCGTGGCTCGATGGAGAATCTCCAAGAACAGCTCCACAAAATACAGCTTGAGATAAAAACAATTCGTGGGAAAGAATTGTTTGGGAAAAATGCCCAGGATCTTTGTTTAGTTCCTCGCGTAAGGATACCTGCAAAATTCAAAGTCCCTGACTTTGAAAAGTACAAAGGAAACTCCTGTCCACAAAGTCATCTCACGATGTATGCCAAGAAAATGTCTACATACAACGAAGATCACCAGTTGTTAATCCATTACTTCCAAGATAGTCTCACTGGTGCCGCACTGAAGTGGTACATGGGATTAGACAGCGCAAGTATCCAAACATTCAATGACTTAGGTGAAGCCTTTGTACAGCAATATAAGTTCAACTTGGATATGGCTCCCGATCGGGACCAACTCCGCTCCATGTCTCAAAAGGAAAGAGAGACATTCAAAGAATATGCGCAACGATGGAGGGAAATTGCTGCCCAAGTCAACCCACCATTGGAAGAGAAGGAGATGACTAAGGTATTCTTGAATACTCTAGGCTCATTCTACTACGAGCGAATGATCGCTAGCGCTCCCGGAGATTTCACCGAGATGGTGAGCATGGGAATGCGATTAGAAGAAGGGGTTCGAACCGGACGCCTAACCAAGGAAGTAGGATCTTCTAGTGGAACAAAGAAGGTTGGAACCAGTTTCCCAAAGAAAAAAGAACATGACATAGGAATGGTATCCCGAGGGAAACCGGAAGAATGTCACCAACAACGATGTGTAGCCGCCATAGCACCACCACAACACAAGTCTAAACACGTGAATTGCTCCGCAATTTCAACAAAAAACCTCAACAACAAAGCTTTAACAATCAAACCGACCCCCGCCACGCATTCGACCCAATTCCAATGACATACACAGAACTTTACCCTGCACTAATAGAAAAGAACCTGATACAGACAAGGTCACCACCTCCAATCCCAGAAAAATTACCGTGGTGGTACAAAATGACGATCTTGCCCTTTTCACCAAGGGCACCAGCCATGACCTTGAGCATTGTATAGCATTAAAGGCGTAAGTACGTAGATTAGTGAGATCTAATCTTCTTTCCTTCGTAAATACAAGTCCGAACGCAAGCTAATCCGCTTCCCAACACAAAGGGACACTCAATGAGTTTGATATCGAGAAATATGATAGGTACCTTGTCACAGACGTAAACTTAATCAGAGGAAACTTGGTGCATCTCCATGAAGCATACAAGACAATGAGCACCTTCACTAAGCACGATTACGCAGCCTTGCCATATCGCCCAAAGATATTCAAGGATGTCCCACCATAAGAGCGTATATTCAATGATTGTTAGATATCGGTGACTCCAGATCTACGTAAATGTAGATGACCATGACGTAAATACAAGAGGGCATTTTCCGCATGAGCTTTAGTCTCGATATCAACTCGAAAACTCAAGTAAACGTTATCATCCCTTGTTTCAACATACCCATATGTGGAGATTGAATGCAACAGCCCAAGACCCCGTAGTCTCCTTTGGTGATTTGCCCACCCGATCCCTGCTCCATACAGCCTACCAAAGCAATTCCTTACCAATACAATGCAACCCGATAGAGGATGGGAAGAAGAAACCCATGCCTACTCTTCCAGCTAATGTCAATATAACAGAAATCGGACGAGTGACACGAAGTGGACGAGTACATACTCCATTGCCACCAAGACCGCCTCGACAAAATCCAGTTAACATACCTTCCGAGAATCCTGCAACGATTCCCGTTGATAACCCAAGTACAAATGTTGGTCCTCCTGATAGAGCCAACGTCAACACAGACTTTGATGAGATACTAAAATTAATCAAGAAAAGCGAATACCGAGTCGTAGATCAACTGATGCAGACTCCTTCCAAGATTTCAATACGGTCTCTACTCCTCAACTCCGAAGCTCACCGAGAGGCTTTAATGAAGGTACTAGACCAAGCCTATGTAGACCATGATGTGACTACAGACCAGTTTGGAGGTATTGTCGCCAACATAATAGCTTGTAATAATCTAAGTTTCAAAGGACGAGGAACTTCCGAGGAAGGAAAGATCACAATTTGGCCTTGCACATCTCGATGATTTGCCAATCGATCCCCGTCCAATGTATTGGTAGATACCGGGTCATCTTTGAACGTAATTCAAGACGACACTCGCCGCTTGGCTTACAAAGGACACCAATGAAATTCAATGACATAGTAGTAAGAGCTGATGGATCAAGGAAGTCGCTATTGGGAAGTTGATCTCCGATGACAATTGGTCCGCACACTTTCCAAATTACTTTCCAAGTCATGGACGTATCAAATGCCACGCTGTCTACTAGGAAGACCTGGATCCACGAGGCAGAGCAGAATTTCCACTCCATCGAAATTAAAATTCACAAAGAATGGAAAGTTGGTGACCATCGTGAACAAGCTTTGCTTGTAAGTCATTTGTCCAGCTCTTTCATCACGCCTAATGACATTGAAGGAACACATCTCCTCGAACATCCGTTAGAAGATGAATCTACCAAGAAAATGATCATCTATCTCTTCGATAAAGAAGCACGATGGTGAAAGATGGCAATGTCAAGGATGGGGACATGTAATCAAACCCGTCAAGAACGAAATAAAGCTGCACTGGTTCACACCCGTATTCTCCAAAGACAAGCAAAGGGATGAAGCACTTCGTCCAATCAAAGAAGTATTCAATGGGGGTTTCTAAACCCCGTCTCCAAGAAGTTAGCGTTGTCACCTTTGAAGATGATGAAGAGGATCCCTCTCGAATCAAGAGTGGAGCACTTATTTAAACAGCCTCGAATATGTGTCTCAAGAGGAATTGTACGCTACCGATCGATCAATTCAAAGACATGTCCTCGCAATGACATGAAAATCCACCGTCCTTTCAAGTTTGGGATACCTTGGGAGAAACCAAAGGTAAATTTGACTACATGGTAAAGTATACTGCGCCAGAAAGCTCGAGAATCAGAATCGAAGATATACAACCCACAAGATGGGGTGATTCTTTTGAGTATCCTAGTCAATCAGAGGAGGCATACTCGTCTTCTCAGTCTAATCATCCAATCGAGGTCCCAAACGAAGACTTCTGCTTTAACGCGCTAGTAGAGTTTGTTAAAACAGATCTTGATTACCACTACATCAACGTGATCACTGAAGATCAGGAATACGATTCGGGATACGATTTGGAAAGTGTCGCCGACAACGAGTCTCTTCACTCTGAAGATTGGAGGGTACATCCTCAGAATTCAACACAAAGATCAACAGGAAGCACATATGTTGTATCCCGTACTTCCCGATCTATTCATCAAGCAGAAGAAGACTGCTTCAGCAGCACGAGAGGCAAAGTCCATCGTCCAGAGTCTTCAAAACCTGCTCAAACAACGACCAAGGTCTACTCAAGGGTTAAACCAAGTGGAAAATTACCCGAGTACCTCGACTTCCAAGGAGTTCGTAATCATCGGAAACCACAGTTCGGACTAACGCCCTAGTTCTAAGTAGTTTATCTTTGCTTTTGTTTTGAACTCTCACTTCGCCCAAAGTGTAGAGATGTTTTATAGGGCTTAGCTTTTAAATAATTTCTCTTTGTCTTGCCCAAGACAAATGAGTTTGTATTTTAGGGCTCTGTTTCATATCGTGAATCATAAATAAAACGCGTTGTTTTGTTTCTACACTTTGTGTTTATTTTCATTTTTACCCTTTTCTTGGAAATGATAATCCTAAAAAACATAAAATAAAAAAAAAATATTCAAAAAAAAAATGATGATAAGGAGTTAATTAATCAAACATAAATCAAATATGCAGATTAACAGATGGACAAATCCATTTAAAGCAATAACTCTATGCTCTCTCCTAACTTTGAAATCCCCTGTGAAGTCGTCGAGGAAGAAGTTGAAGAAGAGATCCCGGATGAGATTTCTCGACTAGTTAAGCACGAGGAAAGAATCATTCAGCCTCACAAAGAACCTCTAGAAGCAATCAACTTGGGTTCTGAAGAAGACAAAAAAGAAGTAAATATCGGAGCTTCACTCGACAACAACGTCAAGGGAAAACTGATAGATCTTCTCAAAGAATATGTTGATGTGTTCGCTGGTCCTACCAGACATGCCGTGGTTAGATACCAAAGATCGTGGAGCATCATTTGCCATTAAAGCCGAGTGTCCACCGCTAAGCGTAAATCGAGAAGAGTTCACCCCGATATGGCGATAAAATCAAAAAGGAAGTTCAAAACACCGACCGGTTTCCTCATCACTTCGAGTATCCTCAATGGCTAGCCAACATAGTGCCCGCTCCAAAAAGATGGAAAGGTCGAATGTGTGTCGACTATCGACTCGAACAAGGCAAGTCCGAAGACGATTTCCGCTCCGATATTGACATGCTAGTGGATAGCACCGCAAAATTCAACGCCTTTTCCTTCATGGACGGTTTCTCCGTTATAATCGATCGAATGGCCTCAAGACATGGAGAAGATATCCTTCATCATGCCACGGGCACCTTTTGCTACAAAGTAATGCCATTTGGATTAAAGAATGCAAAGCAACTTACCAAAGGGTAATGACTACTCTTTCATGATATGATGCACAAAGAGATCAAGTCTACGAGACGACATGATAGCAAAGTCCGACATCAAGAAGAGCATATAGACTATCTCTTAAAGTTGTTTCAACGACTAAGGAAATTTCACTCCGTCTCAACCCTAACAAATGCACCTTTGGGTAAGATCCGAAAACTCCTAGGTTTCATCACAACAAAGAGGTATTGAAGTTGACCGACAAAGTCAAGGCTATTCAAGAAATGCCTACGCCACATACGAAAAGCAAGAGGATTTCTGACGATTGAATTACATCTCCGATTTATCTCTCAAATGGTGCCACCGGCCGATATTCTTCTCCGCAAAAATCAAGAGGTTGTGGACACCGACAAAAAGCTTATGACAAGATCAAGGAATACCGCCGTAACCTCCAATACCGATCCCTCCAAAGGAAGGAAGACCGTTAATCCTGCACTTACTGTACTAGAAGAGTCCATGGGTCACGATTGGACAACAAGATGACACCGTAGAAGGAGCATGCCATTTACTACTTGAGTAAAAGTTCACAGATCGTGAAACTCTACTCCATGCTCGAGAAAACATGTTGCGCTTTGTGGGCTTCAAAACGCTCCGCCAGACATGATCAATCACACAACTTGGTTAATTTCAAAATGGATCCAATCAAGTATGTCTTTGAAAAGCCCGCCTTAACGGAAGGATTGCACGATGGCAATGTTGTTATCCGAATATGACATTCAAGATCGCTACCAAAAGGCGGTCAAAGGAAGCATTCTCGCCGATCACTGGCTTATCACCCAACGAATACCAATCTCTCAAGTTCGACTTCCGACGAGGATGTTATGTACTTAAAGATGAAAGATTGTGACGAACCGCTACCCGAGAAGGACCGATCCGTAATCCGATGGGGTCTAGTCTTGATGGAGCAGCTAACGCTTTTGGCAATGGAATCGGGGCGCATCATTACTCCCGAGGGTTCTCATATCCCGCTTTCCGCCAGCATTGCTATTTGATTGCACCAATAACAGTATAAGCTTGCATCATGGGTATCAAGAAGCCATCGACTGAGGATCAAGATCCTTGACATATATGGAGACTCAATTTGTGATCAATCAAATTAAAGACAAGTATGAAACTCATCATCTTGGTCTAATTCCTTACGTAGATTATGCAAGACGTTTGTTGACTTTCTTCAACAAAGTTGAACCGCATCATATCCTCGAGATCGAATCGATGGCGACGCTTTAGCTACTCTATCTTCCATGTTCAAAGTCAACGATTGGAACAATATGCCTAAGATTCGCATTAGACGCCTTGAAAGACCTGCATATGTATTTGCAACTCAAGGCTTCGATGATAAACCGTGGTTTCACGACATCAAGCATTTCCTTCAAACACGAGAGTACCCACTCGGGGCATCGTACAAGGATAAGAAAACTCTAAGGAGGCTTTCTCAAAACATCTTCCTCAATGAAGATGTGCTATACAAAAGAAACTTCGACATGGTTCTCGCCGATGCGCCGACAAGAAGGCATACGATCATCCATGAAGTGCATGAAGGATCTTTGGAACCCATTCAAATGGGCATGCAATGTCCGTAAAAATCTTGAGAGCAGGATACTATTGATAACAATGGAATCGATTGTCAGAACACGCCAAAAGATGTCACAAGTGCCAGATCTACGCAGATAAGATCCATGTGCCACCAACTTTACTCAACGTTCTCTCTTCTCCGTGGCCTTTCTCCATGTGGGGCATTGATATGATTGGGATGATTGAACCAAAAGCGTCCAACGGACATCGCTTTATTCTAGTGGCTATTGATTACTTCACCAAATGGGTCGAAGTAGCATCTTATGCCAACGTCACAAGACAAGTGGTTGTGAGGTTCATCAAGAACAACCTCATTTGCCAATATGGAATTCCAAGCAAGATCATTACAGATAATGGATCGAACTTGAACAACAAAATGATGAAAGAACTGTGTGAGGAATTCAAGATCGAGCATCATAACTCATCTCCTTACCAGCCAAGGATGAACGGCGCCGTTGAAGCTGCCAACAAGAACATCAAAAGATCGTCCGTAAAATGGTCATCACTTACAAAGACTTGCACGAAATGCCGCTTGCTCTCGCATGGGTATCGACCAAGACGCACTTCAACAGGGCAACTCCTTTTCTCTAGTATACGGCATGGAAGCAAGGCCTCGTAGAAGTTGAGATCCCGTCAATGAGAGTTCTCATGGAAACAAAGTTATCTCGAGGTCGAATGGTGTCAAAGCATACACCATCGAACTTAATCAAGAAAAGCGCCTCGACCGCCTCCGTGTCATGGACAATCAGATCAAAGAAGAATGAAGAAAGCTGACAAAAGGTCCGACTGTGCTTAAAAAGATTCTCGCCTTTTCAACCGATTCTAGGGCAAATGGACTCCTAATTACGAAGGCCTATACATCGTCAAAAGAAGCTTTTCTCGCGGTGCTATGACTCACAACCATGGATGGTGATGAACTCCCACATCCCGTGAATGTCGATAATAAGAAATACTTTGTCTAATAAAACAAAAGAACAGCTGTAAGTCGAAACCCGAAAGGGCGGCTTAGGCAAAATGAGCGCCTCGGTGGATCGAAACCCGAAGGGCGGTCCAGCAAAAATTAGAGACAATAAATGTAAATTATCCCGATAGATTGAAACCCGAAAAGGCAATCTAGGCAAAATAAAGATATAAAATGACAAAGTAATCGGCACCGGCATTAATCAATAAATTTCCATCAACGGATCTTCAATCAAATCTTCAAGCAACAAGCATTGGAATTCAAAGTTGTTAGGGATAATAGTTATTTGCTTTCAATGTAGCCTTTTCCCAATAAATTATCATTTCCAACTCTTGTAAATAGCTCATGGAATCACGCCTTTGTCGATTACCAATCTATCAATAAATTTGAGCCTTGTGCCTTTTGTTTGCAATCCTTACTTTATTCTGCTTTGCAAAATAACGCTTTTATTGTGAAAATCACTTTTGAAACTAAAAGTTTTAAATGAATTTTTACTTCAAAATTTTGAAACAAAAAAAGAAAAAATGTTCCTTTGAACTATGAACACGGAAAGAACTTCAATAGTTTCTCCATAAGTGTCTCGATCTCCGAAGGATAGAATGGCTGCTACAGAAGTCTTCTCCTCAGCAGAAATTATCAAAGGACAGTATTCTTATCCAAAAAAGAATTCCCAACAAAGTTGCCAATGAAACGCCTTTCTCCGAAAGTTTAAAGCATGCAACTCAGATCCTTCATCAACAACGTCTAACACCATTGCTGCGGATATTGCTAAGTATTTGTTCGAACTGTGACGTGGTCCTTTTCCCAAATACGTCTGTAGTGTCTTTGTCAAAGTATTGTTAGCATGCATATAACATTTATGACATTCATACATAATAGCATCATTCATGCATTTTTGCATTCCTCAAAATGTTTGCTTCCATATCGCTGGTTTAAATCAAACTTACTCATGTAAGTACAATCATATCCCCAGTAGATTATCCCAAAGCAGAGAAATACATCTTTTTTCTCTCCTGTTCCCCAGCTGAGATAATTCCTCATTTGGAACAATGTCTTGATTGACTTTTTTCTTTCCAGCTTGCCTCGGATAGAACTCGCCTATAATCAACAAAACAATAAGCAATAGCCTCGCTGTTCGAGCCGCTTATTTTCATTCCTGAACTTGTCACAAAAAAAAGTTTGTTCTTCTCAACAAGGTCAAATCACGACTGTATGAGAAATTCACCAGCAATTGTCTTTCTGTCTAAAAGAAAACCTGTGTCTTTCAATCAAAATGCCCGCATCTTCTCAAAAGAGAGATCCTCGGCAAGATTGTATCCAAGAAAATAGAAACTCATTTAAGTTCTGTTTCTTTCACTGTCTGTTATTCACAAGGCTGAATACACAACAATTTTCTCAAGATTTACCTTGTTATAGTTATCACTTCGCTGGTCATTGGTAATATCTTCAGAACTCATTACCATACCATATCACAAGGCTGATAATTGGTAATATCATTTTCACTTACCTTAAACATTGTCACAAGGCTGACATAAGGTAATTTCTCTGTTTCCAAAGCAAAACAGATATTCACATGTTTTGTGAATCTCTTTTTCCCCAGCGAGACATATTGCTTGTTTCCCAACAAACAGGATCCTCTTTTCTTAAACAGATCGAGTCATCCTCACAAATTTTTTCCCCACCATGTCATTTTCTTTGATATCATCTGGGTAAAAACTCTTTTTCATCATTTTGCATCACTCGCATCTTTTGGTATCTTAGGTCCAAAATTTGCGTATTCTGATATTTAAGTCTCTTTACACCTATCAAAACGAAGATATTCATCTTCATCTCACAGGTTAAAGAAACTTAAATAGGGCATCTCATACCCCAATTTTTGACCTAATATACCACCTTACATTTGCATCATTGCATAACTACGCTCGACAAAGATTAATCGGTGTAGCATTCACAGTCAAAATTAGGGTTTCATCAGATTTTCATCTAATTCAAGAGGCAATCAATTAGGGTTTGAGTTTTACTCACCTCATTTGATCTATCTTGATCAAATCATTAACCTCTGATCATCAGATATCCAATTTTTCTCATTGATCAATCAAGGATCGACCAATTAGGGTTTTGATCGAGCATGAGTATTCTCTGACTTTTTGAGCAAGAAATGAATTTTTTGGATAGAGATTGGTCATTATATCTTAGATACAACATCTTGACCTAATTTCTGGATTCAAAACATCACAAAGTTCACAGACTTCATCAGTCAATTTCAGAAACATCTGATGAAAATTCATCTGCACAGAAAAGTCAAACTTTGACTTTTGGTCAAATTTTTCAAAACAAAACTTTTTCCATCATCAAAATACTTCAAATGATCCATCATGATCATAAAAAATCAAAGAATTTGGAAAAGTCAACAAAAAGTCAAAAGTTCCAACACTTAGAAAAATTTCTAAGTGTTAAAATTTCTTATTTTTTCCAAACTTCATGGCATTTTTTCACATAGTTCCACTTTAATTTGGAAAAAACTCAAAACATGAAAGTTGTAGCTCTTGAAACAAGCTTTCCAAAATGTCCAAGAAATCTCAAATCCATGGAGTCTAGCTATACTTTTGAAATTGAAACATAAGGCTCCATGAACATAATTTTCAAAGTTCAAAACTTCAAATTATAGGTCATTTCTTGATTTCTTCTTCTAGAACACTTGCCACCTTGCCAAATTGAAGATAGAGCTGATAAATATCAGCTAGAAGTAATAATTGAAAGATTTGATCAAGTTGGAAAAATTACACATGGTTAAAAGAGGAAGCTTCCTTTTTCCTTTTGTAAAAGTCTTTCTTGCCCTTTAAGGCATCTTTGAATTACAAAGCCTTGTACTTGTGACTAATTGTTCAGAACTTTTGACCTATAAATAGAGGTCTTTCTTGCCATTCAAACCACACCAAAGCAATGCAAATCCATGCTTTCTCTCTATTTCCTTGAAATTCAAGCAACATAGTGCAAAAGTGAGAAACATTGCAATTTTAAAAACTTGTGAAAACCATGATGAAATTTGGTGTCTAATACATTTTATAATCAATATAGAACATGTTTGAAGCATAAAATTAACACAAGAACCACTGAAAATTAGATTTCACATTTCATGATCCAACATTGCCAAACCGCCTTTAGCATTCGAATTTAGAGTTTGGCTTGAACAAGTTATGTTTTAATCACTCAAACATCATCCATGAACATCATAGGATGATCCAAATCATAAACAACCAACTGTAACATGTCTAACATCAAAATTGAGCTCCATTTTCGCATATGCAGTGGACTTGGCTGGAGTGATTCAAGGTGATTCAAGGCAAGGCATTCATTCCTACAGCCTTCCACATAGTCCGTTGAAGCTCAAACAATCATCAAACAGGTTCTGGAAACACTCCAACACCTTCTTCGATCTCAACTTGAACAGGTAGGAGCTCGAAACTCAATCTCATGATTCCTTGCATATAAATGAAAAAACGCTTGGCCAATTGTTTTCTGCACCTATCACGATCCTTAACCCTCAAACAATTTGAAAAATCATCAACTACACATCATTTCAATTAGAAATTACAGTTCTAGGGTTCTTCGTGATTTCCAGAAATTCAATCGTGTTAGACCAAAAATAAATGCAATTAACATCCACCATCGTATTCCTTGTGAAAAATCGAGCAACTTTCATGTTTACTTCATCCAATTTCGTTGAGAAACGAAGATTCTAGCATGGATTGAAGGATCTCGAATCAATGGAGATGAAGAACACTGCTGTTCTTGAGTTTTTAAATTCAAAATTTCCAATATTTTATTAACACGTGTTTTGATTCACAAACACAAAAGCGCTCTTGTCCCAGCGGTTGCCAGCTCGCTCGTAGTCCTTTGTGCCACGTAGCCACCCCAATGGTCATGGGTTCAAACCTCCCATGGACCATTTTTTTCAAAACTCTTCATATTTTTTTCATTTTTCTTACAAACTTCAACATTTTTTTTAACCAATCAAAACTCCTCATTTTGAGGTGATTTTTTGTACACTTGTCAATAAATGTATCTATTTTATGATAGTGCAAAAATTTTCAGAAAAAACTTTCATCTGATTATGTTTTAATCGAGCCGAAAACGACGCTTTTGACACTTTTCAAAACACCTTTAAAAGGTGAATTTTTCAAACTTTCGACTTCCGATTCTTTTCAAAACTTCTCATAAGTAAACCTTACATTTCAAAAACACTTTCAAATAACATTTTTCAAAACTTTTTCATCAAACTTACATCTTTTTACCATGATCGATCCGATTTAAACGATAAAACCAATTTGTTTTCTCTCGAATTTCTCAAACGATCGTGGGCCTCCTCACTGTAAGTCCCATAACATTCTTTTATGTACATAATTATTTCTTTGTACATATCAAACTCTTCAGATACATACAAATTTTATCTGACATAATACAAATACTTTTATACTCAAGTATGCATAAACTTCGATTGTTTGTTTTCACTTCACTTGTGTATACACAACCAACATTCTTTATGTACATATCTTTCCTTGTACATATCAAATTTTTTCATACAAACTTTTATCTGTACATAATATGATACCTTTACAGATAAACTTCGATCGCTCTTCCGCTTCGTCTCAGATATATCAATACCATTGGTATTGAAATGAGCATTATTCCCGTGAAACCGCTTTCAAACCAATGGGCCACCCTTATGGTGTAAGTCCCAACCTCCTATGTACATCCATCTTTGTCGCATATAAAACTTGTTCGTGTACATATTTGCTTCCTTGTACACAATTCAAACTTGTAAATAATCAAGTTGAGCTCGCTTTTAAACGCTCGCTCCACAAACACTTGTTTATATTTCAAATCATAAACTCTTGTAAATAAACATCATGCATTGTTTATATTTCCTTCATAAACTCCGTGAATACATATCACACACACACACACTTGTTTATACAACTGCCTAATTATAACATAACAATTAGTCTAACCAATAGGTTCCCCAGTTGTAGCCTCTGGGCTTTATACAAGATAACTCTCCCCCACGTAGTTAGCCTCCTCTTAGGCTTCATATAAGAAAACTCATTCATCCGAGTTTAGCCTCCGCTTAGGCTTCATATAAGACAACACTCCCTGCTGAGTCGCCTGGCTTCGCTCAAAAGAACTCCTTATTGAGTTTAGCCTTCTTGGGCATCATACAATGAAAGAGACCAGAAATCTCTTAAACAGCCTCCTATTGGGCTTCCAATACAAAGAATCACCCGCTAGGATAGAACCCCGAGAGTATAATTTCCGTGAAATTGCTCTTAATTCCAAAAGGATGGTTTCCGTTGAAATCCCTTTAACACAAAGCCACCATACATTATAGCTTCCTCTTGAGCTTCATACGAGGACCTCGATGACCTCGATGACCCTAATGCCTCCTCTTGGGCTTACAATACAAGGACCCATGGGCTTTAAAAGCATCCCTTTAATCCAATCAATTTCTCCTTGAGATTTAGACGTTTATCATCTCTATGGAAGAAATATCTCATCTATCACATCACATACAGTCAAAAACATTTCAAACTCTTTTTAAACAAAAACATCTCTTAATTGTAAGTGGTAACGCTTGTATACTCAAGCAAAACACCCAATGCTTACAGTTAAAAGATTCAATTATTTTTCAAACATCTTTCTTAAACATGTAAGTGGTAACGCTTGTACACTCAAGCAAAACACCTATAACTTACGATGAAAGATTTTAATCACTCAAACTTTTCAAAAATGTATGTGATGAAATAGATTAGATACATTTTCATTAAGATGACATTTGTCCGCCTCTTACTAACATCCCATTGCTTTCCACTAGCATAAGTGGAACTACGATTGCTCCGACTTTCTCAACATCCTTTGAGAATACGAGGCACAAGGTCTCATCCTTGGCAGCAAATTTCTTTTCCCTCAAACCAAACAAACCATAGCTCCCTTTAGATCCGAGCTACAAATGCTCGATTCCCATTAGGGATATGTATGCGTAAGATCCCAATGATCTTTAGAGCACAATAATAACAAAACATAGGATCCCACATAATCTATCCTTCTTAAAATCCCAAAGGAGAAACTTTCCCAATCATAGAAATAGCAATTAAAACACACAAACATATCAAACGTATTCATATATAAAGCTATAGATAACTATATATATTTAGGGTGCTCCATCTATTCCCTTTATATAACAAACCCCTTACTCGAATCTCCCAATGCGCTATGCCTAGTTTGCGCTTAGTCGTATAATATATCAAAATCAATTGAGGGTATTAACAACTTTCCCCTTTTTCATAATCATTAAATCATCTTTCTTGTGTTAAAAATAATAAAGCTTGATGCTCGCGACATCTTTATAAACAAATCAAAAGAGTAAATAGTTTCGAGCCAGAGGATCTGAATTCATATTCGAATCCTCTAGCGCGTCACCTTTTAACGCGAACAGGTATCCCGAGGGAAACCACGAAAGAATGTCACCCGACAACAACAGGTAGCTTCTATACAAGTCCGAATACAGGAATTGCTTCGCAGTTCCAACAAACTCAATAGCCTCGACAACAGGCTCAGCAATTCAACAATCAGAACCGTGCGCCCAGGGTCTCATAATTTGATCCAATTCCGATGACGTATACGTAACTATATCCCTCATTAATAGAAAGGAATCTTGTGCAAACCAGTCACCACCCCTGCACTGTATATATTACCATGGTGGTACAAAGCGGACGTATCTTGCTCTTTTCATCAAGGGGCACCGGGTCATGATCTTGAGCATTGCATCGCCCTAAAATCTGAAGTATAAAGGTTAGTAAGGTCTAATCTTCTTTCCTTCCGAAACACAAATCCAAACGTGCAAGTGTTGGCTGAAGATTTTGATATATATGATTCGAAATGGAATCATTGAGCTCGAAACGAAATGATGTCAGTGTTCGTGGGAACAAAGTGAATGTCACAGTTCGGAATGAAAGAATTGGCTCTTCGAATGGACGATCGAAACTTGGAGCTCAATGACAATTATGATGATACATATAAAGGAAGCTCAAGTGGTAGTAGGATTGTATATGAGAAGTGAGTTCAAACTATGGCCAAAGCATTTGAAATTCAAACGCGAAAGGATAATTGGAAGTTAGAAAATATGCGTACCGAGACGGTTCAAGGCGTGGAAGCAAGAGAAGCGCAGTTGTTCGCATGTTCAACGTGGCAAGATCTCATAAGTCGACTGCTATGGTCGAAGTAGTATAAATAGAAGTCTTAGTGTTAGGATTTCGTGTGTCATATCTATTGTACAAAAATTCAGTAAACATTCAAAATACCACATGGCTAGGGAAACGAATGCTCGAATAATGTGCGTATGATTGCACCGAAACTTTTATTATTCAAGAAACATCTTTATCTTTCCAGCTTTATCCTTTATCTTTGCATCAATGTCTTTTAAATTCTTTACATTCAAAGTCATTTAACTTTTCCTTGCATTTAAATGTTTCTTTTATTTCAAAGTCCTTTACATTTCAGAAACTCTTTACATTAACGATCTTACTTTCCAGAAAATCTTTTACATTCTTGTCTTTACATTTCATGCTTTTATATTCATGCTTTTACATTAAAAGTCTTTTACCTTTAAAACCATTTACGCTTTTCCTCGCATTTATACATTTCTTTGCAAATCGAACCTTTACGTGTTTTACTTGTTCAAATGGCCATGTTATTTTATTTGATCATGTCATCAAGTCAGTTAACATTGTGATCGAAATACATTGGATATATATAAAACACTCTGAATACAAGTCTTAAACATGAACACTTATTTTGTTATTAATTCTATCCAAACGACCAATACCCCATAGGATCAATCTAGTCGATCCTGCAAGTTACCAGAGGAATTGAATAACAATCATAAAGCTTATTCGATAGTTTGGAGGACTAGCAGTTGTTTCACCAGAAATCACTGTGAACAAATTGGCACGCCCAGTGGGACAGTCATTGGTCGTTACAAATTAAAATAAAATAAGGATTATAAGACATAATTATTATAAAAGTTCTTTTTGAGTAAACAAAGTTCGTTGGTATATGAACCTTAGGAGTGGTAGAATAACTAATAGTAACCAACCCTTACCCAGAAGAAAATGAAATAATAGGATGTCTAATCCAAACAATCAACAAGGGGAACAAAACTCCCCACATGGAACAGGCACTAATGCGTCTGTTTCGACGGGAACGTCCGGCGCGATCCCTTCGAATGCACAGTCAGTTGCATCTTCGACTAGTAATATGGCCACGAACGGAACAAGTGGCATGTCAACAAACAACTCGACCCTAGGAAATACAAGGACCACTGGTTATCTTGGGGGATCTGTTCCACAAAGTGGGGTACAAACCCATTTCGCTACCCCACCACCAACTAGACCACCAGCTGATAACAATAGACCCGTAAATCCTTATGGGATGCCAACATCTTTATGGCGTGTTTACAAACTTCGACTTCAACACGCCACCACAATTAGGGTCTCTGCTGGGCTAATCAATTCATGACAAATAACCAAGGGTCGATAGCTTTTAGGCGCTAATGGATGATAGTAACCATAATATGATAGAGTGTTAGCAACTATGCAAGAAATCTTTGCCCCAATAGTACAAAATGTATCCGTGACAAAAGAGAAAACGCAGATAATATGAGTCAAATAGCAGATTTTCGCCCGCCGAGAGGCGAGGCGTAATGTGCATTGGTTCGAGCGAACATACCTATCATCGAACAGTTCTGATGACCCACCTTATAGGCCAGTAGAGGGGTTAATTTGGGGCAAGGGCAAAGGGTAGATGCCCCAAATGATTCGAGAAGAACCACAAAGGGGATTAATAGAACCACTAGCAATGGTCGAAAGATTAGATGCCCCAGTGATTCGAGAGGAACCACAAAGGGGAATGATGGAACCAAGGGCAAGGGTCGAAAGATTAGAAGCCCCAGTGTGTCGAGAAGAACAACCTAGAGGAGTTGTCATGGTGGGTCGAAACCAAGATGTCGATGCAGCTTGTCCATAGAATTAAATGACAATATCTTGGCGTAAAATAACCTAACCACCATGATAGAGAGGATTATGGCCCAAAACGGTATTAATACAGGGATTAGAAGGCCAAATTATGCCTCTTCTATAGCAGATTATGTAATGCATACTGATTTGCCAAGGGGATACAAGATCCCTAAGTTTACAAAGTTTGCTGGAGATACCAATGAATCAACGGTCGAACATATAGCCAGATATCTGACCGAAGCAGGAGACATAGCAAATAATGAGAACCTTAGGATTAAATATTTCCCAAGTTCCTCACTAAAATGCTTTCACATGGTTTACCACTTTGCCTCCTGGATCCATAGACACCTGGACCCTCTTGGAGAGGTTATTCCATGAACAATTCTATATGGGACAATCCAAGATAAGTCTAAAGGAACTAGCAAGTGTTAAGAGGAAGTTTACTGAACCCATAGATGAGTACTTAAATAGGTTTAGACTTGAAATCTAGATGTTTCACAATAGTTCCCGAACATGAGTTAGTCGAAATGGTAGCCGGTGGCCTGGACTATTCTATTCGAAAGAAATTAGACACACAATACTTGAGGGATATGGCTCAGTTAGCAGATAGGGTTCGACAAGTCGAAAGACTAAAGGCCGAAAAGGCCAGGGCTTTCAAAAGTAATAAGAAAGAAAGAATTTCCTATGTCGAACCGAGGAAGTCAAGACTATCCTCGAATTCAAGAGGTCAAATAGATCTCACAATTAAAACAGGCTCCACCTTACTCCCAGAAACTATTAGTTCCACAAAAGGGAAAGAAATTGTTGAAAATGAGAAAAGTGATAAATTCCCAAAGAAGGTATATACCTTCGATGTGACAAAGTGTGATGAGATTTTCGACTTGCTTGTCAAAGATGGCCAGTTAATTGTGCCATCAAATGTCAAAATACCTCCTTTAGATCAAAGAAAGAAAAGAGGGTTTTGTAAATATCATAATTTTCTAGGCCACAAAACCTCACAGTGTTTTCTTTTCAGGGATTTGATTCAAAACGCAATTAAGGATGGCAGATTGAAATTTGCTGACAAACCAAAAATGAAAGTAGATGAAGACCCTCTAGATGTGGCAGACACCAACTACTCCGAGCCTTTGTGCATTGGAGAAATCAATATGGTGGAAGCACACCAAGAGGCCACTCCATTGGGAGAAGAAAGCACTGAAAGTGAAAGCTGGGTGTTGTTCGCGTTAAAAAGTGACGCGCTAGCGAATCAAATATGAATTCAGATCCTCTAGCTCGAAACGATTTACTCTTTTGATTTGTTTATAAAGATGCCGCGAGCATCAAGCTTTATTATTTTCAACACAAGAAAGATTATTTAATGTTTATGAAAAAGGGGAAAGCTGTTAATACCCTCAATTGATTTTGATATGCGTAACGACTAGCGCAAACTAGACGCAACGCATTGGGGAGATTCTGAGTAAGGGGGTTTGTTATATAAAGGGAATAGATGGAGCACCCTAAATATATATAGTTATCTATAGCTTTATATATGAATATGTTTGATATGTTTGTGCGTTTTTATTGCTATTTCTATGATTGGGAAAGTTTCTCCTTTGGATTTTAAGAAGGATAGGTTATGTGGGTGTTCGCGTTAAAAGGTGACGCGCCATGAGGATGCGAACGTGAGTTCGGATCTTCTGGTACGCAACGATTTAAATCTTTTGATTTGTTTATAAAGATGCCGCGAGCATCAAGCTTTATTATTTTCAACACAAGAAAGATGATTTAATGATTATGAAAAAGGGGAAAGCTGAAATACCCTCAATTGATATTGGTATGCGTAACGACTAGCGCAAACTAGACATAACGCATTGGGGAGATTCTGAGTAAGGGGGATTGTTATATAAAGGAACAGATGGAGCATCCTAAATATATATGGTTATCCATAGCTTTTTATATATGAATATGTTTGATCTGTTGTGTGTTTTTTAATTTGCTATTTCTATGATTGGGAAAGTTTCTCCTTTGGATTTTAAGAAACAGTAGATTATGTGGGATTCTAGGTTTTGTTATTATTGTGCTCGCAAAGATCTATGGATCTTCTGCATACATATCCCCTAGTGGGAATCAGAGCATTTGTAGCTCGGATCTACAGGGTTCTATGGTTTATTTGGTCTGAGGGAGATAGAAATTTGCTCGGCAAGGATGAGACCAGGCCTACGTATTCTCAAAAGGATGTTGAGAAAGTCAGAGCAATCGTAGTTCCCACTTATGCTAGTGGAAAGCAACGGATGTTAGTTTAAGAGACGACAAATGTCATCTTAATGAAAAATGTATCTAATCTATTTCATCACATACATTTTTGAAAAGTTTGATTGATTAAAATCTTTCGTAAGTATTAGGTGTTTTGCTTGAGTGTACAAGCGTTACCACTTACATGTTTAAGAAAGATGTTTGAAAAGATGATTGAATCTTTTAACTGTAAGCATTAGGTGTTTTGCTTGAGTGTACAAGCGTTACCACTTACAATTAAGAGATGTTTTTGTTTGAAAAGAGTTTGAAAAAGTTTGAAAAGAGTTTTTGACTGTATGTGATGTAATAGATGAGATACTTCTTCCATAGAGATGATAGATGTCTAAATCTCGAGGAGAAATTGATTGGATTAAAGGGATGCTTTTAAGAAGCCCATGGGTCCTTGTATTGTAAGCCCAAGAGGAGGCATTCCGAGGGTCATCGAGGGTCATCGAGGGTCCTTGTATGAAGCTCAAGAGGAAGCTATAGGGTATGGCTGTCTTTGGCTTGAAAGGGATTTCACCGAGAAATCATCCTTTGCTGAGTAAGAGTAATTTCACCGGGAAATTTTACTCTATGGGGAATTTTGAAAGTGATTTCACCGAGAAACCATCCTTTCAGGGTTCTATCTTAGCGCGGGTGGTTCTTTGTATTGAAGCCCAAGAGGAGGTCATAAGAGATTTCCTGGTCTCTTTCATTGTATGATGCCCAAGAGAAGGCTAAACTCAATGAGGAGTTCTTTTGAACGAAGCCCAAGAGGAGGCTAACTCAACAGGGGAGTGATGTCTTATATGAAGCCTAAGCGGAGGCTAACTCTGTGGGGAGAGTTTCTTTGTACAAAGCCCAAGAGAAGGCTGAACTCTGCTGGAGATAAAAATATCTTGTATGAAGCCCAAGTGGAGGCTAAACTCATGATGGGGATGAGTTGTCTTGTATGAAGCCCAAGCGGAGGCTATACTGTGGGGAACCTATTGATTAGTCTAATTGTTATGTTATTTATTAGACGGTTGTATAAACAGGTGTGTGTGTGTGTGATATGTATTCACAGGAGTTTATGAAGGAAATATAAACAATGCATGATGTTTATTTCATGAAATATAAACAAGTGTCTGTGAACGAACGTTTAAAACGAGCGTAACTTGATTATTCACAAATTGAACTGTGTACAAGGAAATGAATATGTACACGGACGAGTTTTTATGTACAAAGAAAGATGGATGTACATAGGAGGGTTGGGACTTACACTGTAAGAGAGGCCCATTGATTTGAAAGCAGTTTCACAGGGAATAATGCTCCTTTCAATACCAATGGTATTTAGTGTAAAATGTACGATGGAACAAAATGATTGATTGAAGTTTATCTGTAAAAAGTATTTTCAAAAGAAAGAGTATCTGTATTATGTACAGATAAAAGTTTTGAGAAAGAAGTATCTGTGTTATGTACAGATAAAAAGTTTGTTTTTTTTGAAATATCTGTGTTATGTACAGATAAAAAGTTTGATATGTACAAAGAAATATTATGTACATAAAAGAATGTTATGGGACTTACACCGTGATGGAGGCCCATTGGTTTGAAAGAAGTTTTGCTCAGGAGAAACCTTCCTTTAGAACCAATGGATTCGGCGTATAGACAAACGAATGAAAAACAAATGAAAGAAATTTGTTTATGTTTGAATATTGACAAAGATGTTTTGAATATGTACAAATAAAGCTAAGTATGTACATAAAGGGTTGGGACTTACACCATAAGGGTGGCCCTTGATTGATCGAGAAATTCGAGAGAAGACGAAATTAGTTTTATCGTTTGAATTGGATCGATCATGGTAAAAAGATGCAAGTTTGATGAAATGTTTTGAAAAATGATTTGAAAATGTTTTTGAGAATGTTTTGAAATGTTAAGTTGATTTGTGAAAGGTTTTGAAAAATCGAAGTCGAAAACTTGAATAATTCACCTTTAAGGAGGTTTGAAAAAACGTCTTTCGCTCGATTAAAATTTAATCGATGAAAGTATTTTTGGATTTTTTGACATAATCATAAAATATATATATTAAATGACAAGTGTGCAAAAAATCATCTCAAAATGAGAAGTTTTGATTAGTTAAAAAAATTGTTGAAGTTTTTTGTGAAAAAACATGAAAAATTGGAAAGTTTGTAAAAAGAATGGTCTTGAGAGGATTGAACCCATGACCATGGGTGGGGCACGTGGCGAGAACCTTAAGAGCAAGCAGGACCAACTGTGCAAGGCTTGAAATGTTAGTGGACCAGCACACGTGTTGATATGGTATTGGAAAGTTTTGAAGAAAACATGAAAACTTGAAAACTTTGTAAAAAGAATGGTCTTGCTGGGTTTTGAACCCATGACCTTTGAGTGGGACGCGTGGCAGAAATAACTCAAAACCAAGCCAGAACCACTAGACCAAACGCGATCCGTGTTGAGTGGATTAAAACACGTAGACAAGGCGTTGGATTATTTTAAATATTTGAAAATCAAGAACACATGAACACGAAGAACGCTTGGTTTCTCATTTGATTTTCGACCAAATCCAATCCAAAATCTTTGTTTCTCAACCAAATTAAGTGAAGTAAAAATCAATTTTGATCGGTTTTGCACCACGAACGTGAATATGCTTGTTAATTTCATTTATATTCATTCTATCATGTTTTGATTTCTGGAAAAATGAAGAACCCTAGAACCTAAAAATCCAAATTAAATGATGTTTGTTCAATGATTCTTGGATTTGTTTGAGGGTTAATGTTCGTTAGGGGTGCAGAAAGAGATTGGCCGTGAGTTTTTTTCAAATGGTGCAAGGAATCAAGAGAACCAGCTTGTTCTAACTCGAAAAGTTGAGATCGAAACCTCTAGAGCACTTCCACGATTTCTTGATCCTTAGAGTACCAGCGGCATGTGAGGATGCTTTAGAGATGGCCTGCTTGCTTTGAACTTGCTCCAATTTCTCCACTCAAGTCAACCTGCAACCAGCTCAACAGGGAACTCAAAATTGATGTTAATGGAGTTACAGATGGCTATTCTTGTTTTGGATCATCTCCACGATGTTCATGGAAGGTGTATGGATCATTACAACAATTGATCAAGCCAAACTTGAAATTCGATTCCTAAGTCGGCTTTTAAAGTTTTGAAAAAATGGAAATAGAATTATGATTTTAAGCTTTGTTCAGTTTAATTTTAAGCTTGTAACAAGTTTAATTATGATCATACAACATTTTTGACACCAAAGACTTTCATGATTTTACTGATTTTGTAAATTGCAAGTTTTTCAAAAGTTTATCATGTCTCTTGATTTTGGAGAAAGAAAAGAGAAAGCATGATTCTTGCAATGCTTTGGTGTGCATTTCTCTTGGATTTGTGATCCTTTTATAGGCAAGAGATTCTGAAAATGTTAGGCAAGTGTCCATGGCTTTTGGTGATTCAAAGTTACCTTAAGGGGTAAACATGACTTTTGCAAAAGAAAAGGAACCTTCCTTTTTTTTACCATGTGCAATTTTCACAATTTGATCCAATCTTCAATCATCACTTTTCACTGATGTTTATCAGTTTGATGAGTCACTTGGCAAGTGTTAGAAGTGGTTTGAATGAGAAAACACAAAAAGACCTATAATTTGAAGTTATGGATTTTGAAAATCAAGTTTCATGGCACCTTTGGTTTCAATTTCAAAAACATAGCTAGCCTTCATGGATTTTGAAGTTCTTGGACATTTTGGAAAGATTTTTCCATGATCTACAACTTTCATGTTTTGATTTTTTTCAAATTCCAATTGGAACTAGGTGAAAAAAAGGCTTGAAGTTTGGAAAAAATGTGAAATTTCAACACTTAGAAATTTTTCTAAGTTATAGAAATTTTGACTTTTTGTTGACTTTTCCAAATTCTTTGATTTTTGATGATCATGATGGATCATTTGAAGTATTTTGATGATGGAAAAAGTTTTGTTTTGAAAATTTTGACCAAAAGTCAAAGTTTGACTTTTCTGTGCAGATGAAATTTCATCAGACGTTTCTGAAATTGACTGATGAAGTCTGTGAACTTCTGTGATGATTTGAATCCAGAAATTAGGTCAAGAGGTTGTATCTAGGATATGATGACCAATCTCCATTCAAAAAAGTCATCCACTGCTCAAAAAGTCAGAGAATTCTCTTGCCCGATCAAAACCCTAATTGGTCGATCCTTGATTAATCTGTGAGAGAATTTTGTTATCTGATGATCAGGGGTTGATATTTTGATCAAGATAGATCAAATGAGATGAAAAAATCTCAAACCCTAATTGGTTAGCTCTTGAATCAGATGAAAATCTGATGAAACCCTAATTTTGACCTGTGAATGCTATACCCGATTAATGCTGTCTGAGCTGTTAGTTATGAAATGATGCAAATATATGGTGGTATATTAGGTCAAAAATTGGGGTATGACAGTGGGATCCTAGTGTTTGTTATTATTGTGCTCGCAAAGATCTTTGGATCTTCTGCATACATATCCCCTAGTGGGAATTAGAGCATTTGTAGCTCGGATCTACAGGGATCTATGGTTTGTTTGGTCCGAGGAGAAAGAAATTTGCTCGCCAAGGATGAGACCTGGTGCCTACGTATTCTCAAAAGGATGTTGATAAAGTCAGAGCAATCGTAGTTCCCACTTATGCTAGTGGAAAGCAACGGGATGTTAGTAAGAGACAAACAAATGTCATCTTAATGAAAAATGTATCTAATCTATTTCATTACATACATTTTGAAAGTTTGACTGATTAAAATCTTTCGTCGTAAGTTATAGGTGTTTTGCTTGAGTGTACAAGCGTTACCACTTACATGTTTAAGAAAGATGTTTGAAAAAGGTGATTGAATCTTTTAACTGTAAGCATTGGGTGTTTTGCTTGAGTGTACAAGCGTTACCACTTACAATTAAGAGATGTTTTGTTTCAAAAGAGTTTGAAAAGTTTTTGATTGTATGTGATGTGATAGATGAGATACTTCTTCCATAGAGATGATAAACGTCTAAATCTCGAGGAGAAATTGATTGGATTAAGGGATGCTTTTAAGAAGCCCATGGGTCCTTGTATTGTTAGCCCAAGAGGAGGCATTCTGAGGGTCATCGAGGGTCCTTGTATGAAGCTCAAGAGGATGCTATAGGGTATGGCTGGCTTTGTCTTTAAAAGGGATTTCACCGGGAAACCATCCTTTTGGAATTAAGAGCAATTTCACCGGGAAATTATACTCGTGGTTCTATCCTAACGCTGGTGATTCTTTGTATTGAAGCCCAATAGGAGGTTGTTAAGAGATTTCCTGTCTCTTTCATTGTATGATGCCCAAGAGAAGGCTAAACTCAAAGAGGAGTTCTTTTGAACGAAGCCCAAGAGGAAGCTGACTCAGCAGGGGAGTGTTGTCTTATATGAAGCCTAAGCGGAGGCTAAACTCAGATGAATGAGTTTTCTTTATATGAAGCCTAAGAGGAGGCTGACTCTGTGGGGAGAGTTATCTTGTATAAAGCCCAAGAGGA
The DNA here is from genome assembly GCA_021764765.1 of Vicia sativa. Classification (NCBI taxonomy): domain Eukaryota; kingdom Viridiplantae; phylum Streptophyta; class Magnoliopsida; order Fabales; family Fabaceae; genus Vicia; species Vicia sativa. The sequence continues at coordinate 214,934,379 of CM038793.1, forward strand.
GGCTACAACTGTGGGGAACCTATTGGTTAGACTAATTGTTATGTTATAATTAGACAGTTGGTATAAACAAGTGTGTGTGTGTGTGATATGTATTCACGGAGTTTATGAAGGAAATATAAACAATGCATGATGTTTATTTACAAGAGTTTATGAAGTAAATATAAACAAGTGTCTGTGAAACGAACGTTTAAAACGAGCGTAACTTGATTATTTACAAGTTTGAATGTGTACAAGGAAGCAAATATGTACAAGAATGAGTATTTATGTACAGGAGGATGTGGATGTACATAGGAGGGTTGGGACTTACACCATAAGGGTGGCCCATTGGTTTAAAAGCAGTTTTCACCGGGAATAATGCTCCTTTCAAATACCAATGGTATTCAGTGTATATACAGACGAAACAGAAACGAACGATCGAAGTTTATCTGTGAAAAGTATCTGAATTATGTACAGACAAAGATTTGTATGAATATAAAAATAATTTGATATGTACAAGGAAAATATGTATGTACATAAAAGAATGTTGGTTTGTATATACACAAGTGATGTGAAAACAAACGATCGAAGTTTGTCTGTGAAAAGTATCTGTATTATGTACAGACAAAGATTTGTATGAATATAAAAAGAATTTGATATGTACAAGGAAAATATGTATGTACATAAAAGAATTTTTTTGGGACTTACACCGTGAGGGAGGCCCATGATCGATTAAGAAATTCGAGAGAAAACGAAATCGGTTTTATCGTTTAAATCGGATCGATCATGGTAAAAAGATGTAAGTTTGATGAAAAAGTTTTGAAAAATGTTATTTGAAAGTGTTTTTGAAAAGTGAAGTTTACTTATGAGAAGTGTGGAAAAGAATCGGAATTCGAAAGTTTGAAAAATTCACCTTTTAAAGTGGTTTTGAAAAGTGCCCAAAGTGTCGTTTTCGGCTCGATTAAAACATAATCAGATGAAAGTTTTTTTTGAAAATTTTTGCACTATCATAAAATAGATACATTTATTGATAAGTGTACAAAAAATCACCTCAAAATGAGGAGTTTTGATTGGTTAAAAAAAATGTTAAAGTTTGTGAAAAATATGGAAAAAAATGAAAAGTTTGAAAAAAAATTGGTCCATGGGAGGTTTGAACCCAGGACCTGTGAGTGGCATACGTGGCAAAGAGTCTTAAGAGTGAGCTGGCAACCGCTGGGGCAAGAATGCATTCGTGTATTATGGCCAAACCACGTGTTTATATTATATTGTATTTTTTGAATTTGAAAACAAACAAGAACACGTGCGAATTGTTCTTCTTCTTCATCAATCCTCTTTCAAACTCAGATTCTTTGTTTCTCAATGAAAATGGATGATGTAAACATCAAACTTGCACGATTTTTAACAAGGAACATGATGGTGGTTGTTAATTTTATTTATTTTTGGTCTAACATGGTTAAATTTCTGATGAACACGAAGAACCCTAGAACTGAAAATCTTAATTGAAATGATGTGTGATGCATGATTTTGTCAATTGTTTGAGGGTTAATGGTCGTGAGTGGTGCAGAAAACAAATGGCCAAGAGTTTTTTCAAAATGAATCAAAGAATCATGAGATTGAGTTTCGTGTTCTTACCTGTTGAAGTTGGAATCGAATTCTGGATTTGAGTGTTTCCAGTTGTGTTCTAATGATTGTTTAAGCATCAACGGCCTATGTGGAAGGTGTATGAGTGGTCTGCTTGCTTCAAATCACCCTGGATCAATCCAACCAAGTCCTCCTGCATACAGCTTAAATGGAAACTCAAATTCTGGGTTAGAGCATTTACAGGTTGTTGTTTATGATTTGGATCATGTCTATGATGTATATGGAAGGTGTTTGGATGATCAGAACATCAATTACTTGAGCCAAGCTATGGATTCGATTGATAAGGCAGTTTTGCATAAGCTTATGAGCATGGCATGTAAATCTGATTTCTAGCTTGTTCTATGTTGCTTTTAAGTTTTAGACAAGTTTCAAATGGATATTAGAACATGTTAGACACCAAAGTTCATCATAGTTTTCACAAGATTTCAAAATTGCAAGTTTTCTCTAATTTGCATTATGTTTCATGAATTTTGAAAAGAAAGAATGAAAGCATGTCTTGGCATTACTTTGGTGTGTTTGAACTTGAAAAGAATGCCTCTATTTATAGGCCATAAGCTCTGAAATGTTAGGCACAAGGACATGGCTTTTGGTAAATCAAAGTTGCCTTAAAGGGCAAGAAAGACATTTTGCCTTAAAAGGAAACTTCCTTTTCACCATGTGTTAAAAATCCAACTTTGACCCTATCCTTCAATTATTACCTCTAGCTGATATTTATCAGTTCTATCTTCAATTTGGCAAGGTGTCTTTTCTTCTAGAAGAAGAAATCAAAAAATGACCTATAATTGTGAAGTTTTGACCTTGAAAACCATGGTTATGGAGCCTTATGTTTCAATTTCAAAAGTATAGCTAGACTCCATGGATTTGAAATTTCTTGGACATTTTGGAAAGCTTATTTCAAGGGCTACAACTTTCATGTTTTGAGTTTTTTCCAAATCAAAGTGGAACTATGTGAAAAAATGCCATGAAGTTTGGAAAAAATAAGAAATTTCAACACGAAAATTTTTCTAAGTGTTGGAACTTTTGACTTTTTGTTGACTTTTCCAAATTCTTTTATTTTTTATGATCATGATGGATCATTTGAAGTATTTTGATGTTGGAAAAGTTTTGTTTTGAAAAAAATTGACCAAAAGTCAAAGTTTGACTTTTCTATGCAGATGAAATTTCATCAGATGTTTCAGAAATTGACTGATGAAGTTTGTGAACTTATGTGATGTTTTGAATTCAGAAATTAGGTCAACATGTTGTATCTAAGATATAATGACTAATATCTAACCAAAAAAGTCATTCATTGCTCAAAAAATCAGAGAATACTCATGCTCGATCAAAACCCTAATTGGTCGATCCTTGATTGATCAATGAGAAAAATTGGATATCTGATGATCAGAGGTTGATGATTTGATCAAGATAGATCAAATAAAGTGAGTAAGACTCAAATCCTAATTTCTTGCCTCTTGAATCAGATGAAAATTTGGTGAAACCCTAATTTTGACCTGTGAAAGCTACACCCGATTAATTCTGTTCTGAACTGTTAGTGATGCAATGATGCAAATGTGAGGTGGTATATTAGGTCAAAAATTGGGGTATGACAGATGCCCCTATTTAAGTTTCTTTAACCTGAGATATGAAGATGAATATCTTTGTTTTGATAGGTGTAAAGAGACTTAAATATCAGAATACGCAAATTTTGGACCTAAGATACCAAATGATGCGAGTGATGCAAAATGATTGTAAAAAGTTTCACCCAGATGATATCAAAGAAATGACATGGTGGGGAAAAATTTGTGAGGATGACTCGATCTGTTTAAGAAAAGAGGATCCTGTTTGTTGAGAAACAAGCAATATGTCCCGCTGGGGAAAAAGAGATTCACAAAACATGTGAATATCTATTTCGTTTTGGGAAACAAAGAGATTACCTTCTGTCAGCCTTGTGACAATTTTCAAAGTAAGTGAAGATGATATTACCAATTATCAGCCTTGTGATAGTTTATTGTAAAGAATTATAAAGATATTACCAATTATCTGCGAAGTGATAATTATAACAAGGTAAATCTTTGAAAAGTTTTCTGAGTATTCAGCCTTGTGAATATCAGACAAAGATGGAAACAGATTTCAAACGAGTTCTGAAGATATTACCAATTATCAGCGAAGTGATAACTATAACAAGGTAAATCTTGAGACATATCACTGAGTATTCAGCCTTGTGAATAACAGACAGTGAAAGAAACAGAACTCAAATGAGTTTCTATTTTTTCAGATAAAATCTTGCCGAGGATCTCTCTATTGAGAAGACGCGAGCATTTTGATTGGAAGATTCAGGTTTTCTTTTAGACAGAAAGACAACTGCTGGGGAATTTCTCGTACGGTCGTGATTTGACCTTGTTGAGAAGAATAAACTTTCATGACAAGTTTAGGAATGAAAAGAAAAATAAGCGGCTCAAACGATGAGGCTATTGCTTATTGCTTTGTTGATTATAGACAGGGTTCTATCCAGGAACGAACTGGAAAGAAAAAGTCAATCAAGACATTGTTCCCAATGAGGAATGATCTCAGCTGGGGAATAAAAGAAAAATGTATTTTTCTGTTTGGGGATAATCTACTGGGGATATGATCAAACCTACATGAATAAGTGTGATTTAAACCAGTGATATGGAAGCGAACATTTTGAGGAATGCAAAATGCATGAATGATGTTATTATGTATGAATGTCATGAATATTATGAATGTCATGTGCATGCTGACAAGACTTAACAATAAAGAGGTGTTTGGGAAAAGGACCGCGTCACAGTTCAAACAAATACTCAATAAAATCTGCCGTAATGACGTAGACGTTCACTAATGAAAGATCTGAGTTGCATGCTTTAGACTTTTGGAGAAAGGCATTTTATTGGCAACTTTGTTGGGAATTATTTTTGGATAAGAATACCATCCTTTGATAACTTCTGCTGAGGAGAAGACTTCTGTAGCAACCATTCTATCCTTCGGAGATTGAAACACTTATGGAGAAAACTGTTGAAGTTCTTTTTGTGTTCAGAGTTCAAAGAAAATTTTGCTTTTATTTCAAAAATTTGAAGTAAAAATTCGTTTAAAACTGTTTTAGTTTCAAAAAGTGATTTTCACAATAAAAAGCGTTATTTTGAAAAACAGAATAAAGCAGGAATTGAAAACAAAAGGCACAAGGTTCAAATTTATTGATAGAATGGTAATAAGCCAAAGGCGTGATTCCATGAGCTATTTACAAGAGTTGGAAATGATAATTTATTGGGAAAAGGCTACATTGAAAGCAAATAACCACTATTATCCCTAACAATTTTGAATTCCAAACTGTACTTGTTGCTTCAGAGGATTTGATTGAAGATCCGTTGATTGAAAATTCTTTAGATTGACGCATGATCGATTGCGCTACTTTGTCATTTTTGTATCCTTATTTTTGCCTAGATTGCCTTTTCGTGTTTTCAATCTATCGTGATAATTCGCTTATTGTCTCTAATTTTGCTCGATCGCCTTTTCGTGTTTTCAATCCACCGAGACGCTTTTGCCTCCGCCTTTTCGGTTTTCGACTTACCGAAATGTTTTGTTTTTTTAGACAAAGTATTTCTTGACCGCATCAAGATTCAGATGCGGAGTTCATCACCGTCCATGGTTGTGAGGGTCATAGCACCGCCGAAAAACTTCTTTGACGATGTATGGGCCTTCGTAATTAGGAGTCCATTTGCCCTAGAATCGTTGAAAGGATGTAATCTTTTTAGCACGAGGTCTCCTTCTCGGAATTCACGAGGTCGGACCTTTTGTCGAAAGCTTTCATTCTTTTTGATATAATTGTCCGTGACACGCAGCAGACGCTTTTCTTCGATCAAGTTCAACCGGTCGATCCGCTTGACACCATTCGCCTCGATAGTTTGGTTTCCATGAGAACTCATTGACGGAATCTCAACTTCTACGGGAGCAATGCTTCCATGCCAGATACTAGAGAAAAGGGGTTTCTTGAAGTGCGATCAAGCACGATACCCATGCAGAGCAAATGGCAGATTTCATGCCGCCTTTGTAAGTGATGACCATTTTCGGACGATCTTTTTGATGTTTTGATTGGCAGCTTCAACGGCGCCGTTCATCTTTGGCCGGTAAGGAGACGAGTTATGATGCTCGATCTTGAATTCCTCACACAGTTCTTTCATCATTTTGTTATTCAAGTTCGATCCATTGTCTGTAATGATCTTGCTTGGAATTCTATATTGGCAAATGAGGTTGTTCTTGATGAACCTTACAACCACTTGTCTTGTAACGTTGGCGTAAGACGCTGCTTCGACCCATTTGGTGAAGTAATCAATAGCTACTAGAATGAAGCGATGTCCGTTGGACGCTTTTGGTTCGATCATTCCGATCATGTCAATGCCCCACATGGAGAAAGGCCACGGAGAAGAGAGAACGTTGAGTAGAGTCAGTGGCACATGGATCTTATCTCGAGATCCGACACTTGTGACATCTTTTGACGTGTTTACAAAGAATCGATTCCATCGTTATCCAATAGTATCCTGCTCTCAAGATTTTCCTAGACATTGCATGCCCATTTGAATGGGTTCCAAAAGATCCTTCATGCACTTCATGGATGATGGTGTCTGCTTCTTGTCTGTCGACGCATCTGAGCAGGACCATATCGAAATTTCTTTTGTATAGCACATCTTCATTCAGGAAGAAATTTCTAGAAAGCCTCCTTAGAGTTTTCCTATCTTTGTACCATGCCCCGAGTGGGTACTCTCGTGTTTGAAGGAAACGTTTGATGTCGTGAAACCACGATTTATCGTCGAAGACTACTTCAATTGCAAATACATATGCAAGTCTTTCAAGGCGTCTGATGCGAATTTTAGGCATATCATTCCAATCGTTGATTTTGAACATGGAAGATAGAGTAGCTAAGGCGTCTGCCATTCGATTCTGATCTCGAGGGATATGATGCAGTTCAACTTTGTTGAAGAAAGTCAACAAACGTCTTGCATAATCTCGTAGGGAATCAAACCAAGATGATGAGTTTCAGACTTGTCTTTGATTGATTGGCTGAGTCTCCATATATATCAAGGATCTTGATCCTCAAGTCGATGGCTTCTTCGATACCCGTGATACAAGCTTCAGATTCTCGCGATGTTGTTGGTGCAATCAAACAAAGAATCGCGGAAACGGGATATGAGAACCCTGGAGTGATGATGACGCCCAATTCCATTGCCAAAACGTTAATCGCTCCATCAAAAATTAGGCCCCATCTAGATTCGGATCCGGTCCTTCCCGCAAAGGGTTCGTCACAATCTTTCATCTTTAAGTACATAACATCCTCGTCTGGGAAGTCAAACTTGAGAGATTGGTATTCGTTGAGCGGCTGATAAGCCAAGTGATCGGCGAGAATGCTTCCTTTGACATTTTTTGAGCTGCATCGATGTCATATTCGATAACAAAGATCGCCATCGAGCAATTCTTCCCGTTAAGGTAGGCTTTTCAAATACATACTTGATCGGATCCATTTTGGAGATTAACCAAGTCGTATGATTGATCATGTATTGGCGGAGACGTTTTGAAGCCCACACCAAAGCGCAACATGTTTTCTCGAGCATGGAGTAACGAGTTTCACACCTCATGAACTTTTACTTAGGTAGTAAATGGCATGCTCCTCTCACCGGTTTCATCTTGTTGTCCAAGCACGCAACCCATGGACTCTTCTAGTACGGTAAGGTACATGATTACCGCCTTCGATCGAGGGATCAAGATTGTGGTTCGACAGTATTCCTTGATATCAAACGCTTGGCAATCGGCCGTCACACAACCTTTGATCTTTGCGGAGAAGTTTGAATATCGCCCGCAGTAGCACCATTTGAGAGATGAATCTGGAGATGTAATTCAATCGTCCAAGAAATCCTCTTACTTGCTTTTCCGTATGTGGCGTAGGCATTTCTTGAATAGCCTTGACTTTGTCAGGGTCAACTTCAATACCTCTTTGACTGACGATGAAACCTAGGAGTTTTCCAGATCTTACCCCAAAGGTGCATTTGTTAGATTCAAAGGGTTGAAATTTTTAGTCGTTGAAACAACTTTAAGAGATAGTCTATATGCTCTTCTTCAAAGGTCGACTTTGCTATCATGTCGCCCACGAGACTTCGATCTCTTTGTGCATCATGTCATGAAAGAGAGTAGTCATAGCCTTTGGTAAGTTGCACCTGCATTCTTTAATCCAAACGGCATTACTTTGTAGCAAAAAGTGCCCCATGGCGTGATGAAGGATGTCTTTCCATGTCTTCGAAGCCATTCGATCCGATTGTAGCCGTAGTAACCGCCCATGAAGGAAAAGACGTTGAATTTTGCAAAGGCTATCCACTAGCATGTCAACATGCGGTAGCGGAAATCGCCTTTCTGACTTGCTTTGTTCAAGTCCCTGTAGTCAACACACATTCTCGACCTTTCCATCTTTCTTGGAGACGGGTACTATGTTGGCTAGCCATTGAGGATATTCGTATGACGAGGAAACCCGCTACGATCCGTTTTTGAACTTCCTTTTGATTTTATCACCATATCGTGGTGAACTCTTCTCGCTTTTGCTTAACCGGTGGACACTCCGGCTTTAATGGCAAATGATGCTCCACGATGCCGGTATCTAACCTCGCATGTCCCGTAGGACCAAGCTTAACACATCAACATATTCTTTGAGAAGATCTATCGCTTGCTCTTGACGTTGTCTCGAGTGAAGCTCCGATATTTACTTTTTGTCTTCTTCCGAACCCAAGTTGATTGCTTCCAGAGGTTCTTTGTGAGGTTGAATGATTCTTTCCTCGTGCTTAAGTAATCGAGAAATCTCATCTGGGATCTCTTCTTCAACTTCCTCCTCGCAACTTCACTGGGATTTCGAGTTGAGAGAGCATAGAGTTATTGCTTTCAATGGATTTGTCCATCTGTTAATCTGCATGTTTGATTTATGTTTGATTAATTAACTCCTTATCATTTTTTTTGAAAAAAGTTAATGTGAAAGTGTATGCAGATTAAAAAAAAAAAATTTTATTTTATTTTTATTTTTTTATTTTATTGTGTTTTTTAGGATTATCATTTCCAAGAAGGGTAAAATGAAAAATAAACACAAAGTGTGGAATCAAAACAACGCATTTTATTTATGATTCACAATATGAAATAGGGTCCTAAAATACAAACTCATTTGTCTTGGGCAAGACAAAGAGAAATTATTTAAAAGCTAAACCCTATAAAACATCTCTTCACTTTGGGCGAAGTGAGAGTTCAAAACAAAAGCAAAGATAAACTACTTAGAACTAGGAGTGTTAGTTCGAACTTCAACAGGTTTCCAGTAGTGACGAACTCCTTGGAAGTCGAGGTACTCTGGTAATTTTCCATTTGGTTTAACCCTTGAGTAGACTTTGGTCGTTGGTTGAGCAGGTTTTGAAGACTCTGAACGACGGACTTTGCCTTTCGTGCTGCTAAAGCAGTCTTCTTCAGCTTGATTAACAGATCGGGAAGTATGGGATACAGCATATGTACTTCCTATTGGTCTCTGTGTTGAATTCTGGGGATGTACCCTCCAATCTTATGAGTGAAGAGATTCGTTGTCGGCGACACTTTCCAAATCGTATCCCGAGTCATACCCTTGATCTTCAGTAATCACGTTGATGTAGTGATAGTCAAGATCTGATTTAACAAACTCCATAGGTGCGTTAAAGCAGAAATCTTCGTTGGGAACCTCGATTTGTTGATTACATCGGGAAGATGGGTACACCTCTTCCGTTTGACTAGGATACTCAAAAGAATCACCCCACCCAGGTCGATGTCTTCAACCGATTCTCGAGTCAAAGATATTTCACCATGTAGTCAAATTTACCACGGGTTCTCCCAAGGTATCCCAAACTTCGAAGGGATGTGGATTTTCATGTCGCAGACATGTCTTTGAATTGATCAACCAGCATAATTCCTCTTGGGACACATATTCGTGGCGCTTAAATAAGTGCTCCACTCTTCGTATTCAGAGGGATCATCTTCATCATCTTCAATGGTTACAATGCTAACCTTCTTGGAGAACAGGTTTAAGAAACCCCATCGTTGAATATTTCTTTAATTGGACGAAGTGCTTCATCCTTTGCTTGTCTTTGGAGAATACGGTGTGAACCCGAGTCCGATTTTGTTTCGTTGTTGAAGTTTGGTTACTTGTCCCCAACCTTCAACATTGCCTCTTTACTATCCGTGCCGCTTTTTATACGAAGAGATAGATGATCTGCTTTTGCCGGTAGATTCATCTTCTAACGGATGTTCGGGAGATGTCCCTTCAACGTCATTAGTTGTGATGAAAGAGAAACTGGACAAATGGCTTATAAGCAAAGCTTGTTCACCGATGATGGTCACCAACTTTCCATTTACTGTGAATTTTAATTTCGTGGAGAGTAGTTATCGCCCCGCCTGGATCCATGGTCTTCCTAGTAGACAACTGTAAGCAGCTGGCACATCCATGACCTGGAAAGTAATTTGGAAAGTGTGCGGACCAATTGTCATCGGGAGGTCGACTTCCCCAATAACTGACTTCCTTGACCCGTCAAAAGCTCTTACTACTATGTCATTGAACTTCATTGGTGTCCCTTTGTAAGCCAAACGAGCGAGTGTCGTTTTTGGCATGACGTTCAAAGATGAACCAGTATCTACCAATACATTGGACAGGGAATGTGATTGACAGATCATCGAGATGTGCAGGGCCAAGTTGTGATCTTTCCCTTCTTCTGGAAGTTCCTCATCACTGAAACTTAGATTATTACAAGTTGTTATGTTGGCGACAATACCTCCAAACTAGTCTGTAGTCACATCATGGTCTACATAGGATTGGTCTAGTACCTTCATTAAAGCCTCTCGGTGAGCTTCAGAGTTCAATAGAGACAAGATTGAAATTTGAGGAGTCCGATCACCGATCCACGACTCGGTATTCGCTTTTCTTGATTAACTTTAGTATTTCATCAAAATCTGTGTTGACGTTGGTTCTATCAGGAGGACCAACATTTGTGCTTGGGTTAACAGCGGGAATCGTTGCAGGATTCTCGGGAGATATGTTAACTGGATTTTGTCTAACAACAGGAACGACAGCTGGTCTTGGTGGCAACGGAGTGTGCACTCGTCCACTTCGTGTTACTCGTCCGATCTCTGTTATATTGACATTAGTGGGAAGGGTTGGCATGGGTTTCTCCTTCCCATCCTCTATCAGAGTTGCATTGTATTGATAGGGAATTGCTTTACTAGAACTGTATCAAACAGGACCGGGTAGGCAAATCACCAAAGGAGACTCTGGAATGTTTGAACCATCATATTCAATCTCCACATGCTTGGGCACATTGAAACAAGGGATAACAACGTTTACTTCAGGATTTTCCGAGTTGATATCTGAGACAAAAAGCTCATGCGGAAAATGCCTTACTGTATTCACGTCATGGTCATCTTTGTTTCTGTAGATCTGTATGTCACCAATGTCTAGTAATCGTTGAATGTCTGCTCTTATGGTGGAACATCCTCGAAAATCCTTGAAGCAGATGTTGCAAGCTGCGTAATCGTGCTTAGTGAAGGCACCCATTGCGCTATATGTATCATGGAGCTGTACTAAGTTTCCCCTGATCAGATTCACATCTGTGACGAGATACCTATCCGTATTTCTTAGCATCAGATTCACCGCATGTCCACTATGACTGGGAAGTGGATTTGCTTGCACATTTGGATTTGTATTTCTAAAAGAAAGAAGATTAGATTTCACTAATCTTTGCACTTCTGCTTTCAACGCTATGCAATGCTCAAGATCATGGCCTGGTGCCCCTTGGTGAAAAGGGCAAGATACGTATGCTTTGTACCACCATGGCAATTTTTCGGGAACCGGAGGTGGTGACCTTGTCTGTACCAGATTTCTTTCTATTAATGCAGGGTATAGTTCTGTACGCCATTGAATTGGTCGAATTGCGGACCAAGCGCACGGTTTTGATTGTCGAATTGTTGAGCCCGCTGACAGGCCGCTGAGTTTGTTGATTTTGTTGAAATTGCAGCAATTCCTCGTGTTTGGATTTGTGTTGACGGCGGCGCTATGGCGCCTGCCGTTGTTGACCGACATTCTTACGGTTTCTGGATACCATTCCTATGTCATGTTCCTTTTCTTGGAAAGCCGCCCCAACCTTCCTAGTTCCACTAGAAGATCCCGCTTCCTTGGTTAGGCGTCCGTTCGAACCTCTTCTAATCGCATTCCCATGCTTACCATCTCGTGAAATCTCCGAGCGCTAGCGATCATTTGCTCGTAGTAGAATGAGCCAAGAGTGTTTAAGAATACCTTAGTCATCTCTTCTCTTCCAAAGGGTATTCAGTATATACGCATTTAAATAGAAACGAACGATTGAAGTTTATCCGTGAAAGTATCCGATTATGTATGCATAAAGATTTGTATGAATATAAAAAGAATTTGATATGTACAAGGAAAATATGTATGTACATAAAAGAATGTTGGTTTGTATATACACAAGTGAAGTGAAAACAAACGATCGAAGTTTGTCTGTGAAAAGTATATGTATTATGTACAGACAAAGATTTGTATGAATATAAAAAGAATTTGATGTGTACAAGGAAAATATGTATGTACATAAAAGAATGTTTTTGGGACTTACACCGTGAGGGAGGCCCATGATCGATTAAGAAATTCGAGAGAAAACGAAATCGGTTTTATCGTTTAAATCGGATCGATCATGGTAAAAAGATGTAAGTTTGATGAAAAAGTTTTGAAAAATGTTATTTGAAAGTGTTTTTGAAAATTGAAGTTTACTTATGAGAAGTGTGGAAAAGAATCGGAATTCGAAAGTTTGAAAAATTCACCTTTTAAAGTGGTTTTGAAAAGTGCCCAAAGTGTCGTTTTCGGCTCGATTAAAACATAATCAGATGAAAGTTTTTTTTGAAAATTTTTGCACTATCATAAAATAGATACATTTATTGATAAGTGTACAAAAAATCACCTCAAAATGAGGAGTTTTGATTGGTAAAAAAAAATGTTAAAGTTTGTGAAAAATATGGAAAAAAATGAAAAGTTTGAAAAAAATTGGTCCATGGGAGGTTTGAACCCAGGACCTGTGGGTGGCATACGTGGCAAAGAGTCTTAAGAGTGAGCTGGAAACTGCTGGGGCAACAATGCATTCGTGTTTTATGGCCAAACCACGTGTTTATATTATACTGGATTTTTTGAATTTGAAAACAAACAAGAACACGCGCGAATTGTTCTTCTTCTTCATCAATCCTCTTTCAAACTCAGATTCTTTGTTTCTCAATGAAAATGGATGATGTAAACATCAAACTTGCACGATTTTTAACAAGGAACATGATGGTGGTTGTTAATTTTATTTATTTTTGGTCTAACATGGTTAAATTTCTGATGAACACGAAGAACCCTAGAACTGAAAATCTTAATTGAAATGATGTGTGATGGATGATTTTGTCAATTGTTTGAGGGTTAATGGTCGTGAGTGGTGCAGAAAACAAATGGCGAAGAGTTTTTTCAAAATGAATCAAAGAATCATGAGATTGAGTTTCATGTTCTTACCTGTTGAAGCTGGAATCGAATTCTGGATTTGAGTGTTTCCAGTTGTGTTCTAATGATTGTTTGAGCATCAACGGCCTATGTGGAAGGTGTATGAGTGGTATGCTTGCTTCAAATCACCCTGGATCAATCCAACCAAGTCCACCTGCATACAACTCAAATGAAAACTCGAATTCTGGGTTAGAGCATTTACAGGTTGTTGTTTATGATTTGGATCATGTCTATGATGTATATGGAAGGTGTTTGGATGATCAGAACATCAATTACTTGAGCCAAGCTATGGATTCGATTGATAAGGCAGTTTTGCATAAGCTTATGAGCATGGCATGTAAATATGATTTCTAGCTTGTTCTATGTTGCTTTTAAGTTTTAGACAAGTTTCAAATGGATATTAGAACATGTTAGACACCAAAGTTCATCATAGTTTTCACAAGATTTCAAAATTGCAAGTTTTCTCTAATTTGCATTATGTTTCATGAATTTTGAAAAGGAAGAATGAAAGCATGTCTTGGCATTAATTTGGTGTGTTTGAACTTGAAAAATAATGCCTCTATTTATAGGCCATAAGCTCTGAAATGTTAGGCACAAGGACATGGCTTTTGGTAAATCAAAGTTGCCTTAAAGGGCAAGAAAGACATTTTGCCTTAAAAGGAAACTTCCTTTTTTCACCATGTGTTAAAAATCCAACTTTGATCCTATCCTTCAATTATTACCTCTAGCTGATATTTATCAGTTCTATCTTCAATTTGGCAAGGTGTCTTTGCTTCTAGAAGAAGAAATCACAAAATGACCTATAATTGTGAAGTTTTGACCTTGAAAACCATGGTTATGGAGCCTTATGTTTCAATTTCAAAAGTATAGCTAGACTCCATGGATTTGAGAGTTCTTGGACATTTTGGAAAGCTTGTTTCAAGGGATACAACTTTCATGTTTTGAGTTTTTTTCAAATCAAAGTGCAACTATGTGAAAAAATGCCATGAAGTTTGGAAAAAATAAGAAATTTCAACACTTGAAAATTTTTTCTAAGTGTTGGAACTTTTGACTTTTTGTTGACTTTTCCAAATTCTTTGATTTTTTATGATCATTGAAACAACCGGCTGAACATCATCCGATAACTGTATCAATGAAGTCGCCATCGAACGTTTTTTATCTCGTAAAAGGAGAAAGGCAAACGCATCGCGAAAACCTAAAAGGGATAAGGCACGGTCTTGCGACCGAGAGATAGGGTAAGGGAATCTATTACGCGAAGGGAAGGTATTAGCACCCCACGCGCCCGTAGTACTCTACGATATCCACTTCTACTTTCTGTCTAAAAGGGTGTGTTTATATCTATTTGCTGCTTAATTGCTACATCTGTATGCTAAAAGAGAATGCATGTGAAAGAAAAGAAAATAAAGAAAACACGGGGAAAAGAAGGAAGTATTTACAAAGTTCGCTCGATCGAGCCCCGTGACAAGATGCCTACGTATTCCCCGCAATGGAAAGTCGAGCCGTAGTTCGGCTCACATGTTTTGATGGGTTATGTGTTTTTTTAATTATGAAAAATAATTTAAACACAAAAGAAAACCCGTAGGAAAAAATGGTTTGCATTGGTTGGTTGTTTTTACCTTGACAAAGGAGTTTGAACCATTTATTAAGTGTTTTTATTTGCAAAAAGAAAAAGAAAACAATTTTTAGTTTTATTACATGCAAGTATGCAAAAGAAACTGGAAAACAAATAAGGGAAACTATCTAATGCTATCCCTAATGTCATCATGCATGGATTACATCCTAAGGTCTAACTCGAATCACTAACTAAGGTAGAGTCGAGAGAATCCTAAAGGAACATGCAAAGGTTTACCACCTAGATCTATGTCTATCTCGAATCACCAGCTAGAATGGAGTCGAAGATGACAAACAGGAGGGAAAATATTTACAACCTAAGTCTATGTCCATCTCGAATCACTAATTCAAAGTAGAGTCAAGACGACAAAAGGGATGAAGCAAACAAGTGCTTAAGCGTAAGCACACAAACAATGCAATGCAAACAAACAAATGGCACACAAGCGCAGGAAAAGGAGGAAGTCCCATAGCCTCGACAGTAACGAGCATACCGTGAGTCAACCAGGAGCCGACACATCCAATTCCTGTTGAGCGAATGATGCGAGTTCTGCAATAAATGCGAACCCCGAGAAAGCGTGGAGAGTCGAATAGGGACTCTTGCCACTTTTATTGACTCGATAAAGAAAGCAACACGATTCGCGGTGCGGAGTCGACACGGACTAGAAATGGGGTTCTGTCGACCCTACCTTCCGCCGCCCATATATCAATGACTCGATGACATGAAATATAAAAAGCGGGACTTTGCTTAGTGGTACCACGTCGGGTGTCCTAACCACTCTGACCTATGCAAGCACAAATGTAAACACTTACTGAGAATTACCTCCCTATGCGTATGGAGGATTTAAAACAAACCAAACACAATTAGCAAACTGTAACTGCCCTAAACGGGTCTTTAAATAAACCGAGGGTTCCCGAACATGCTCCAACCACGGAAGCCCTTCATACATCTCTATTCCTACTTCTCATGGCAAGGAAAGCAAGAAACCTACTTCTCATGCTCTAGAAAAGCGTAAAGAAATGCGTAAATAAAATAAAATAAATACCGACTGATATTAAACCAAGAGCAACGCAAGCTATAGAAATACCGAAAACTTCAAGTCACGGCATGCAATAAGAACCGTGAGAAGTGTGCGAGACACAAAAGCATAATCGTAATGTGTGTCATACACATCCAAGCAAATACACCGTACAAGATCATAGTCCGATAAAAGATATAGGACGATATGCACAATAAGAATGTGTGTCTATACACACCGACGATATCCAATAAACCCGTAAAATATCCGTATAATACAGATAAAGGGCACACACATATGTGCGAAAGCAAATGTATGGATTCTATACATCCGTAATCAATCGATAACCCGCAAAAGATGGTAAAACCAAATGACAGATAGTAATACACACACATGTGTGTAACATCAGATCGATGGATTTTATAAATCCCAATCAATGGTATAACGCTCCGCGTACCTCGCATACAAAACAGAATGTCAGAAATAGCAATGCGGCTTTTAAATAAAGCATAAAACGCAAAAAAAAAAAAGATTATTTACAATGAAATCGAAATATTGAAAATAAATTTGAAACTTTACTTACAACACTAAGGTGACGTATACTTTCGACTATAATTAGATGCTATAAGAAATATCTTAGAGTTTCTAAAAAAATATGACATTATACTCCTAAGTCAACTAATTCAAACTATATAAAAAAACATCTAAATGTATTATTTAAAAATGAATTAGAATTAATTGCAAAAATATTTTAAAAAAATGTCAAAAATATTCTAATATCCTAAAAATATCAGAAACTATTTTTATATGTTTTTTTTTACATGTCGAAATAATCGAAATCGAAATCAAAATACACTATGTCAAGAATTATAGTACATGAAAGCAGGGGGTGTGGAACAGAATTCCTAAATGAACTAATCTGTGTTAATTGGTGCACTGGGCCTAAAAACCAGGGGGTGCGAGATAGCAAAACACTAAAGTCCAGTCCGAAATTGTCTCTAAGCCCGTTTCCCTTTTTTCTAAGTCCAGTTTTTTCTGTTTTTTTGTCCAAAACAATTTTGTTTTTGGTCCAAGCATTCAGATTTTTTTTACTAAGTCCATTTCTATATTTTTTATACTGCATAATATTATTATTATTATTACATTTTTTGGTTCAGATTTTTATTTAATTTAAACTGTCACGTTTTCTTTTTATATTTTTATGTAACATGCATCAATAGGTCACTGTTAATTTAAATAATTCAGATTTTTTTTATTATAATATCACACTATTTTTTACAGCATGTCACGTTTATTCTAATGTATAGTAACATTATATCATTTGGTCACAGTAACTTAAGTCTAATTTCAGATTTTTTATATTAAAAAGAAAGTGCCACGTGTCGATACCTGATTGTTTGTAGAGAAAAATGCATGAGCCATCAGAACCGTGACACGTCAAGGGCTGCCGGTGAGGAAAATAGTTTGCCGGAACTGCATCTTCTCCGATCAATCTTTCTTCTTCCGACGACGGCCATTCCGAGCTGAATCAACACACCACCACCACTGTCTTACTCGGATTTGCCCACTGAGGAAGCGACACAGCCAGGACACGATTACAGCCATCGCCGGGAACAAGATTCCGTCATCTTCTCCGTCTTCTCCGGCAAGCGGTGGTCGGAAAAATAATCAACTTCGCCGGAAACAAACATGCTTAACACCGTTGAACTCGGAATTTCGCGTGGATTCTGAATATGAATTTCGTTTTTCCTCATACGTCAAGCAATCTTAAGAAAATCACAACAAACATCTAGATCTACTTGCCGGTGATGAGCGAAAAATCCGAAAACCTCATATGTGCCGTCTTCAAGAAAAATCCAACGAATACAGGCACTGCTCTTGATCTTCCTGAATATTCGACGATGAATCTACCTGCTTGAGCATAGAGATGAAGGTGGCGCAACCGGGGAACCGCGAGGTTTCAAGCATGGATCACATTCTTTTTTAACGCTACGAGGAAGGCCAGTAACGCATTTCGATTCTTGCTCCATAAAGAGATAAATCTGGGCGTCTCGAAGAGAAGAACGATCAACAAGATCTGAGGTTGATTTTTACTGGTTCTCGATGTAAGAGACGGCGAGAGTTGATAGCCACCAGTTTCGAAGTTCTATTACGGCGACGGAGAAGAAAGACATGCGAACTTGAAGCTTGTTGAACGACGTCAAAAAAAGGTAACGGTTTTGTGGTAGCGAGAGAGAAAGAAAATAAGGCTCGTTACGTTTTCTGTTGTGGCGATTTTCTTGTGAGAAAGAAGAGAATAAGGTTGCAGGTGGTTATGGCGTAACAGAGACGAGGAAAGCTGTTGGAGGAAGAAAGAGTGGTGTCCCGCGAGAGAGTAGAGGAAGATGGAGTTTTGGTTATCAGGAAAGAGTAATGAAAATGAGGTTCTGTTGTAAAAATGAGAGTTATGAAAAAAAAGTTTGTTAGTTTTCTGTTACTGTTATATTTTTTGCAGTTTGTTAGGATGGATAGTTTGGTTATGGTGATTGGAGGAGGAAAAAAAAAGTTCTGTTATAGATTTCTTGAGTGAAGAAGATTGGTGATAAGGATGATGGTTTTTTTTGTGAAAGGAAAAAGGAAAAGAAAATGTGGTAGTGCCTGTGGTCAACATTCTGTTGCTGTTATATTCTTTTCCTGTTGCCACCATGTACGCGAGCCAAAACAAATCTGCTTGCCGTGAGAATGCCACATCAAATCCACAACCGAATGCTCAACTTTGTAGCACGATATCTCTTTTGATACTCGACTGAATAACACAAACTTGGTACCGTTAGAGAGATGACATGTGGCAGAACAACTTTGATGTTGAATGCCCGACGAAAAAATGATCACAAGCTCGCCGTAATTAGCTTCGAAGTCATGCCGACACAAACTGACTGCATGTTTGAAAAATTTCTCTAAGTGTCAAGTTTTAAATTAACCCATGTACACCACTTTAAGGATCCGTAATTCTCTCGATACTCGATCAAACGATAAAAATCCGGTACCGTTGGAGAGAGTGCTTGTAATATAACAACTTTGTAGTTCGACGAAAATTCGAACTAAGTCTAATTCATGGAGAAAAAAGTGTTTGAAAACTGCAACGCGAGTGTTCGATAAAATGCCTGGCTGGGCAAGTTCGGTGCATGTCTTGCGGCAATTTACCAACTTCAAGTCACCATTTACGGTGCTCCGTATCTCCCAGCTCCGACGTCCGAAACGAAAAAGTTTCTAAAGGGAACTTGTAGAGAACACGGCAAACTTCATCTTTTGTGTTCGGAGTTTTTCCGTGCGGCGATCGAATCAACAAGAAAACAGCTCCAAACGTGCGTATGCCAACTGTTCGATGAAATGCGTCTTGACCATGGCAAAAATTGCATGCTGTCTTGCATTTTAACGACTTCATGTTGCAAACTACGGCGTTCCTTATCTCCCAGCTCCGACGTCCGAAACGAAAAAGTTTCTAAACGGAACTTGTAGATGGAATTACAAACTCAAACTTTTGTGTTTGGAATTTCTTCGTGCGGCGACCGAATCATTGACGAAAACAGCCCTGAACATGTGCCCAAAAATACTCGAATTTAACAAACATAATGAGTTCTTATTTTCCGAGCTTTATAACTTCCGATTCGAGTACCGAATGAATTCGACTTCTTCAGAAAAGTTTCAGATTGCCGTGAAATGAACAACTTTTCAGTTGAGTATTTTTCGATTCGGAGCCACGAACTATGATAAAATCGACCCTGAAGCTGTCAGCAAAAGCCTAGAAACAAACACTTCAAATTTTTTCGAAGTGTTGAAATTTGAGGAATGATAAATCGTAACTTCCGAGCTCTGTAATTTTTTATCCGTTTTCCGAATGGATTCGATTTCTTCAGCAAAGTTGTAGATTGCCATTAAATGAACAACTTTGATGTTGAACTTAATTCGAATCGACGCCTCGAAACACGTGTAAATTGCCTCCGAAGTCGAGTACTCGAACATGTTAAAAACACTCAAAATTTTACCAAGTGTAAAACTTCAAAAGTTATGAACTTCAAATTTCGGTGTCAGATAACTCGAATCCGCATTTCGGAAAAATCTTCACAGTGACAAAGTCGGAGTACGAAATGCACTCTTTCCAACGACTATCAATTCACAAATTTCCGACCACAAACGGATAAGATACAGATGCGGCAAGAATGGTCCGTGAACACAAAGTACTTAAAACTTAAAAATTTTCTAAGTCCAAGATTACTTAAATGCAAGAAACCTCATTTTACCCGATTCTTCCGACTTTTCTCAACAAATGATCGCATTTTCTCAAATGTCAATTTTGACAATAATTTTGACCGAATTCCTTCCTGGCAAACTTTGACTTTTGTTGACTTTTTGATACATGCACTCAAATATCATTTTATCCGTCTGTTTAATTTTCTCGATGAATCGTGGATCGATAAGTCGACATCGACACTTCATCATTCACGTAAGACTGTAGAATCAATTTGGGTTCAAATATCCGACCACAACACCGTAGCTCGAGATCGCAATCAATATCCACCGATAAGCGATCAAAATACCAAAACTCGCGAGATAAGAATCGAAACTTCGACACGCTATGTATTGAAATGACACTGAATTGATGTAACCTCAAATATTCAACTTTCGAGAACCAAACCTCTTCTTCAGAATTGTACAGATTCACACGATTGGAAAATCTCGAACCCATGATCAATGCATGAATGATATGTATGTGATGCACCTATTAATTAAGTGTTAACCAATTATTTATATAAAAAATGAAGAGGGCGAATTTTGGGGTGCAACAATCATGATGGATCATTTGAAGTATTTTGATGTTGGAAAAGTTTTGTTTTGAAAAAAATTGACCAAAAGTCAAAGTTTGACTTTTCTGTGCAGATGAAATTTCATCAGATGTTTCAGAAATTGACTGATGAAGTTTGTGAACTTCTGTGATGTTTTGAATTAGGTCAACATGTTGTATCTAAGATATAATGACCAATCTCTAACCAAAAAAAGTCATTCATTGCTCAAAAAATCAGAGAATACTCATGCTCGATCAAAACCCTAATTGGTCGATCCTTGATTGATCAATGAGAAAAATTGGATATCTGATGATCAGAGGTTGATGATTTGATCAAGATAGATCAAATGAAGTGAGTAAGACTCAAACCCTAATTGCTTGCCTCTTGAATCAGATGAAAATTTGGTGAAACCCTAATTTGACCTGTGAAAGCTACACCCGATTAATTCTGTTTTGAACTGTTAATGATGCAATGATGCAAATGTGAGGTGGTATATTAGGTCAAAAATTAGGGTATGACAGGTGTTAGTCGAAGTCAACAATGGAGTCACTGAGGACGTCCACAAACAACTAGAGGCTTCGACCGAAACAATGCCATCTAGTGTTTCGAAATAGATCCAGCACCGAGGGCCGAAGACTGTAAAAATTTGACACAGCCACCAAGGCCTAAGGCTAAAATTGGAGAGAGAAGATCACAAAACCAAGATCCCTCAAAAGAAATCAGATACCTTGGGAGAACCCAGGGGAATTTTGATTATCCGTGAAATATTCGCCCGAGAGTTCGAAAATCCCAATCAAGATGTCAAGCCCACAGGACGGGGAGATGATGATACAAAGGGAAGATGGAGATGGTAGCATTCCTCAGAAGAAAGTCCGATACCTTAGGGGAACCCAGGGAAAATTTGATTACTCGTAAAATACTCGCCTAAAGAGTTCAAAGATTCGAATCGAAGATGTCAAACCATCGGACGGGAGATGATGACGAAAAGGGAAGATGTAGATGTCAATATGGTGGATATGGAGAGACCTGCTCGAGATGCAGAAATGGAAAGATACCTTGAAAAAAAAATAAAAATGGAGGATGGCTATGCCGCAGATACCAATTTCAAAGATTATCTCATGTCAGCCACAAGGGAAATGTTGAAATGATGCTATGTCCCAGATGCAAGATCATCGCAACTGAGGATTGTCGCAGATTTCGAGAGGAAACAAAGGGCTCGAACCGGAGTCAATTGGCGCCAAGACAACCAATTATTCAGATGCTACCCTAGATCTGGGGAGAGTTTGTTGGAGTTCGTAGTTCGCTGTCACAAAGGGGAGAGTTTGTTGGAGTTCGTAGTTCGTAGTTCAGAACCACAAGGTATGTCGAATGGTTAGCAAATATAGTACCTGTTATTAAGAAAAATGGTTCTCTAAGAATATGCATAGACTTTAGGGATTTAAATATCGCAACCCCAAAGATCAATACTCTATGCCCGTGGCGTAAATGTTAAAGATTCTGCTGCAGGATTCGAATACCTAAGTATGCTAGATGGATATTCTGGTTATAATCAGATTTTTATTGCTGAGGAAGATGTTGCTAAGACAGCATTTCGTTTCCTAGGAGCCTTAGGTACCTATGAATGGGTAGTGATGCCTTTTGGTTTAAAAAATGCTGGGGCAACTTACCAAAGGGCAATGAATTCAATTTTCCATGATTTTATTGAGACATTTATGCAGGTGTATATTGATGATATAGTCATCAAATCTATATCTGCAGAAACTCACTTGCGTCATTTGAGCCAATCATTCGAAAGAATGAGAAAACATGGCTTAAAAATAAACCCCCTTAAATGTGCATTTTTTGTGTAGGCTGGAGTTTTCCTGGGCTTTGTGGTTCATAAAAAAGGAATAGAAATCAACCAGAATAAGACCAAAGCCATCATGGAGACTAAAGCACCCACATCGAAAAGGGAGCTGCAATCTCTGTTGGGGAAGATTAACTTTCTCAGAAGATTCATTTCGAATCTAAGTGGAAGGACTCAAGCTTTCTCTCCACTACTTCGCTTAAAGCAAGGCCAAGTCTTCGAGTGGAACAAAGCACATCAGGAGGCCTTTGACCAGATCAAAAGATATCTCTCTCAGCCTCCTATTTTGTCTCCACCTTCTTGGGGAAAGCCCATGAGATTGTATATATCTGCTTCTGAATGTACTATAGGTAGTATGTTAGCACAAGAAGATAGCAATGGCATCGAAAGAGCTATACATTATTTAAGTAGGGTGTTGAATGATGCAGAAACTAGATATAGTAATATAGAAAAGTTGTATCTTTGTTTATACTTTTCTTGTATGAAACTTAAGTATTATATAGAGCCTGTTGATGTTTATGTTTCATCTCATTTCGATGTTATCAAACACATGCTCTCAAAACCAATAATGCATAGCAGAGTTGGTAAATGGGCTTTGGCCTTGACAGAATATTCGTTGACTTTCATGCCTTTAAGAGCTGTGAAAGGTCAAGTAATTTCGATTTCATTGTGGACCATTCATCGGTCGAAAAGCCCATGGGTTACCGAAATGCAACCTTGGAAATTATACTTGATGGTTCGACCCACAAGGAAAGTGGTGTTGAGTTTTCATAATTTCTCCTAAGGAATTCCAACAAAATTCAAGTATAAGTTAGATGGTCCTCGTTGTCGAACAACGAAGTCGAATACGGCGCCATTGTTGGACTTGAAGCTTTGTTGGAATTGGGGCAACTAGAGTCGAAATTAAAGGTGATTCGTGAGTTAGTGGTCAGCAGATAACAAAGGAATATAAATGCATAAAGGAAAATCTGATGACATACTTTGTCATAGTTAATAGGCTACTCAAGAAATTCGAATACATGGATATTCAACATATACCCAGAATAGAAAATCAAGAAGCAAATGACTTAGCACAATTGGCTTCAGGGTATAAAGTTTCTGCTAAAAACTTTGAGGATTTGGTCGAAATAAGAGGTAGGGTTATGGCTACTAGACTCATACCATCAGATTTAGAAAATATTAAATTAGGTTGTGGTGATAAAGATGGATTCGAAGTATTAGCCATAAATACCTTATCAGATACAGATTGGCGAAGCCCATTAGTAGCATACTTAGAAAATCCAACATTAAATGTTGACAGAAAAATAAAATATAGAGCATTATCATATGTCCTTATGGGAAATGAATTGTTCAAAAAGACCCAAGAAGGCGACATTTAAATGCTTAGGAGAAAGTGAGGCATATTTAGCATTATCGAAGTCCACAATGGGCATGTGGGCACATCAAGGTGCCATAAATGAAATGGTTGCTATTTCGATATGGGATGTACCGCCCAAGATGCTCAAAGATTGTATAGATTTTGCTAAATGGTGTGAAGAATGCCGAAACATGCAGATTCAACATCCGCAAGTGAGTTGCATTCGATCATTAAACCATGGCCCTTAGAGGATGGGCATTAGATTTAATAGAGAAATCAACTCGCTTCATCTAAAGGTCGAAATATATCTTGGTAGGAATAGACTACTTTACCAAGTGGATCAAGCAATATCGTTAATAGTCAGAGATCAAGAGGCTATTATTGAATTCATACAGAAACAAATTATCTATAGGTTCGGATTGCCAGAGAGCATCACCACAGACCAAGGTTATGTGTTTACCGGTAAAAAGATGCAAGAATTTGCCCAAGAAATGGGGTTTAAATTTCTAACATCAACACCATACTATGCTCAAGCAAATGGTCAGGTCGAAGCAGCCAATAAAGTAATAATAGGTTTGATAAAGAAACATGTTGGTAAAAAACCAAGAAATTGGCATAAGACTTTAGACCAAATACTATGGACCTGTAGAACATCTCCTAAAGAAGCTACTAACACCATACTTTTCCAACTAACATTTGGTCATGATGCGCTTACCAGAGAAATTCATCTACAATCAGTTCGAATTCAAAGACAAAATGAAATCCCATCTTCTTTATATTGGGAAATGATGATGAATGAGTTAGTTGAGTTGGATGAAGTTAGATTGCATGCATTGGAAATCCTGATGAGGCAAAAGGAAAGAGTAGTCAGGGCATAAACAAAAGGGTGAAAGGTAAAATATTCAAGATTAATGACTTAGTTTGGAAAGTTATATTGCCCGTGGACAAGAAGAATAAAGCATTAGGTAAATGGTCACCTCATTGGGAAGGACCTTTTCGAATAGTAAAAACATTTTCAACAATGCATATGAGATTGAAGAAGTAAATGATAATAAACGAATCTTAAGGGTTAATTAAAGAAATATAAGCCACACCTGCAGGAGATTCGAATAATAATTGTTCTTGCAGGAAAAACCTTATTAAAGATATTTTAGGGATTTGGAAGCTCAAGTGTCGTAACTCAAGCTCCAAGCTTATGATTGTCTTGCTTATCCCGCTGGCGGGAGCCCTATTTATATCATTCCTTCCATGGAGCTATTTCTTCCTTCCAGAATCGCCCAAATAAGATTAACTATGGCTTGAAGGCAAGGAGCTAGCTGTTACAGCTTGTAATCATTTGCTCAGTAACGTCTCATAAATACTCTGGGAACTCTTCATCTTCATAGTTTGATAACGTCTACTCAAATCTCCATCCTGAATCAACTACCGAGCTACACCTCGGATTTAGACCGACCTTACGCCCTTCTCCGAGATATATGTTGAATAAGGACCTCAACCTTGAGTCCGAGACCTATCCCGGACCCCTGCCATCTTCCCTTCAGACATCCATCTCGGCTGAGGATTTTATGCATGATCATAAGCCCCCTTGGTCGCACGGTTTTAAGCTCCTTGAATCTGTATCGACCAAACAGTTCTGAATCCTTAATCCCTTAGCGAGATGTACATATTCTTAAACTTTTAAAAGGTATGGCACGTGACCTACGTGCCACCAGTCCAACGGTCACCTGTATTTGACATGATTGCCCTATAAATAGGGAAAACCTGATTTCACGCCTTCTTTCCCTCCTACTCATTATATTTCATTTATTTGTTCTCCAGGAAATCCTCCTCTACATATTTTCAAACCCTACTGCATTCTTCGCCGTCAGTTGCTTCAAAAACCCTCCTTTCAGTTAATCGATCATCAACTCAGGTATCCTCTTTTCTTTACATTGCTTTTTGTTTTAATCCAAGCATGGTCGTCATTAGGGAATGCGATGATTTTGGTCGCAAAATCCACTTAGGAAACGAAGAACGTAAAACCCTGTTTGAGGAATGCATGCGCGAGATGAGTGATGCCTAGAGAGTAACTGACCTAAAGAGAGTTACGATGTGGTTTGCGTAAGTTTTACTCGATAGTGATCACGACCGACTCTTCAGTTCGTGAGCCGATAATGGAAACCAACCGATTGATCAAGGGAGAAGCGTAGGCTTTAAGCCAAGTCTAACAGTGATGAGGAAATCGTTGCTCAAGGCTTCTATGGAATGTCTCGTCCACAGGAGACGAGGATGATGTGATTCTGGAGTCTTGTGATCCGGGAGAAAGGCCTCGATGATCCGGCCCCTAGGAGTCGACTGAATGGTTTTATTTTATACTGAGGATCGAGGAGTTTGGCATTCAATTCTCGCCTCCGACTTCGAAACTGATGTCCTCCAAACCATTAACCTGGCGCCTTCCCAACTCGCCCCAACAACCGGGTTTTATCCGGCATTCAAGTAATTTGTCAGCCCTATCAATAACCCCCACCATTGGTTTGTTCTTTCTTTTTCAAAATAAAGCACGGAGCTCGAAACCGGGTTGCCATCGGCATCCCAAAAGAAGTTTCTCCAAGCCTACACCTCCAACTTTAAAGGCTACAAAGAGTGTTGAGTAAGATGTGGGTCTCGGTGCCCTCATGTTATTTATGGCATCACGGGCATCATAAATTCCTTTATACGGACTTGCGACCCACCCTATCTCCGCTTTGATTACGACATACCGAGGATACCGAGATCCTTTCTTTAGAAATACTGGATTCCTTCAGGCCGATCCGGGTCAAGGATTTACTTGCCTTGTCTCCCGAGGAAGTCCCCGACTTCCTAGGTAAGATCTTCTCAATTAGCTTTATTCTGCTACGCTTTATTTGTATACTTAATTTCTTTCTCTTGTTTTATTTCCTACAGACAAAATGACTGATATGTCCGTGAAAGAGAAGAGGAAGCTAATGGCCGCAGCTCGTGCTGCCCGAATGGGTGACGGTGGTCCCTCCGAGACCAAGTCCAACTTGGCCGGGCTGGAAGTGCGCGTCCCCAAGAAAAAGAAGAACGTCACGATCCGTGACCTCGCCTCCCAGACAAACATAATCACCGCTTCCCACTAAAGTGCTCAATAACCCGAATCAGCCCCGAGTCTATCCAAAAGAAGCTGAAGACCGTCATGGGAAACGAGACTAACTCGGCAGACTGGGCTATCTCCAATTTGCTAAAGGAAACTGGTGATAGCTCTAGCCGAGCTTCTACAGAGAATCGGTTCTGGGCTACTGACTTTGACGGCCTCAAGTTTCTGTATGATCATCTGAACGCCACAACCGATGTGAATAAACTGACAAATCTAGGTTCGCAGCAGATCACTAAGCAGCTGAGCTCGTACCTGATGAGGTGTGCTGTACTCACCCGGAGTTTGTTCGAGTCTGGTGATCATGTGGAGAAGAAGAAGACCGAGCTGGAGGCAGAGGTCAAAAAGTTAGCTGACAACGAGCAGTTCCTTCTCAATGCCAACAATGTATTCAAGAGTAAGCTTTCGGAAGCTGCCGATGACATTACAAATCTTGAAAAGAAGAATTCAGAAGCTAGTAACCGGATAAAGACTTTGGAAGACGAGCTTGCCCAGATGTCAACCAAGTTTCAAGATTCTGAGAAATCATGTTCCGAGCTAAAGGACGACCAAGAAATCCTGATGGGTATGCTGATGTCGGGACCTAGCTTGATCGGGCCAAAGCTCAAGTCAGCTGCTTGTACCTCGACATAGACATCTCTGAGGTTGATTCTTCAAGACCATCGTAGATGGGAATGTGAGGTTGATGAAGATGATAGCGAGACCACAATTAGCGAAGAAAACACTAAGGTGGATGCCAACTCTGCCAACCCCAACCCTTGATTTCTTTGTTTTTCCGTTTTGTGTTTTAGAATTTCGGTAGTTAGTCATCCCTTTTGGCGGATGCATTTTGTACTATGAATATTTGTCCGCCGGCTATTTTAATTGTTTTCAATGCTTTAGCTATTTAAATGCTCCACTTTTTGCTATTTAAATGCTCCACCGAATGCTTATCACGCATATAGTTGTGAACTTTATGTAACACTTACTAGCCCCCGAGCCATGATGCGGCGAGCAATTCTAATGGCTGAGACGACATATAACAATCGCTCACAACTTCAACATATACTCCAAGTAATCCCCGGCCACCGGATGAGAGAGTGTCGAAAACGTCCGACGTAAACTCATGTAAGGTGCTTCGTTTATACGCTTTTAAAGTTGTTCAAGAGGGAAAGAGTTTTCGAGGTTCGTAGCCCCATAGGGTTGATCCGGATGGATGCAGAGCCCAACCGAGGTTAACCGAGGGTTTAGAGCTCTTCCGAGGTGACTGAGGGTCTGCAGCCCTTCCGAGGCTGAATTGAGGGTTCGTGAGCCCCACCGAGGTCACCGAGGGTTAGAGCCCTTCCGAGGTCGACCGAGGGTCTCAGAGCCCTTCCGAGGTGACTATGGGTTTAGAGCCTCTTCCGAGGTTCACCGTAGGGTCTGAGCCCTTCCGAGGTTGACCGTTGGTTCAGAGCCCTTCCGAGGGACTGAGGATTGTTCCCAATGGAACAGAGCCTTCCAGAATCGAGACTGATCCTGACCGAGCTCAAAGACGCCGCCATTCGCTTCCACGGATCGACATCGCAATATACCTCATATATAGATGCCTCATTAAAAACCCCGCCCTTGCCTAGGAAAGAGCATCGCTATTCTTTACATAAATATGCTTAAATAAAACTTAAGATTTGCAATGTTCTGTGTCCCGCACTTGACCGCCAATGTTCCAATTTGTAGGTCTGCTCCTCCGAGACCCCGAATGGTCCCTCCCATTGGGATCTAATTTATCTTCTGGTAGGATCGGTCACTTTTAAGCACCAAGTCTCCGACTTGAACCCACGCTGCCTCACCCGAAGTTGAAACGCTGGTCATTCTCTGCTTTCATGCCATTTCCCTCATGGCCGTGTCCCTATCTCATCCAACAAATCTCCTCCTCCAAAGCCTGCCTATTGGATTCTTCTTCAAAATTCTCCCGACGCCAGGAGGGCAAACTACTTCCACCTGTGATCATGGCATCAGCTCCAAAACCATCTCAAGGGAGTCTCTGCTGTGGAATGATCAGGTATGGTACGCCCACAAAACTTCATGTAAATATGTGCCCACAACCCCTTGGCCGAATCCAGCTTCTTCTTTATAGCGTTCAAGATGACCTTGTTAGCCGACTCGGCCTGTCCATTTGCCTGTGGATGTTCTACAGATATAAACTTGTTTTGAATTCCGAGATGCTTGCAGAATTCCACCACCGAAGCACTCGCAAATTGTGCTCCGTTGTTTGAGACTATGACCCGAGGCAAACCAAATCGGCAAATGATACTCCTCCAAAAAGCGCCAAACTCGGTCCGCCGAGATCCGCGACACTGCCTCTGCTTCCACCCACTTAGTAAAATAGTCCACAGCTACAATCAGGAACTTCAACTGTCCCAGATCCACTGGGAACGGCCCCAAGATGTCAGCCCCCCACTGGTGAAAAGGCCACGGAGCCAAGACGGTGTGCAGGAATTCGGACGGAGTATGAATAGCTGGAGCGAAAGTTTGACACTTTGAGCACTGTGCTATGTACTCTAGACAGCCCCTTGTTGAGTAGGCAAGAGCTCTGCCTTAAGATCCGAGCCGCTAGAGCTCTTCCCTCCATGATTTCCACAAACCCCCTCATGCACTTCTTTCACCACCATTAACATATCCTTTTCTGCCACACAACGAAAGCATAGGAGCTGCATCTCACCGCCGGTATAGCTTCCCGATTCCACCACAAACCTTGATGAGATCTTCTTGATTCGCTTAGCTTCCGGCCTCGTGTAACGTGATCCTCGTTGTAGATAACGGATGATCGGACTCATCCACCCATCATCCTCTTCATGAATAGCGAATGACTCTTTTTCATGTTTCACGGAAGCACTTTCAGATAACCGATTTGTTTATCCCGAATCTTAGAACCACCAACCGTGACAGAGATCGTATTCTCTTCCCTGCCACATGACATATTTCAAGACATCGAACGCCGGATTTAGTAGAATAAATTGTTGTAAATATTTTGCAAAGTAGGGTCCTTGTCTGAAACGATCCGTCCACCTTCCCACCCACCAACTGAGAGCCCAGACGAACTGCCAGTGAGTTACCCCAACTTCCAGTTAACCTCGCACCAGCCAATGTAGTCAGATTCGCCTAATTGTTACCATCCGAAACCCAAAACGCAAGGAATATTCTAGCACCACCCCCTGGCCTTCCAAACCACCTCCCCGCCAACGCTTTAAGGTTGGGAGGAGCCGCTCCAACGATGTAATCCACCTTTGATTTGTGGACCTCTCCCGTGAGGAAGTAAGTTCCACTCATGAAGTCGGCTGTGGACCGACGATACCGGGTACGCTGGATCAAATCGATCTTGTATTCGATAATTCCACGGCCTGTGGACACCATCCTTCCGCCAAATCCGCCTGAACACCTTTTCAATGGAGAATTGGTCTTCACCGACTTGATGCCCAAGGAAGTAATGTCTGAGTTTTCGCATGGCCGCCACAAGCGCCGCGCTAATTTCTCAATCTTCCGTATCCGATCGCCCCTTTTAACACTTTGCTTGCAAAGTAAACCGACCTCCCTCTTCCGTGTCTTGACCAAGACGGAGCTGATTTCCCATCACATCGCCATAGTGTCACCGAACTTTGTCTCGATCAAGACCGAGGCCGGCTAATAGTTGCTTTAACCGCTGAATGCTTCTTCAC